>NNCF01127492.1:127886-146157 GCA_002313205.1 Laupala kohalensis | reverse complement strand
CGGTCTACGGTGTGACCGAATCTCTGGCATTTAAAGCAGCGCAGAGGATTCGGTACATATTGCCGCACTCGCAGGGTGTAAAAACCGCAAGATATTGATTCCGGTAACGAAGGCTTGTCAAACGACAGAACCAGTGTGGAGGTGGGGACTAGCTTTCCCAACACCTTCCTCTTCACTCTGTGGATGTTTACCACGCCTTGGGGCTCAAAGAATGCTTTGAGGTCTTCATCTGTTTCATGTGCAAAGTCTTCGTGGTTTACGACGCCCTTGCACATGTTCAGGACAGGGTGTGTTGACGTCTTTATTTTAAGACCAGCAATTTCTGTCAACATCAAAGTAGTTTCGATCTGCTTATCGGTACGTGCTTCCAACAGAATTTCACCATTCCGCTGGCGCACGACAGACTGGAGCTTTCCGATTTTATCATCAATTGCCTTCGCAAGACGAATTGAACTTATTGACTTAAAGGTCTTTTCTTCTTCTACGCATTTCATTAGTAGGAAGCGAGGCTTTGTTGGCCGGTCGCTATCCTTACAAAAGAAACTGTGGAGATCCACAGTTTCGCCGACTAATCGCCTCTTCCAAGAGGAAGAGGGCAAAAGGGGGGGAGGAAGAGGGGGGGTTTTAGTTTCCATATGAATGGTTTTTTATTTTCATCCCCGTGTTCCCCACCCACCACGGAGTCCAACGAGGGGACACCCCACTGGGGTACCAGGGTTGACACGGGGATATAGAGGGGGCAGCGGAAAAAATCATCCCGCTCCGCTATCACCAGTGTGACATAGCACTTATGGAATTTCTTTTTTAAAATCGTCAGGCAACTCTTTCGCTATTGTCCTCTAAAAACTGCAATTCCCCCTCGCCAGCACAAGATATACACCCCCATACCATGACACTCCCTCCTCCATATTTTACAATGGTCTGCTAATTGTCCTTCCGAAGATCATTTACCTTGCACCATACAAGAAAAGAACCCTGTCCCCTGATTGCTGCTCACAGAACTTCCTTTCGTCTGCGAAAATTACATGATTCCACCACTGAGGTGCTTTAATGATGTGCGTCTCCTCTTCTTCCTATTCGTCTCACTCACGAGAGGTTTTCTTCACGCTACCCTGCAGTTGTACCCTTGGCTTTTCAGAACCTTCTGGACATTCTCAGGATGCACATACTTCCCACAGTCCCGCTCCAATTCAGCGGCTATTGTACGAGCGCTTACCTTTGGATTTTGCTACATCTTTCGGATGACAAGACGTCTTCCTCGTTCTATTCGACCAGTTTCTGTGACCCTCCGCTTTTGGGGCACGAATTTTATTCGTTCTTATATCTTCCACGATATCACCAACCGTTCTACGTGGTAACTGCTGCCGTTCATTCAGTCATTAAAAAGAAGGGTGAACACACCCGGCATTAAGAGCTTTTTTGTTGCAATAGAAGGTCAAAATTGTGAGTGACCTAATATTTTTGTGAGATCTTTCTTTCGTTAAAATGCAATTATATTTATTTCATATTAATTGAGTACGTACTTTCGTTTTTTTTCTTACATTTAGTAATCAGAAATGTTTACAGATTCAAACAAGTTTTGTTTCGTTCTTCTTTGGTTTCATTTCTATTCATTATTTAACAGAGAAAGTCAAAATCAGTAACTTTTTGAAAGTGACCAAATATTTTTGTGTGTGTCAGTAACTGTTTATGCTTCTAACAACTTCATTTCGTTTATAACAGGTAAGTCAATGAAAGCGCACACCTTAAATAACTCCTAAACGAATAAAGATATCAGAGTGCGGTTTTCATTAAAGTAATATGTGAAATAGAGTTAATCGTTTGAAGTATTCAAATGATTTGCGGATTTTAGCTGCAGAGATATTTAAACTTTTACTGATATTTTAAAATGAACTTATTTATTTTTTCATGACTAATTCAAAGCCCTTGATAAAAGGATACAAATATATCACATTTTTTAATTTGAACCAATAGCAACAGCAGCGCAGATGACACATTTTACACTATAATTAACATGATAAAAGGAGACTACCCATTCCAGAATAACAATACTCCAGACAAAGAAAAATATACTTTTAGGTGTTAGATAATTCAAATCCAAAATATTTGCTATGGCAGGAAACTGGACCTATTTGAATACACTGTATTCGTCCTCCATAAAACATAAAACTGAAGTACCTAGAAATGTTTGTAGAAAACACGATTCCCTTGTATTCCTCGTTCCCAAGAAATGGTATAATTCCTATGATTCGTAAAAAGTATACAAAACTTTTACAGGATTAAGGTCTATAGTTCATATTTTAGGATACAATTTTTTTTCTACTGAAGACAAAAATTAAACATTTTTTCATGAGTCAAACCATATGACTGCTGTGACCATAATATTCTAGAGAATATTTCAATATTCGTGAAAGAAAAGTCAATTTTACGATACTCCCAGTCAATATAAGTGTAACACTTTACATTCCCCATGCCATTAAAATACAAGTGTTAACGAAGCCATTCTCATTGTACACAAATTAAACAAGCATTGGGTTCAAAATTAAAATAATCAATAACGTTCTGTAAAATTATTTTTTTCTGCCACTCAACCACTCAACAAAACACAAGTTGTTTTAAAGGAATTGCAATAAACAAGTCTTGGAATTTTAAAGACAAATGAAAAGTTGTCGCGAGGTAGGATATTCATACTCACTATTTTCTATTCATTAGCGGATAACTTACGATCAGAGATAAGAAGCAGTGTGAACAGATCACGTGATCGAGAATAACCACAAAAAGACACACGGGAGTTTGTTCGAAAGGTGCAGAGAGCATCAACTTATTTCTATAGACCTGACAAGAGCACTGGCAGAACAAGTGATTTGTATTTCGCAACATTGTAAGATGTCTAGCAGAAATTTAGCATTATCTACATCCTAAACGTTTTCCATTCTTATGCTATTATTGGTATATTTCTTTGAAGGTTAAACACTAGCTCCATGACACACAGACCGGAAGAAAACCGATTTATTTCTTGGCAATAGCTATATCTCTACAAATGTAAGTTCAACGGTCTCTGTGACCTAAAACAGGGATATCCTCTCACAACCAGCATCGATATCACTCAGATTTTTATCAGTAGTTTCGACATACATCTTCAAATTGTGAATCTAAGTTTGGAGTTCCAAGGCACACGAAGGGCAGATCCCGCTATTATTATTACACAACAGTTGCAACAAAAATGACTTCAAACCATCCACAAAAGTGTCATTTCCATGTGACAGGCGCTAAATGAACTAATATCACATATACAACTACACGATTTACTTGCCTGTTCCTAAAAGTCGGATTCATAAGACAATAAAATTTGTAGTTCATAGTAACAATATCATCGATGTTCCTGCGAATTATAGTAAATAGTGATAGAACGTGTGTGTATATATATTGTGAGATTTGAATAATTCCGTAATTAGAATAATAAAATCATCCTCGTTCGGGAGTATGAAATTCAAAAGAGAGGAAGGGAAGTCTTCCGACTCGCCAGGAATTTAAAAGACCTGCCGTTGAGAGATGACGAAGGCAGCCCTCACATCTGGTATGACCCACTGTCGGCTCTTTGGTGTCGAAGGAAATTTATAGCTTTTTAGAAATCGCAAGTTAGCGAGGGGGTGGGGAAAGCGACCCAACCGGACCGCAACAACCCCGGATGCGCGAGGGTAGATGCAAGAACCAACTTGTCCGTAAAAATCGTTGGAAGAAGGCGTTAGAAATTATTCGAAGTCCTTTAAAATTTCCCAATCAGAATCTAGGCGTAAGAAGGGGGAATCGTTTTGGCATTGGAAGTTTTCGGTCACGTGGAATTCAAAATTTGGAAGATTTGGAAGTGGTAAATAAGGTCTAGGAGGGAGTAAGACCATTTAAGGAATGGAAAATGAAATTACGCTCTCACATCAGATAGATGTTTCGTTCACGCTCGTACCTCGTAGCTGGTAGCTTCGACGCAGCTGACATTGCTCAGCTCACATCGCAGACATCGCTTAGATTTTTCAGTCAGCTCAGATATTTTTTTTCGCTCAGCTCACATCGCTTAGATTTTTCAGTCAGCTCAGATGTTTTTAGCTCGTAGCTGGTAGCTTCGACGCAGGCGAATCCGGGCTTCATCCGGAACTAGAAGCTGTACCAATTTCAAATTCCTCTCCACAATCTAACGTCGATTCCATTTCTCGTGAGTCACAAACTCTTTGCGAAAATAAAATAATTATATTTCATCATAATGTCCAATCCCTTTCAAACAAATTGACAGACATTGAAATTCTGGTACACGAAAATCGATTCGATTTGCTATGCCTCACAGAGCATTGGCTTTCAACTAACAACATCAACGATACTGCTATTTCTAATTATTATTTAGCAAGTTCTTACTGTCGGCAAAATTTTAAAGGCAAAAATCCCCACGGAGGTACGTGTATCTACGTTCGTAATGATATTTTATCTTCTCCACTGACAGGCTACGAGAACTTCTGCGTAGATAGTGTGTTCGAAATTTCTGCAGTTGAACTGACCGACACCGGTATTGTTGTTTTGTGTATTTATAGACCTCCTCAATCAGATCTTGACATATTTTTTCGGAACTTCGAAAATGTTTTAGAACATATCGCACATAAATCTACTAAATCTATCGTTATATGTGGTGATTTCAATATCGATTTCTTGAGTACATCCGACTCTGCACATTCACCAGTTAATCGATTCAAGAATCTTATCGACTCCTTCAACCTTATTACTACGATAAATGACCCCACTCGCCTCTCCGGCTCATCTCAAACATTGCTAGATCAAATTATAGTCAACAATGGAATCTCGTATCTCTCTGAAGTGTTTATCGCCGGATACAGTGATCACCTTGCTCAAGTATTGACTATTAATAATACACTAAAACCGCTTAAAATCCTTTACAAATTTACAAGAGAGTTTAATGACATAAATAAATCCATATTCGTAAATTATTTGCGTGAAGAAACATGGAAAGATGTTTACAATTGCCAAAACACCGACGACAAATTCAATGTATTTATCTCAACATTCCTAAAACATTACAACTCTAGTTTTCCCATAAAACGCAAGTTAATTAACACAAAAAAATACAATAGATGGATCACCCTAGGGATAAGAATTTCTTCAAAAAACAAACGCCGTTTATATTATCTTTCAAAACGCTATAACCAGCCACCCGAATTCCATAATTATTTTCGTAAATATAAGACTATTCTCCGAAAAGTAGTCTATGCAGCTAAAGTTATGGAAAACGACAGGCATATACTAAAATCGAACAACCGGATGAAAGCCATGTGGAATATTGTTAACAATTACACGTCAACTTCTGAAAATCGCGAAGAAAATGTTTCTTTACTAAACGATGGCAAGATCGTGTCAAATCCTCAGGACATCGCAAGTTTGTTTAATTCTCACTTCTCAGAAGTTGGTAAAATAACGAACTCAATATATCCAAATCAATGTCCTCCAATTATTACCACCCACATACCCAATTCTATGTTCACTTCCGAAACTAACGCCAGTGAAGTCATGGGAATCATCAGCTCCTTAAAAAACAAATTTTCACGAGGCATAGATGATATACCTGAGTTTATTGTTAAATCTTCGTCCCACGCTATATTAAATCCACTCGTAAATATTTTTAATAGTTCTTTATCGGAAGGGGTGTTTCCCAATATATTTAAGAGAGCTAAAGTGAAACCTTTACACAAGAAAGGAAACAAACTTAATATTGGAAATTACCGACCAATATCTCTACTACCCACTTTCTCAAAAATCCTAGAAAAATTGTTCTATAAGCGTCTTCTAGATTTTTTATCAAAATATAACATTCTCTCTGACGATCAACACGGTTTTAGGAAATCCTTTTCCACTACAAGCGCCATATTTTCCTTCTTAAACGATGTTACCACATCTCTAGACAGTGGAGAAAATCCTCAGGGTGTTTTTCTTGACTTATCCAAAGCATTCGATGTCATCGATCACGGAATTCTCCTTACCAAATTGCATTCTTTAGGCATTCGTGGACTTCCACATCAATGGCTAACTTCTTATTTAAAAGATAGATATCAACAAGTAGAAATATCCTATACTAAAAATAAAATACTTGAGCGTTGTCTTTCAGAAACAAAGCCACTTACTTGCGGAGTACCCCAAGGATCAATTCTCGGCCCTATACTCTTTTTATTGTATGTGAACGACATGTCATCATCCACATCAGATTGCAAAATGGTTCTTTTTGCTGATGACACTAATTTACTATGTAAACACGCCAATGCTCAAAAAGTTTTGTCTAACCTTTCGACTTGGTTCCATGCAAATCGTCTCATTGTAAACACTGACAAAACAGTGTCTATGTCATTTCACAATAGTATCACAAAATCTTTACCCCAGGTTTCTCTTTCTTTAAACGGAACACAATTAAAAACTGTTACAAATACAAAATTCTTAGGTCTCCATATTCAAGACAACCTCAAATGGAATTGTCACATTGACAATCTTAATTCCCAATTAAGCAAATTGTGTTACGCATTCCGAATCTTAGTTAACGCAGTTAGTCCACGTATTTCCCGTTGCGTATATTTTGCAAACGTTTACTCCCATTTACGTTACGGCATTACCTTCTGGGGTAATTCCGGTCAGAGTATTCAAACTTTCAGAATTCAGAAGAGGATAGTTCGGATAATTTGTAAATCTCACCCCCGAAACTCTTGTAAACCTTTATTCAAGGAATTAAATATCTTAACACTTCCCTGCATTTATATTTATGAAACGGTCGTGTTTGTTAAGACCGAATTACTGAAGCACCACCCTTGCTTTATACGAAACAGTCTCGTTCACGAACACTATACACGCAATAGTAGTAATATTCATCGCCCTAGAGTGTCAACCACTCTTTGCCAAAAGGGACCATACCATTCGGGAATCGTTCTATATAATTCCCTGCCCAAGAATATAAAAGATATTATGAAATTGAATATCTTCAAATCCGCGGTTAAAAACTACCTCCTGCACCAGTGCTTCTACACTGTAAAAGAATTTATTGATTTTAACAAAAGTTAAATTCGTCTTGTGCTTTATCACGCCATTGCTGTAGTACTTTTTAAACAACTTATAACAATTTCAAAAACTATTTTCTTGCATGATTGTGTTGTCTTATGGCTCATATTAATTTAGTTTTATGTGTACTCAACATTGGCACGTTTGTGTACATAAATTCTGTAGCCCCATCCTGGCCCGGGTTTTTCTCCGGTTTTCCTTCGGGTAGAGGCGGATTTATCATACAGGTTCTCTAGGCTTTGTCTAGGGGCGGGTCTATTGTAACAATAAATCGTGAATTTAGTGTTATTTCAATTTTTAAGCACTATACTCAGAATAATCTATAGTTCGATAATAACTTACATGTAATTTTTTGCTTAAAATTACAAACATATTGACATTCTATTAGTATTATAACTCGCAGCTAACTTTTTATCTTATCTAGGAATTTTTGCTGATTTTTTTGAATCCGCCTCTGCCTTAGGGCCCTTGATCGGAATTGATGGGATGGTCCCTTGTTTGCTTCCGGAGAGTAAATTAGTTTTTTTCCCTCCACGTGGTCATACGCAGTTTGTACTGTTTTTTGACAATAAATTTATTTATTTATTATTTATTTATATACATACATACTACCCGCGGTTTTGCTCGCGTCAGTTTTGTATTATGTCTGTAACTTTATTCTTTCTCACATTGATAAACAGTGAAAATGTAATCCATGAGGTTTGATAGTATTGGTGTATATCAATCCTTACTGATGTAATTGATAAAAAGTTTTTAGAAAACACCAATTTCCCATTTCCCTCCCTTAGGGGTGAATTTCCATAAAATCCTTTCTTACCTGACATTTTCGACAATTTTTCGGGTCACGCTCTTCCCAACCCTCACCTTTCGAGGTGTCGGGCATAATGTACATAATATAGGAACATTATGTCATTGGAAATACGATTCTTTATCTCAGAATACACAAACACCATGGTCTAATATCGGTCTTTTTACGTTATTTTTACGTCTCACCCTTCCCACCCCAGCTCTAAGAATACCGTGCAATTATGATCTCAACTTAAACTTAACGGCACGGATATATTGAAAATCTCATCAACCCTAATACTATGGATCCGATGCAATTTTTATATTTCAAAATGAGATTTCAATTATTTTTATCCATAAATCCAAATCCACCCCCACCCACCCAAGGAGTGCTAGTGGTGTGTTTCTTCATAAGGGTTGAGTTCAGATTTACACGATATGGAGATTTCACCATCACCTCAGCTACGCCGAAAATTATGGACTCGTCACTAGTATGTCACGACATATTTTTTTCTTAACATCTCCTTCCCTAGGGGGTTGGGAGTTTATACGGGCTGATTGTGAACTTTGATGTCTTCGAGAATGTCACTGCTAATTTCAGCGGTCTCGAAAACTACGATCTCAACAGTTATGTCGGTCACTTTCGATTATATTTTACATTTCACTCCTCACCCCTAACACAAACGGTGTGTTTATTCATTATAGGTGGTGATCGTGTAATTATCTGGCAATGAGGTTGTCACTTCACTTAAGCGGTCTCAAAAATGATTTATTCAACCCTAATATCGATCGTTTATGTTTACCTGTCTTTCATTCTCACCCTACTCAAGGGATGCTAGGGGTATATTATCTGCAATGTGGACTGATTGTTAACTAACAAAGCACCGGGGACGCCCTTATCCATGTAAACGGCACCGAAAAATGTATATATTCTATATAACACCTTTACTTTGGTCTCATAAAAGAATCAGGGTTAATTGTGAGCACAAAATATTTGTTTCACCTTAAATTAATCTTCTTGCAAAAGAATACTTTATGTAGTCCTTCGAATTCTTCTAAAATAATTCAATATTTAAAATTGTTTGAGTACATTTAAAGTAAATTTGAAAAATATACTATGATCTTACTATGAAGTATCCTTTTTACAAGAGGCTAAACTTTAAGAAAATGTGCGTCGACCATGAACAAGATAACTAATCTCTCTGTATAGAAGATGTTCTTGCACAAGAGCAAAGGTATGCGTCAACTACCCCCTACTCCCCATTTCATATGTGCCATCATGAACAGCAACCTGAACTTGTGCGTAGGAGACCTTGTGGCAGAGATGGAGCGACAACGTGAGCAGCAGCATGAAGTGTCTGCGCGCGAACATGGCAGCGGAGGCGGCTGAGCAGGAGGCAGCAAGAACGTGACGATGCGCTTCAAACGACTGACAAAACTCGCCGCTGTCTTATTCGTCATCGGTCTCCTCGCAGTCATGCGACCGGAACCGAACGCATTCCCACCACAATGACGCGTCCAATTCCGCAAGCATAGAGGAATACCCGATTTCCAGCTTAAGTCCAGTGATTTCATGTGACGTGCTCCCAGGAATCTTATCATGCATGCGTGAACTATTAAGACCTCTCCATTATCGGTCTCGAAATGACATCCGTGATGAGGGGAATGCAGCCAAAGACAATGAAATAAACATTTTAAACGATGAAAAATATATAACAAACAAATTTAGAATAACAATGATTAAGTCACTCCTAAAAGTACTGACGGAAATGCGTGCATTCGGTCCTTCAATATTTTTCTCAAAATTTCGTCAGTTTGTCCAACTTACTGGGTGAAGAACGTACAGTCCGTTAGCGTAAAAACTTGTAGTTCGTATTTTATGATGTGGTGCGGCTCTTAAAATCTTATTTGGGTAAAGGAATTAGGAAGGAGATATGTTAGGTAGCTCGGGAATGATAACCCCTGCAGAAATAGCCGACTTTACGATCGTCGCAACGTGATTTGAAGGTGAGACGATTCAGTAATAGAAGTTGAGACGAAAATTAAGTACATTGTCTCGATGTCGACATAGAGTCGAAGATCGACGTCGCATCGCCCGTGACTTGAAGTCGAGACGACAAAAACTCACTATTTTGCTCGACGTCGAACACCTGCACCCTAATACTTTGAATTTTTGTAGGGTAATGTTGCCCAATACATTATTATGAAAATAATGTTATTTTATATTGTATTAATCTAACGAATATATTTCAAGTATATTCAAAATATAAAAAAATGTCTGGGTTCATAAAAAAAATTTCTTGACACACTACGTGGGAAGGTACCCACATTGGTCTGAAGTGAGGGAATTCCCAACTGAAAACATCCCACGTAAAAATTGACACTTATAGCGACGACACTGCATCGTCGTCAAAGTCGTGTCGACACGGAAAAACGACGTCACGACGACGTTGCCAAACCGTACGAATGCGACGTCGATCCGACTATGGAGAACGACGACGTATTTCCAACGTCATACAAAACTCATAATCGACGTCGGGTAACGCCATGACGCCAACCCGCACGCATGTAAAGACCTCGCCAATCGATTTCTATTCGCCGTCGTCAATTCGTCTGCGTGATTTCTTCTCTTTACGACCTTCTTGCCGATGTTGAAATACAGTTTTAATTACTTTTTTGAATATTATCCATCATCATAGCCTGTTTAATCATATTCAACAGTCGTGTAGCACACTTTTTCGGACGTTCTCCTTCGATGTCCGTCATCAGGCATCCGACAGCGCCGTATTTGAACCAGGGTACTTTGCTTCTCAGTGTGACGACGCTACCACTAAACTATTTAGGAGGCCGATAGGAACTATATTTTATCCTCTTGTGTTGAGCTGTTTTACCATTGGTACCATAAATGATAAATACGTAAAATAGTTATCCTCTCTAAAATCTCCAATAAGAGATAATAACATACTAAGAAAATCTGTATACTCCATATTGTTGACCCCAAATTGTATAATATAAGATGGTTATTAAGATTAGGTCGAGAGTAAGTAAGAAAAAATAGTCCCGTGGCGTAGTGCCTAACGCGCTCGCCTTCTACCTCTGGGGACGCCGGTTCAAACCCGGTCCAATCCGAGGTGGGATCCATCCCCATTCGCCGACCCCACGTGGAGTGGGAAAAGGCTGGGTGAAAGACATTTTATAATTGATTAAACCTAACACTATTGTTTATTTAATTTATTTATAATGTTTGCATATATGTTACTTATTATCTGTATCATTTTAAATTGCACGCATGTTAATGCTGTGCCATGTATACCATTTCTTTGAATAACCGTTTCCTGTACAATGGTTCGTTATCCAATATGTGCACCACATCAAAGTTAAAGGTATGTTTGGAGTTACTGGCATGTTTTCCTAAAGCACAGCCTGGATCCTTTTTGGTACAATCAGCGCGGTGCTGAGTCATTCGTTTTGCCAGTTTTTGTCCTCTTTGTCCTATATATACATTATTGCAGTCATTGCAAGGGACCATATATACATTATTGTAGTCATTACAATATTACACCGATCATCTTCCTTGACACGATCTTTTATTTTAAAATATACCACATTACCCAGACAATTCTTATTCTTGAATGTGATTTTAGCATCACTTAACATTATTTATTTGCCTACAAAGAGCTTCCGATAATCCTTGAACATAAATCATGTACTAATATTGCTTGTTATTCTTATTATCCAAGTTCAGAACTGTTTTATTGGTTCTATTAATATTGCCGATATAACTTTCAGGTTTTTGCATGGAATTTTTTGTCTGATAATTTCAAAGCTCTAAACTTTAGACCCAAAGCCATGTTAATTTTCTGGTAGAGTGGCACATTTGGTAGTATTGAGTAGAGTTATTTTTTCTTTCTTACTCTCGATCTAATCTCGATAACCAGTTTATATTATACTAAGAAAATATTGCGTTTATGAACCCAAACGTTTCTTTATTTTTAACATACTTGAAATTTATTCTTATTAGATTAATGCAATTGAAAACATTATTTAAAATAATAA
Organism: Laupala kohalensis; assembly: GCA_002313205.1. NCBI lineage: Eukaryota > Metazoa > Arthropoda > Insecta > Orthoptera > Trigonidiidae > Laupala > Laupala kohalensis. Next base: position 134,220 of record NNCF01127492.1, on the reverse strand, counting down.
TTAGGTATTGGGCAACATTAACCAACAATTTAAAAAAATATTATCAGGGCTCGACATCGAGAGAACTCGGTAAATTTTCGTCGTCCCGACCACTTGATTGCTACGTAGCCTCGACTTCAAGTTTCGGGGGATACGACGTCGGTACGACCACAATTCTGATACCAGAGGCAATGACGTCACTGTATCGACCATGTCAGTACTTCGACAGCGAGCGTGAGCTGTATATTCTCAGGTGATTTGGTATTTTTTAAGTTCAGAAAGATTAAGATGGATTTGGTATACCACCGCATCCTCTGAACATATGGCAGTAAGAAATATCACCAAGTTTTAAGATAAGACATGAGAGGTCAAGTCAAGCTATTTTGGAATTCGAGATTGACTACAAAGTGACGAAGAAATTATTTTCTCTAATGTTGATTTACCTCAAATTGCTTCGTATACGAAGTCTTGGAGTAGATTTCGATGAGTACGTTTGAACAAAGGGCGAGACAGTGAAGTTACGTTTTGAGTACTTTCCTTCTGCTTCATTAGATAAGTTTGAGGCTATTGAAAGTTGATTGTTCGTGAGTTGAGATCTTTATTTATCGCGATTTTGATCTGAAAAGGATAATAAGTTACTCTCACCCTTATTTTTGTAATTTCATAAACAGATGAATTCCATGGAAATACATCGTGATTTAATTTCTGATACCCACAATCCTGCGCCTGTTATAAAGCAGTTTTCCAATAATGGGAAAATATTAGGGAAATTTCGAAGTCTTTTATAACTACCTCACGCTTTCTGATATTTTGCGCCATCTTCATATTAATATACGAAAGTTTGTTTCCCAATATACTTGTAAATTTACGTAAACTTTTGCATTTTTGTGGTATGCAGAAATATATGTACCAAAATATCCTCGAAACGAACCATGTGTATTGTTCGGCGAAAACGTATCTACGTAATTTTATGTCTCTAAACTCTTGATTTCTCCCACTTCTCCTCCTAGTCGGCTAGAGTATAGTGAGGTCATTAGCAACAAGTACGTTTTTTTTCTAGAGGCAACCGCGGTTTGAGATTGTTGATGCTAAACCTCCCTTTCAATGCATAGTTTAGAATTTTAATATTCAGTATATTTATGCACACAATGCCCGCCACCGCGGGAAGTGAGTAACCGGAAGCCAACAGTGGCCAGGCCACACCTTCACATGACGTTCATTCAAAATAGTCACACTTCCATAAATAACGCTTACGCTTGATACAATGGGAAGAAAGTACGATTTTTTTTCACACCAGCATCTCCTTTCAAATTCCTTTATTTTATATGGACCAAACATGAAAAGTGAAACTCACAGATCTGGAGACGCGACCCATGAGACTCTCATCATATATTCCGGGAGGATGGGAGAGGGGGAGATTCTAAGAGACCAACACACTCTCACAAGACTCGGAGTAAGAACATAGTTGGCAGTGGACTTTGAAAATACGTTGATTAACTTAACATAAAAATTAATATTTAAAAATGGTTTATAGATATGAGAAGTGATTCAGAGGACAATAACACGACCTTTTCCGCTCTCAACTGATTGCATACTACGTTCCTAGCACCAAGAGAGATACGTAGCCATTACAACAGCAATTTATTTAAAAAAACATTCAGAATAAATATGGATGAATACATATTGCATTCGAGCATAGCTTCATACATCCTGCACTTGTATGATGTAGGAACGGAATCTCCTATTTCTCCCAGTTATCTTTCATCTCTGTTACTATTCACATATCGGCAAGTCTGTCCTTTCCATAATGCGACTTATGTTACCACTTCCCTGTTATTTTGTCCTTTATGATGAAAATGTAAAAAATATGTCGAGAGAGAGAAAATTATTTACATTAACTTAACCAATCTGATCTATCCTAAAAATACATATACCAGTATTTGAGTGAATTCAAATTTTCATTTAAACTGTCAGATCCTCTCTTAGCTTACTAACATAAGGCTTTGTTTGACCGTTCTCCACAGTAGATCAACGAATATGACTTACTAGCGAGATATACGAAAATTTGTACAGCAGAACTTAGGACTTTCGGATTATACATGCAATGAGTGAAAGATAGTATTTCAACAAGGGTCATGATATCACTCCATCTCAACAAATAGAGATCAGGTGACGATTTCCAAGTTTATCTAGACGACAGTGTCTTCCTCATTTATGATATCGCAGAAATCAAACTTACAGATCTCGAGAGTGGAATAATAATAATAATAATAATGAGGAAATAAAAACAATGTGACGTCAAAGAGAAGTATATATAGTACCGATCGTCATCTCGGCAACTAGATTAATCCCTAAGAAGCTCAAAAGCAGCCTGGAGAAGATAGGTTTATCACCTTTCCTGTACATCAAGCTGCAAAAATCCGTCATCCTTAGTACCTGTAGCCTGACCAGAGCATTTCTTTTGTTACAATAGTGTTTGAGTTGACTTGTCTTTTGGGGCCGTCCACTCAAAGAAACCCAGCAAATGTTGCTGTGATTACAGAAAATAATAATAATATCTTGTGACATGAATTTGGAGAAACAAAATTGTGTTCCAGAATGCATATCATTAACTGCTACGCTTATGCAACGACACACCCATTCGCTTCATATTATTTCGTAAAAAAGGAAGTGAAAACAAATTATACATCCACATAACTTACTTCTTGTTTGTGTTTCTTGGACATGAAATTTTATGTTAACATCGAACACAAAATAACAAAGCAAGTATATTCAGTTCCCCAATAATTAAGAAGAATATTTAACCGAAACATCACATAGAAATCCCACTACTTGAAAGTTGAGAAAGGTACACTCCAGAATTTTTCGAAGTTGCAAGTTATGAATTATTTAATAAGATAGATAATATAATTTTACAAATAAGTGTGTGCTCAACAAACTACGTTTTCTCCAATACGGGCGTTAAAAGTATACCAAAATATGCTCACCAATTATTAAATCCATCAATACAAAAGAAGAAGTCAACTCAAGGTTCTGCTCCAAATGGACAGTCTTGGGTAGTTTTGTTTGAAGAAGAATGAATACATCCTCCTGATTTTTGCTAAGAACTTCAGTAAAAAAGTTTTAAAATATTTGAATGCTCTATACCCAGAGGATAGGAGGGAATTTCCAAATCATTTCACCTTATTTTTGAAAGTCTAACCCGAAAATTAATTCTATACAAACATGTTCTACATAGTGGTTATAAAACATCCCTAGTTTTCAAGATATTTACGGTTCGACTTAGCAGCTTTTTTTGTCAAGAAAAAAGAATTTATTCAATTATTTTTCACAAGTAAAGACGAAAAGAATAAATTTTCCTGACAAATGGGTTGAAACAAAAAGTGAAGGTAATTTAGAAGCAATAAATTTTAGTTTATTTGTCATTACTATAGAAGCGGTATTAATCAAGTTATAGCTTCTTAATGGTGGCTTAGAATTTACAAACTATTAGAAATTTATTATATNAAATAAAAAAAAAAAAAAAAAAAAAAGAAGAAGAAGAAAGAAAGAAAAAGAAAGAAAAAGAAAGAAAGAAAGAAAAAGAAAGAAAGATACGAAAATAAACCAAAAGTGAAATTACGAAACATTTTGCACAACAATTCGTGTTTTCTTTATTTCTGTACGATGGACACTACCAAATATAAACCTAACGAATCAATATGACGTTTGAACATGAAAACCCCGAACTAGTGAACTTTTTTTATTACAATAATTTTAAATTGCGCAAACGTCTTTAATGTATTGGTTACAACAAAGTCATACTGTAAATGGATTTTGCTTACATACTTAACCTTTGAAAATACTGTGTTCGCTGAAAAAGTTGGATTTCAACCTCATTTCTTAGTTACATTGCTCAATAAAACACAAAATTTATTAAAAATTTTCATGTTGATCAAATACGGTCTATACCAGGGTTTTTGTTACACCACACTACTACTACTCCACCCTTCCAATACTCTTCCCTTCATCTTTCTTCCCTTCACCCGCCACATTCTTTCTTTATTTCTTCCTTCTATTATCTTCCTATAATTGGTTAATCGTGGATTCTTGCTGAAAAAGAGCACATTAATAATTTTACTCTTAAATACAACTATGTAATTACTGTAGCGAGTATAAAATAAACCGATCTAAATGTCTCATGTACTTTTTATAATATATGTATTTTTTAATATATGTTAATATTAATAATTATTATAATATACGTAAAATATAATGTATATTTTTCTGAGTCATCACATTCTCGTCATTTAACGAAGAACGCGAGCACTTGCGATTTCGGCGAACATGACGCACCTTCAATGAGCTAAAACTCTGTTAATACCGTATCTACAGAAATTAGAAAACCATTATTTACTTATTATGGTGCCTCCAATTTTTGCTTCCGAACATATCCCGCTTAACTTTCATGTTTCCGACATTTGCAAAATTAGCAAATAATTCATCAATTAAGCTAGAATCTCATGCGACTACGGTATTAGGCACAAACGTGATCCAACAGTGACACAATAGTTATAACTCCGAATTGCAATATCAAAGGCTGCTTCGATTCCTAGCAAGCTTTTCCAATTCCCGCTAATTAGTGTGAGCGACATCATGTCCAGAATGTTCATCAGCCCCTCAGCAGCGCACCCTCCCGGGAGAAAGACGCTGCCTCCCTCGTTCAATCGAAGCCTTCCCTGCCCCCCTCAACCCCTTTAGTTAATCTTTCGCCTTCATTGGCGAACTGCCCGACGATGCCCACAAATACAAACGATAATATACCCACAATGACCAGTTTAACTCGAGTGGAAAGAGAAACTCGACGCACACTTCTCCGAACATGAAGGGTCATAAAAGCATCTCACACTTGGAGGAAAACTAGTGACGACGCTGAAGGATAAGAGTCCATGAGGGTAAGAGTTGATACATAAACCAAGAAGAGGATTGTAATGATATTAAATTGAACTGGAGATCTTACATGACAGCAATATACAACAATATCCATAACTTCAAATTTCCAGTAAAAAGTATAGTCAGTTTTCGTTGTGTTTGGGTATCGTCGATTTTTTCACGAACAGTACCTCAATTTCGTCGGCTTCCTCAGACTTCGTAAACAAGCCCTGATTTTGCTGCAACTGATTTTGCGAAAATTTGTTATATATTTACTGCAAATTTTATTTTATTTTTTTTTGTTGGGGTTTTAGGGCTCGTCAACATCGGGGTTTTAGGGCTCGTCAACATCGGGGTTTTAGGGCTCGTCAACATCGAGGTCATTAGAGCCCATGCAAGTAGGGAAAAATGCAGTTTCGCACCATAGAGAAGAACCGTAATGACTCTTCCCCGTGTGTGGGACTCGCCGAATATCTCGACCGCACCCACTAAAAAACCCTCCTGAAATCAACAAATATCTAAATAGAAAGATGAAAGAAAAGAAAACAGAATACCAATACATTATTTCACAAAAAAAGAAAACAATTTTAAAATATATTTTCGAAATACAGAAACGAACGATGAAAACAAAGAAGACAGTAAAGATGAAAAGGAAATGCAAATTTTAAACCCTCCCGAGAACTTGTGGGAGGAGTCCCGATCTACTCATAAAATTCAATAGTTTATTAACATTAACCGTTTCATTTCCGAGAATTGTTGGTAAATCTGCAGTCAAACCAATTCGTCTCCGTATACTTGAGTATATTCGNCTCCGTATACTTGAGTATCTTCTGCAATCAGTTAGTAGGTGACGCACTGTCAGAGAACAGCTACATTCCTCACAAACGGGTTCATCATCAAGTAGTAAGAGATACCTATGTGTGAGAGGACAATGTCCTATGCGCAGGCGGGTCAGCAGGACCTCGTCGCGCCGGGCAGGCCTACAGGAACTGCTCCACGACTTAACAGAAGATTTGATAAGTCGGAGCTTATTCCTTTCAACAAATAACCACTCATTGCTCCATTCACTCAGAATCCTTAACTTGATGGAATTTATGACATCTCGTTTTGGAATCGTGGAGAAATCCACGCGATTCCTGAGGCATGCCGCCTTTGCGGAAACGTCTGCTTTCTCATTCCCTCTGATACCCACGTGTCCGGGAACCCAGCAAAACATTATGTTCTTTCCATCACTTTGCAGTGNTGTTCTTTCCATCACTTTGCAGTGAGAAAAGTACATCCTGGATGTTCTGGATCAGCTAATCAGCTGGATACATGTTCTGGATTGCTTGAAGGACACTCAGCGAATCAGAACAAATAAGGAAATGTGATCCGCGGAAGCACTTTGTAGTTCGCAATGCTCGCAATATGGCGTAGCACTCAGCAGTGTAAACACTGCACAAGT
>NNCF01127492.1:22326-126870 GCA_002313205.1 Laupala kohalensis | reverse complement strand
AAAGATAGCAAAGTCATCGACAAAAAGAGTGTAAAACAGGATTCTTTACAGCAGACGTTATGCTGTTTACGGCCACTGCAAATAAGGTCACACTCAAGACTGAGCCCTGAGGAACACCGTTCTCTTGAAGAAGGAGATCCGAGGTGTCTCTTCCAATTCTGTAGCGGAAGGAACGTTGACCCAAAAAGGACATGAGCATCAGAGGGAGACGTCTTCTAAATCCCCAGGTATAGAGTTGTTGTAAAATGCCATGACGCCAAGTAGTATCGTAAGCCTTCTCGATGTCAAAGAATATTCCGATGAGATGTTGTCTTCGGACGAAAGCATCTTGAATTGCTGATTCCAGGAGAAGTTGGCCCGGGGTGAATGGAACTTCCTGAAACCACACGGAGATCGACTCAGCAAGTCATGCCATTCAAGATACCAGACGAGACGTCGGTTGATAATTCTCTCCAGAGATTTCCCAACACAACTCGTCAAGGCAATGCTTCGATAACTACTAATGTTCGTTTTGTCCTTACCTTTAATAAAGGTANGAGAAGCGTTGCTTCCTTCCAGGAATTAGGGAATACTCCTTCGGACCATGAAAGATTAAAGGTATCCAGAAGGTACTCTTTCGATTCGAGACTTAGTTGTCTCAGCATTTCATAATTAATTGAATCGGGGCCAGGAGCAGTGTTGTGGGCTGTCGATAGAGCTGACTCAAGTTCCCACATAGAGAAGGAAGAGTTGTAGGGTTCCCAGTTGGTGGAACAAAAGTCAAAAGATGTGCTCTCTGCTGTTTCCCTTTTTCTCGCGAAATCAGGATCGCAGTTTGCTGTAGAAGTTAGTTCAGCAAAATATTCAGCCATTGCTGTTGCCATTTCTCTTTTGTTGTTGACAGCCCGACCCTGATAATTGAGTCCAGATATTGGGACTCGAGAATACCTTCCAGATATCTTTCGGATGGACTCCCATACTTCAGTGGACGATGTTCTCTTAATGGTGCATAGAAACTCTTTCCAGGAGGTGGATCTGGATTTTTTGATAGTTCTGCGCGCTTTTGCTCTAGCAATCCGATATGCGGCGAGGTTTTCCGGAGATGGACTAGCCTTAAATCTCCGCAATGCTCTTCACCTTGCCCGAATGGCGGACCGACATGCGTCGTTCCACCAGGGGACATGAGGGCTTCGCGGAAACATAGATGTTTTCGGAATGGATTCTTCAGCGGCGTGATGAATCACCTGGGTCAGATGGTCGACCCTCTCTTGGACACTACCCGTTTCTCTGAAGACAGACGGAACGGTACTGTGTCCAATTAGCCTTACTGAGAATCCATTTCTGTGGCTTGCTTTCGGGAATAGTCGCACGTTCCTGCAACGACAACCAGATAGGATGATGGTCGCTACCATGCAGATCATCTTCTACTTTCCATTGAAAGATATCAGCAACTTCAGGAGAGAAAACCGATAGGTCTATAGCAGTCCATGACCCCGTGCCAAATGCGAAGTGGGTCATCTCCCCGGTGTTCAATAGACATAAATCTTCTTCCTCAAAGAGACAATTCAGCAGTAGGCCCCTGGGGCAATCGCTCGATGAGCCCCACAGTACACTGTGGGCGTTGAAATCTCCAAGCAGGAGGAATGGTCGAGGGAGCTGATGAATTAAATTTCTGAGGGAGGTCTCCGAAAAATCTCGTGTCGGAGGAAGATATATAGAACACACGGTCATTGCTGGTACGCTCTGAATTTTGACTGCTAAAGCCTGGATGTGTGTTTGTAGGAGAACAGGCGAGCAGAGGATAGTGTTTCTAATAAACACGGCAACTCCACCTCTTGCTCGATCTCCCGTGGTGTCGTCATATCTGAAGCTGCTGTATCCTCGCAGAAAGGGTGAGTGTTCTGGTGAAAGTTTGTCTCTTGTAGGCAGATACATATCGGATTACGACGCGCAAAAAGTTGTAACTCTTCATGTTGAGTTCTATAGCCATTAAGGTTCCACTGAAGTATGGAAGCCATTAGTGTTTGGAGCCTCCGGGGTCAGGTTCGTGAACGTGTATTTCCGCGTCACCGTCGGACAATACACGTTCTGACTCCGAGGAGGAAAGCACAGAGACGTTCTTTTTACGCCTGTGCGATTTTTTGTTTGGTAATTGTACAGGTTCCAGGGGTTTAGCCCTAGAAACCTGCATTGTCTTCGTGGGTTTTTATGTTGCAGGTTTAGTACAACTTGGTGTTTTTGTAGTAGATGGACTGTTGGTGTTGATTTTACTTTCTCGGGAAGGGCTGACTCATTTTTCTTTCCGCATTTGCACTGACATGTGCACGACGTTGTCGTAGACACGTCAGTGAAATCGGTTTGAACAGATATGCTCTTTTTTATTACAGGTGCCTTGGCTGCGGAGGAGTAACTGGTAGAAAATACAGGGTGTAATGCCCTGTATTTCTTCCGCGCTTCACCGTACGGGATCTTCTCCGTGATTTTAATTTCCTGCACTTTCCTTTCTTCAAGAAAGGCGACACACTCCCTGGTCCATACCGGGTGANGGTGACTGCCTGTGCAATTAATGCACTTTGCAGGCCCTGGGCATGAGACGCCGGGTTCGTGTGCCTCCTTTCCGCATTTTCCACAGGTGTCACGTCCCTTACACGATGTTGTCGTGTGTCCAAACCTCTGACACTTATAAAAGCGCAGAGGATTTGGTATAAAGGGACGGACCGGCAGGTTCAGCCATCCAGCCTTCAGTTGCTTTGGTAATTTAGGACAGTCAAATTTCACGATGAAGGAACTGGTCTTCTCCAGAACACCATTTACCTTCCTCATGATCTGACTGACCTCAACTACATGGTCAGCCTTCCATTCTGCAACAAGATCGTCTGTTGCCATTTCCATAATGTCCCTGCAACTTACGACCCCCTTGCTGCGATTAAGTGCAGCATGGAGTTCGCACTTCACAGAGAACTCGCCAAGCTTAGTACAATCAAGAAGTTTTAGCGCTTGCTAGCTTGTGTTTGTCTGAAGCAGCATTGTACCGTTTCTTAACCTTTTAATGGTCTTCAGTGAACCAACGAGACCTTCTAAACCTTTATAAATATAGAACGGGGACACTTTTTCAAGTGTCCCGTTTATACGACTCATAACAACATAAACATTCTCGTAGGGAATGCTCTGTAACTTTGGCTTTGAGATTTCTGAAGTGGCGAGGCTGTTAACCCTCGGCCGCTTCGAAGACCCTAAGGCGTGGTACTTACCTTGCGGCTCGCCCACTCCGCAAGGCAGGGGAAAACAAGAATCTTTCATTTTGTCCCACGAGTTCGGAGGAAATAAATGTCCGGTGACGTGGAGCCTCCGCATCACGCCACTAAGCCTTGCTCAACTGAGGTGCGGCAGTTGCCCCAGAGGTTGTCCGCTAGTGAGTGTTTGTCCTCAACACCCATTCACCTCATCGGCGCGTAACACACCTTGAGGTTGAGGGTTTTTTTTATAGAGGTTTAATCCTTCCTCGCGACCCGGCCAACGAAGGCAAGATCTCCGCCCTTCGAAACATGCAACTTTCCACCGTCGCGCCAATGGTGGTCGCTGAAGCATGTCCAAAGCTTACGGTGTCCGAGGACTGGTGGCGCAATACCAGTCCTCAGCTCGGAACCGTGGGTTTGCCAAGCCCATACTCACTCGAAACTGAGCTTCCTGCGGGGGGAAGAAGAAAGAAGAGAAGAAGAAGAAAGAGAAGGGGAAAATGTAAGATACCCTAGCTCTAATAGCGTCGGGATCGAAAGGAACAAGAGGTGACCAAGGGAGGTCAGTATAGATAAAGGAAGGAGCATGGCACAAGTGGAAGCAATGCCAGACACAGCTCGGGGCCCCGTGTTCTCCAAACACGTACTTACTAGATGTAAGCCCCCTGGGTGGAGGGGAAGAGGAAGAAATAGAGGAAAGAGAAGAAGAGGAAAATGAAAGATACCCTAGCTCTAATAGCGTCGGGCTCGAAAGGAACAAGAGGTGAAAAGGGAGGTCAGTATAGATAAAGGAAGGAGCATGGCACAAGCAAGTGGAAGCAATGCCAGACACAGCTCGGGGTCCCGTGTTCGCCAAACACGTACTTACTAGATGTAAGCCCCCTGGGGGGTGCAATTTTTTTTAAAGAGGGGGTAGAAACAGACCTCTTTGGGCAGCTTTCTTATAGATGTGGATTCACTACCTCTGAAGGTTGTTCTAATACCCAAAGAAAGTGACCCAAGATACTGCCTCGATATTTAATGTCTTAATGTTCAAATTTCTTACCATGGTCTTATATATTAATTTGTTATTGCTTTCCGTGTTAAACTCTATAAAAAATGTTAAGAATGTATTTTGGACCTAATAGTTCGAATTACATGGATTTGCATTGAGTCATATGGAAATAATTGCCTCGGTTGTCGCCGGCTCTTTTATTTCGCGGATCGTCTTCGATTCGATTATCGACGAAAGCCGCTGTATCAGTATACATTTATTTATTCTTGAAGAACAAGAACGTACATTAAATGAAAGAAATATTCATTGAATGAATGATCTAACAGCGAATCAACACGTTCAGAGAAAACTCGAGTGACAAGTTCGTGAGTTTGAGCCTTCAAAGAGGAATTCTACATTCCTAACACCAGAAACTTTGATTCTCAAGACATACTCACGTGATTTTTCATATAAACTTTTGAAATGACGAACAAACCGTATTTACGTAAGCCATTATACCAACATAAAAAACACACATGAAAAGAAATTTACTTGCTCACATGTTACACTTTTCCAATATTTCTACCAATTATTCGTCGTCACTTGTTTAGAAAACGAATTGGTTGTTTACAAATCATTAACAGAATGATCGTTTTCTACTCTGGAGTGCGAATGAGTGAAAAACGTAGCACAAAATACTAACTGAACATGTTCATGAGAATATCTAGCGCACATACACGCATGTGCGTTGATTCTCTCCAGACTTTTCAAATTCTTGAAATAGAAATATCTCCACCGGATTCGAATTACACAAACCAGTAATCCGTGGAGGTATAATTGAAACTGTGATCATGGAGGTAATAATTTACGATAGCAAACAGCGTCCCAAATGCATAAATGACTACTTTCATGCCAATACCATAAAGATATTACCCGAAGGTGTAGACTGGCGAGAGATTCCACGCGTAGTGGAAAACGCTTCACAATACTCACCTGAAACAAAGAGAGAGAAAAATACAATAATTACATATCCCTCTTCTTTCTCGTGTATTCAGTAATTTAACATACAAATATCAAAAAAAATTCTGACACTTCCTTCTTCGCTAAAAGAACGAAGAGATTATACAAAAAATGATGTTATGTTGAATGAAAATGGGAGACGGGACCGAGATTCGAACTCGGGACTTTCGGCTCATCGCGCTGAGGTGCTTACCAACAGCGCCACACCGTTCACCTTTCGGCCCAGTCTACTATTGACGTTCAAGTTGCCCAGACTGGGCCCAACTTGACCAGAATGTCGGTCCTGTCTCCCATTTTCATTCAACATAACATTATTAATCTGTTACCTAGCGATGAGGTTCACTGCAATTTAAGAGATTTCTGTATGTTTATACCAAAAACAAACAATAAAATACGTTTTTCAAGGAACCGAGCTTCGAAAACGTTATAAGCAGAGACAACAATAAAACAGCTAATTTTCTGTATAAAATAACTACACAAGTGTATGTTCTAACATATCTTATTACATGTTGTCAATTTATATTGTTGATGAAATAGTCAGTGACAGACCAACACTCTTATACTAACTCCAACAGTCTCCCAAGGGAAGCCGGCTCGGCTAGGTTTATAATATTGTTCTAGCTAAATACGTTTTGGTAATTGGAAAATCAATTATTCGCAGAACACTATACACCGTTGCAGCAGCATTGTCAAGCAGACAGGCATGCATTTCCTACCTGAGCTACGAACTGACATAACAACTAGAAACGAGTAATGTAAAACTATTAATAATATTATAATACTGCATAATTGGTATTCTCAAACAATATTCTTAAACTAAAATCGGAACAACAAATATTCGAATGTTCTGTAATAAGAAAATATTTGGAAAATACGATGGCGTGCCCAGTGACTGCTTGGGTGCTTTAAAAAAGAACTTGGGGGAGGGGGCCATGGTCCCCGCGCTTCCTCTGTGAAGCCGTCCTTGTTTTACACTAAGGAATTGGATAAGAAAACTAAATAAACATTCCATGGCAAACCTTGTGGGTTTCAGATATTTTTCGTTACATTTTATCACACCATCTAGGAGCGCTTAGCAACAAATAGAGTCAATTAAAAACTACGAGTACATATATTATTCCTTAAAAATACACGAAAAATTACTTCACATAACACTTCAAGAATTAATCCTTTACACCATCACATCCATCAAATAAAAACATGTATTATTTATACCAAAACTCATAAAATAGTACATAAGCACATCACAAAATAGTCATAGCAAGTGTCGCCCTCCAATACATTTTCGCAGACCACGAAATCATTCTTCACAACTAATCATACTCAATGCTAAAAAAATCCGTTAGACTCCAACGAGTTGTCAAAAGTTCCATTCAAAAAACGCTTTAACGTCCTTCTCGTGTGGAGAGAAGAAAAGGCAATAAGCTCATTGGCGCGCCAAATAGCGCAACTGACCTTGCTCCGGTGACTACCAGCGACACGCAACATCTCCAACGCTAGTCTTCGACACCCACTCATTATCCTCTAAACAGAGATTTACAGAACAAAAACATCAAGCAAAAACTAGGAATGAATAGCTACAAATTGATGGATTTTCTTTAGTTTCCTGAAAAAATCTGAGACCATTAATTACTTACGGAGATAATGTCAAGATAACATTCTCCCAAGCGCATTACGCTCTTTAAATAATCAACGCTATTTTAATTCTTAAAATTATCGGACAATAAGAATTAACACATTTCAATACATTAACAAACGAACAAAAAAGTAACATATTCTTACAGTATACTTGTTTATTTAGAATTATATATCATGTTCAAGGGAAAAAATAGTATTGAAATTAAAAGTAATTATCTCCATTATGCAGCGCACTTTTAGATATCAGAAGTATTGTACGAGAAGAAAATAATGATATTACTAGAAAATGAGCTCAATATCAACTCTAACTAGTATTTACTAGAGTATGTCTGATACATAGCGTAGTTCAAAATGTGGACATACATTAAAAAACAATGGTCTTCCAACGAAAGCTATCATTGATACTTATGATCCGGATCTTGACCACTCAATATAATTGAAATAGTATCGTGAGGGCTTGGTTCATAAAAACAATATCTTAATAACTCGCCCATTATTAAGATTTAGTTTTTATTGACCAAGCCCGCACGATACTATTTCAATCAGCTATCACCGATCTAATAAAATATCACTTAGAAGAACATGAATTTCGAAATGATTTTAATATTTCCCCCCACAATGTTACACTCATAAACGGTAAGAAACCAGGAGTGAAAAGAGAAAAAAAGCAATAGAAACAATGCTGAAATTTCTACATCAAAACCACCTCTATGCAAATACTCCCAAGTATTTGAAAACAAATCATTAAAACATTTTTTAAAGACAACGTTCTTCAGAAGGACATTATGATCACAAAGAAGGCGTTTAGCAATAGTTGTCCTGTCTTCGGCTACTGCCAAGAACCCGAGTATCTTACGCCAACAGCTTTAATTTTTAACTTCACTTCCGATTGTTACGTTAAAAAACAAAAACGAAACTTTATTATACAGTTTGGAAGTATGGCAGTATTTATAAATAATTCCAGGGCATATCTTCTATTTTTAAACTTAATTTAAGGCTTTTGAAGCTCTTGTAAAGAATAGAACATTTGTCAGAATTTAGCTGTTTTAATTCCATTGCTTTTTGTAAAGGAATTTGGCTCTCTCTGGCAACGTTTCCATGGATTTTTTCAAAAATATAATATCAACTAAGATTTATGACGGGAAAGAACTTGGAATACATTACTTGTTTAGTGTTTTAAATAGTTTTGAGCTGTAAATTCCTTTATACCTGAAAACACAATACGAATTTGTAACACCCAGTATTTACCTTTTTTGACGATGAACGCACTAATTATTTAAAACACACTAATTACATTTTCAACCACACTAAATAAATTTTCTTAGATTCTACAACATCATGTACGCACATTTAGGTCATCACGTCCTCACTTGCTGGAGTCACAGAATCTCTCCGCCTGATACATTTTATTTCTAGAAATGACAAACTAGATATCTCAAAATCTATAACTCTTTCTTATTGTTAACAGGGAAAACTAAATGAAAAGAGTCCATCAAGGTACATTGTTTCGTCTTTTAATAACAGCACGAAGAACTCATCATGAATATTCGATTAATTGTATAGTTTAAAATATTCTCTGATCGAACTTAAAAACTGCGATACAATTTGTACAAATATATTTTAGAAATTGATTTAACTAATACAAATCTAATCGAACAAAACAAAGCTAAATGACGTCGAAAAAAAATCTACCAGTGAGGTCCTAGATACCAGAACTCCAAATTCCTCGAAATTTTGAAATATATAAAAGCTCATCAACAAAATGTTTTCTATTTCGTACGGATTGATAATCGAGAAACTTCACTACTTCCTATCATCAAGTGATTAAACTAGTCTATTCCTTCTTGTGCGTCTTTCCCGCCTCCTACTCCCAACAATTTCTCCAATACTATTACACTTGATTCTGCTTCGTTTTTCTCAGAGCCTCCGTTCTTATGATCTACCACTTTCACTTTCTTCAATGAACTGGACTTCAATTACTGGAGTCAACTTTTACATACGGACAGACTCGAATTGTAAAACTATTTTGACTGCGAGAAAAGGTTGAAAAAGGGTCTAGTAGAATTGACACGAATTGAGAAACTTCCTCGTTGCAGTTGCACTCCGTTTACCTGAAGACTGGCTACGAAAACTTAAAATCCGCATCCCTTTTGCCATCTCCAAAGATACCTTAAATGCTCCTAAGTGAGATACATTTAGCGACTAAAATATTCGTATATTAGTTAGAGTTTAAAGACTGTGACTACTTGATTAGAGTGTTCAACATGAGTGTTAATTTCATTTGTAAAGGGGCAATAATGTCATAATTTCAAGGGGTAATAATTTCAATACAACTCCTACCATCGTGTCATATCTTCCGAGAAAATAACTGGATACGTTCTAGGAATTTTTGGAAAGCGAATATTTTTCGATTGAGGGATAGGAACATTAATTTTTTCGTTCAGAAGACACTCACTACCACATATACTCGAGAGAGATAAAACGCAAAATCATGTATCAAATGCCATCAAGAGAATAGCAAGAGAAGAGATAGAAGACTGAACATTGAAGTTTATCAATGTGAAGAAACCATATGCTGTAAACACCTTAACAACCAAGAACTTCAAATATATCCGGAACAGCAATATTCACACTCCATTATTTCAAGATGTGTCAGTTTGAGTTGTAGTATCAATAGTCTGATGGTTATACACTTCTTCGCGAATTATCGATTTTTAAATTTCATCAAGAGTCTCCGCAGAAAAGAATTGCATTATTGGTTTATAAATTATGTGATATATTTATAAAAAGTCATAACGTTTCATTTAACATTATTGCAATTTTGAACGAATAAGTATACAAAAGTGTTTTCCATTATATTAAGTTATTGGATGGAAAATTAATATTATTCAAAATTTCTTGCCATATTTTATTTGTTAGTCGGTTAATTTGTAGGTTGAAACTAGCAAGAATATGCAAAAAATTCTTACAGTACAGCAAATTCTGTAATAATTTTCAAGTGAATGAACATTCAACATCTGGATTGGCGAAAATTTGCAAAGACGAATCATGCGAGAAAAGAAAATGGCTCAATTTCCGACTGTCTTAGATGTCCCGAAGAAGTAAGAAAGACGTTTAGAGACCTTATGAGCGTCCAGTCAAGCGATGACCAGTTGATCAGAATTGCCGACTACCACCCTGAAAATAACACAGACCAGAAATGAAATGTTGCATTCCCGCCTGCTGTAGAGAGAAATAAGTCTGTGGACCTAAGGAGAACCGCCAATGCTTGCGAGAGCTTCCATTCCAAGTTCTATGTATCGTGTGGTTCCTCATTCAATACCCAAATATATTTATGATTATAAAACCGCTCAGAAGACCTCAGACAGATGCACTTATTCGTATTAATGACACCTAAAACGGGGAAAGCAATCAGACAGATAAGAAAACTAAATAGGAGCATGAATTCATAAGAAACAATAAAAAGTGGCTGTTAAATAATGAAATTAACAGATTGAGATTCATTAAATACGTTTCTTACAAAGCAGCAAGTTAATTATATGAGTCTGGAAAGAGTAATGAATTTCTTTTAAATTTGACTTGTTTCCAAAGTAAGTCATTTTTTGAATCATAATTTGTTTCTAATGTTGATTTAGTACTAGGACAATGCATCAAAAGTATTAGTTCAGTGAAATAAAACTAACAACCTACCGCACTTTTATGCATCAAAATACCTAGTCTTGAAAGAATGACCATAGGATGCATTATATAAATGTTCTTGACATCCCACTAAGGACTGGGTAAACACTAAGGACTGGGTAAACGCCGCTGGTCGCCAAATGAAAACATTGTTCTGTTTATCACTTATTTGTGGTTATATACTAAGTTTTAAACGTTTAATCATGTGACCACGGCATTTTGCTGAAGGCGACAATGTAAATTTTATTCCTTAAAAATGCGCCTGGTCGTTTTTAGCAATGTTTTTGAAAAAGGTTAATAACTCATATATTGCACGTAGAAGCTTGAAATTTTGATATGTTGTCACAAACATAAAAGTTAACATTTGCTGAATAAGAATTATTTTTGACACTTTTAGTTTATGTTACAAAAAATAGTAAAGTCGACGTATCGGGAAAAACTAAAAATTTTGCGTTTTTTAACATGTTATTAAAACAGTATTATTCATTCTTAGAACCATTTAGAGTATAAGCAGAAGAACAAGACAAATTTAATGGTGTTAATTAGTTTTTTCTACAATTTTTTGTGAAATCTACAGCAGTTCAAAGTGAGGGATCTATAATAAAAAATCCGAGAGTAGTATCTCTGTCATTATTGTTCTCACAGTCGTTTAGTCACTCTGTAAGCAGCAGTATATCAGTAATCTTGTTTAAGTGTCTTGCGAGTTTTCGTGTTTTGTGTTTGTTTCAATGGATGTTTTAACCACTAACAAGGGTAAACCTGCAGCACATTATAATGGATACGCTTATAGGGAATTTAGAAGAAACAAAGATGGGGCGATCGTTTGGCGATGTCAAAAGGAAAGATCAAGCAGATGCCGGGGTGTGTTAAAATCGAAAAAAAGTTTTAGAAGAAACTGATCACTTATGCGGAGCACCCGACACAGATTAGAAGTTCAGAAGAGCGTCTGCGTAGCCAAGAAAAGAGCCCGTGAAGAGGATGCTGCGCTAGCCTTCTTGAATATTGAAGATGTCGAGGACGGTTGGGTTGAACTTCATTCTAAGGCTCCTAACAACTTGAAATTGACTCGCTTCTTTGATTACTTTACTGAAGTATGTCTGCAGAACGATGAAATCCCCATTGAGTTGTGGAATTGCTATTATAGGTGACACCGCACTATAAATGCTGTGGAAGATTGGCACAGTAAAGTTAGTAATCTTCTTGGACGACCAAACCCCAAAATCAAAGATGTGATACTTTGTTTTAAGAGTGAAGCAGAAGAATCCGCCTGTATGTATATAAGAATGGAACTTAACCTTGCTGGGATATCATGGCTTGTTTGAAGACAGTTTCTTATGTACAAAAACTTAGCTAGAAATTGATTTTAAACACGCGTAAATGATGAACTACTATTAATAATTTAGCCAGTCCATAGCCTGGATAAAGTATGATGGGATCATATTATAATCCAGCTTGAAAACTTGTGCGCTTATTTCACTGTGCGCTTCCTTCGCGACACGAATCTGATTACCTGCACGGTTAATAAGGGTTCGTATTGTCGCAAATAGCCAGGTAAAGGAGTTTCTCAAATTGTGCCCCGCTCGAAGGGTAAAATTTAAGACGTTTCTCAATTCGTGCCAACCCTCTACATATATCCTTATTCCAACCTGTTTCCTGGTTTCTAGGACTGGTCTATCGCGCTACACATACAACAGTGTAGTTTTATTCCAGTGCACAACCTGGTGTACTTTTGATACATTGTCGAACCACTGAATTTTCTATATCTTTACAACCTACACTCAAAGAATCATTACATGTTTAAGTGAAAGGAGCAACACAATTGTAAATACTTTGTCATACGCTTTTGATCTTGGATAATCCTCACAGATTCCTATGAGTATTATCATTTTTCCATGAAAGCATCTCTAGATGGTTTTAATTACAGAATACAGTACCACCGATAGACTTTTCATTGCATGAAGTCGAGCTACATGAGTCACAACTATTTCAACAAAATTAAATTTTTTTAAAGAGTAAACGACGTTTAGTTACTGAACTGCGATTAATCACAGGTATGGCCAGTTGCTCGGCTCGCTGCTCGGCAAAACTACATGACTCTCATTGCCGCTCCTCTTCTCACAACGTCCTTTTATTGGCAGTCATTACAACCCAAGCTACAAGCCATTACAAAAATAGTCTGAAAATCGAAAATGAAGTAGCGATTTTATTGCGGAAATGTCTTGGGGACATTGGTAGAGAAGACCTCTAATCCTTAGTTTCATCAAAAATTGCTCGCGCCATCCTTTTATTGAAAGAAAAATCGGAAAAATTGTTTTTCCAATATATTAGAAAAACTATCGATCGTAGAGTAAAGCACATAAGATTTGTGCGCAATGAAAATAACTGCAATGTAATACTTAAAATTAAGATAGGTCAACAAATAATTTTTTTTGCAAAAAACATGAAAATCGACCATTTTTATTGTTATAAATTTGCAAATAATTATTAAAAATAGGTTAAATACCTCTTAAGACGAGGAGAGATTTGTGATACTCAACAAGTGTGCAAAAGGTAGGCGCTGAAGATGCAATAGGTTTTGCATAATCTTATTTAATTATCTCGTCAGGGGCGAAAATCGCCATCTTTGCACAGCTGTACAGCTGCCAATTGTTACTAAAAAGGTTTGGTCTGTTGCATTTTAAAGATAACTAACTTAACAATCAGTTTTCTTCAAAATTGATAAACGATTTGTTATTTATAACATTAAGGATGGAAATACTTAATAAAGATTGAAACTTCATTGAATAAGATTCCCAAGAGGATGATAGTCAAAAAGAAAGTGATGAAATAATCCCAAGTAATAAATAGCAAAATCTTTGCTGTTTGTTTACTGTAAATAAAAGTCCGGGACAGAAGTGCAATCAATATGCAGACACTTGATTTCTTATCAGAGTCGCTCTCTTAAGACATATCCTTACTCCCCAACTTGCGTTGATTGAAACATAAAATATTTTAACTTTTGCGAAAAATCATCTAACGACATCATTAGTCTGTGAACTTCCATCTGGCGACTACTGTTAAATGTAATTTAAATTACTAATGAAACAGTCAGTTTCAATATTTTAAAACAAGGTGTCTCGTTTTTGCCAGATCTCGCCTTCTTCAAAATACAAATTTTAAATCTTAGATGTCTGGGATGATGTAAGTTCCGGAATATTTGCTTGCAGACTTCATTTATAGCAACAGGGGGCTATATGAAGTGGTAGGGGGATAGTGTGAAAATATTCACGCTTTAACATAAATGACACTATTTTAATACATTTTTGCTTAATGCGTCGATTCGGAAGCATTGAAATAAATGTAGAGACAACAAGACTGAAAAAATGCTAGACAAGGATAATGACAATACTGACTCAGCGGTGGCAAAATGGATGGGATAGTGAAACATAGGAGAGAGACTCCTATAAATTGATAGGGCGATTTTTGCGACAAAAATCAGAAATGGTTGAAGCCAAAGAGATATGTTCAACATATTATAACATCGCATGGAAGTTCAATGTGTATCTAAAGGAGAAAAAAAATTCAAAGGATGAAGTATGCATATGTAGGGAGAATCTAGATACAGTGTAAAATATTTTTGGGATTGTTGTTTAAATGGTTAAGAAAGAAGACAATTTATGGATATTCAAATTGATATGATAGACACCAGATATATGTCCAAGTTGATTGAAACGCAACAGAATATTAAATTTTCGAAGACTCTTACGGGAAATAATGTTTATAAGAGGATTGATGTGACTAATATAAATAAGAAAAACAAACAATTCAATAACAGAGAAGTAAATAGGCAAAATAAATCGTGTTAAAACCCCTGTAATAACTATGTCTGGTGCAGGGAGATGGGGAAAAATTAATGCATTTTAAATCTGGTAGTGTCCATATTCGTACCGACCATAACGTCTGGAAATTCTATTTACGCCCCTTTTTAAATCAAGAATAGTTAAATACATCATACGATCTTACTAGGACAATTCTGGGAAATGTTGCATGCAAGATACGACTTAGTTAAATTTGGACTATATCCGTCTAAGACGGATGATCCGTCTGATGGGTTAAAAGTAAAAAATAATATACATCTTTTAACTGTAATGATGTTATCAGCCATTGGAAATAACCTGAAAATTTCTTGCGGTTTGGCCAATTATTTATTATTAATTTGAGAACGTGTCGGTAACGAACGTCACCTTCATCAGGGTTATACAAAATAGAAACCAATTTAGGGCTATTTCAGCATTCATAATGAAACCTATAAATACTACCCACTACTTCAAATATGACAACCCAATACAAATTTAACCATAAATTATATAAAAAGCTTATTAACATTATTGAAGACAACTACATACCTTAGTAAAGTTTATACAGTCACACACATTCTCTCCAGCTACCAACACTTAGATAAAAATACCATATAATAACACTCTCCATGAAATGGGCACACATATCACCCAACCAATCACATAGGTTAAGAGAGAGCAATCTGTGACCTCAAACAATAATTTGTAACGTTACACCACTGATTTCACTCGATTTTATATCATTCGAATGAACCTTGTAACGAAGTACAACGTGAGAATCGGCGCACACTAAAATTTAAAAAAATATACCCAGCGTAATTTATCAGAAAATTGAATACTTTGTTACAATTAAAATAATAAATTATTTACTTTGTGTTAGCCAATTAGCAGTCAGAAAAATTAGGTACGAATGCATGTTGACGATATTGTTCTCTCAATAAAGAATCACTGAACGATAAAGAATTTTTGAGAGCTCTTGGAATAAAACCACATTTTAGGACAGTTCATGAACGAACTTGCAGTACTTTCATAAATAATTTAGAGAAACGGCCTTAGTTTTTTCAGAGAGTTTAATTTTGAATCACATTCAGAAAATTTCACAAGTAACAATTTAGAAAAAAAAAAACATTTGTCTAATAATTAAATAAAAGTAAATCGAGATTGTCTAAATAATTTTTATTTCCTTATTATATAGTGTTTTTAATTGTTACATTGTCTTAAACTGATTTAAAATTAAATTCTCTGCATAATACTAATGTCATTTTTGTATATTTATATTTAGAAGAGCAGATGTCAAACATTATACCATTTAAACGTACACTTTTTTACTCCAAATGTAATTTCATCAACATTTATGCTAAATATTTAGTACGTTTCACAAAAAGCATTTTGGATAAATCGAACCGCTTTTGAGAAAATATATATATTGAGAGAACTATATATAAAACTATACAGTTTTTGTTCTCATTCACAATTGATAATATTTCAGTTTAAAACTTATTCAATACATGTTTCCGGAATAAAGCGAAAATAGTCTTGTAGTGTTGTCTTGAATGTGGAGGTGGGGTTCACTTCAACTTTTCCTGAAATAGTAGTGAGACAATTATCGCTATATTATAAACTATAAACTTTTACGACCTCTTATACACAAATGTTGACACGTTTGAGAAACTAATGTATCCATATCCGTATAAATGTATCGGCATTATTGAGAAAACACCAGACGATGCCGCAAACCTGTTGACTAACCAAGTGAATAAAATATAGTTATTTGTCTATGAAAGATCGTAAAATTTTATAATTTTTCCGAAATTTTCTCGTTATAGGTATAATGTAAATAGCGATCGCTACGTGTGGAAGCTCACCTAAGCAAATTTTCATTTAACGAACACTGAACAATCAATCAAACCACGGGCGCAAACTCGGAGAACAGCTCGAAATGGCCAGCCTTGAAACTATACAGGATATGTATCAAGATCTGAAGCTAGAGGGGAATCGAAGTGGCGAACTCTCTGCCCCTCCCTCGCTCCGCTCCCCACAGCACAAACACATTGCACATCTCACGTCGCGTCACACCGTTTTACTTTGCAGGAACTTTCCAGCAAAGGCCCATCAAATAGTCAATGTTACTGCCTCCCAGCTATCATACGCTGAAAGAGAGAAAAAAAACTGTTCCAAGGGTTAGGCCGATTAATCCGAGGAACGGTTAATCCCAAGTCGGTTAAGAAGTGTTAGAAATTAAAAATAATGAGCTTATTAACAGCATAGCAGATTCTCGGGGAGAAGGTGACTTACAAATTTATACTGGAAAAGACATCCGTAAGCAAGAACAGAAAGTGGTTTCAGCCAGGTCACTGAATGGCGAAAATATTTACACGATATGGAGACTGTAGAGGTTGAACCCGAGGATGGGACGTGTGGTATAAATCGCGGAGGAAAAAGATCAGATTCAAGAACATAGGTAATTAAATGCAAAGAACTAATAATTGATATGGCGTTTGAAATTTTTAAATTGTTAATTGACACAGAGGATAAAAATAACAGCGTCTGCAAAATCTAGACTAGAGAATGAAAGACTAAATACAACATATTCGAAAAAAGCAATGATAAGTCATGTAATGTCTTACGATGGAGACATGACGTAAAACAATTAAATGAAAAAAAACCCTCTAGTGTTTTACCAAATACATTCCAAGTCATTTACTTATTCTCGGGACCATTACTTCTTACGATAAGTAACTAAGCGTACTCGCAATCCCAGGAGTCACAAATATAAACTACAACGCGCCATATCCTGAAGCAAATGTAATTCGTGGGAGGCACAGGGGACCTTAGCACACAACGAGAGTGAAGAAGAGCTGGGGCACGAGTAGAGCTGCGCGGGCACGCCCGAAGAGACCACTTTCGACCTTTTCAAACATACCGTCCACTTTTGTGCCGAACATAGGACGTGCGTTTTTATCGGCATCTCTTGTTTGACATAGTGCAGAGAGCGCAGCTGCTGTTCCATTTGAACTGTATGCAGTGGGAGGAATAATATGGCTAGTGTATCGTTGCTTACAGATCAACGTCACATTATCTCCTCTCTTCATTATGGACATTATTAAATACACGAAAAAATACACAAATAATAAACATTGATTTTACCAGAATCCTTATGATTTTAATCATTCGGATTCAACACTATTATGTTAGGAATTTTAAAATATGTTAAACATTCATTTTTATTATAATTATAGCTTGAAACACTCATTGTAAACTGACATACTATTCTTTACTCTCATGGTTATTAGTTCTCAACTAGCTGATAACCCGGCGAGGTCCGGAACTGTTTTTAATTGTTAGACCAATCTTCTTTTACTCAGGAATAGTAGAAAATCTATCTACATGATCAAAATGCTTTTACACACTGGTTTTTTTAAAACATACACACAGCATCCTAATTTTACAAATTCATAACAATACATTTTCAATAAAAACTTGATTGTATACACCATTTTGAGTTCGACTTGCAAGAGCGAGAATAAATACTTGGATAAAACCACCCTTGAGCAACCAACGTTAATCTGTCCGTGAGAGAAACAAATCAATCGAAACGTCAACAACTACTATCGGATTTTTTATCATAGACCCCTGACTTCTAATAGCTGTAGAGAGCACAAAAAAAACGGAGAAAAAGAAACACCACCATGGGATTTATCATTTTGTTTCGCATATAAACAGTGAAAAATCTTGTTTTATGAACGAATATTACCTGTTTTTAAAACCTGAAATATTTGAAAAAACTATTTTTTACGATTTTTGCCGATACTTCGATTTCATGATTTTTTATAAAACAAACTACGAGTGACAAAAATAATTCTTATTGAGTGAATGATCACTGTTGTATATGTAACAACATTTATTAATTTCAAGCTTCTACTTGCAAAATATAGCGAGTTATTATTTTTTTCGAAAACTGCTAAAAACGACCAGTCACATTATTAATTAATGAAATTTAAACTGTTGCACTAAGAAGAATGCCATAATCACATTGTAATTGTATTAAAACGTTTAAAGCTATTTATATAGCCACCAGCAAATGATAAGTAAAACAATGTTTTCAATTAGCGACTAGCGATGGATTTCAGTCACGCGCGTTGTTGCCGAGCATACACTCCACTGGCAGGTAGTTTTGTCAGCCTATTGACAACATGGTATCGGCAACAACGCGCGTACTTTAATGAACCGCTGGCCGATTATTTAGAATATGGTAGTCTAGCTCACTACTTCACCCTTAGTTAGGGGTATTTAACACCTATATGAGCTGAACTTGTGTTTACACAGCATCATTTCACTTTTTATTTGAAAGTTCTCGAAAACCTACGGATTAAATCGATTTGATTAAATATTTTTACATGACTCTTCTTTCCCACTCCAACAATGGGGTTTCTAGGACTTCCTCCTAATCCCAATGGTGACCCAACTCTCACATATCATCGGAAGTGTCTCTATTCATCTCAGCATCTCAGGTAGAACGAACCCACCCACCGGGAAACGCGCCGGTCGAATTTTCGCTTCCGAGGTAAGACAATGGCAGCAGGGCGGTAGCACCATTTCATTAAAATGCTTATGTGTAAATTACACTTTAAAATTGTAAACTATTCGTCCAAATTTTACGATTCAAAGACAAAAACATTAACCTGGGTGAAACTGGATTTTTTTAAATTACTCTTTTAAACTAAAGTACTTTAACACATTATATTTACTTTTTTTTCTTTCAATAATATAAGTTAAACTTTGTAGATACATGTATGCCGTCGCGGACTTTTTTGTGGAACTGTTCGAGGCAAACAATATTGCNAAGAGATTATTCCCCCCCCCCCCCCCGATACCATCGACATTCATGGTCAAAATCATGTTCTATCTTTCTTTTCACGCAATTTTTATAATAAAAGTTAACCAATGTTCTTCCTGAACATCTTAACTATATCCTTGCCAAATTTCATCACAATTGGTTCCGTGATGTAGTCGCGATTAGGTAGCAGACAGACACATACATTTGTATTTATGTATTAGATGCGAAATTTTTGGATTCAAGTCCATGAAGGCTTTCAACACGTAAACTTACCACTGTACAATTTTTGCTTTCACGTGTAATATATACGTAGACAAATTGTTTTTCATATTTAGTTATTATTTCATTAGTCGATTTCCAAAGACCTCTCTTGATCAACAGTCCTTAGCATTATCAACGATAAAAATGGCAAGAGAAATAAAACCCTCGCAGAGCATAGGTCTTCAACAAAAATACTAACGCCTTTAAGAAATAGGTCTATCCAAACTGTATTGAAACATTACCATGACCAAAAGACATTTCGTAAGGTTTAGTTTTTGGGTTTTATATTTGTTCCTTTTTCTGATTTGAGTTATTTTTATGTCTATTTTCTACATCATTCGTAGTAACATCGTTTCTTAATGAATGAGGCAATTAATGTAATACAAAAAAGAAACTAACAATCTTTAAGGTTATCTAGTTTTTCTAGAATAAGGTTATTGACAACCTCTACGGCGTCCATATTTGACGTTCACTCACCTCGACAATGCTTATGTTATAGGAAACCTTTCCACATTTCCAAAATTAAAGTGTTTGTTTAATCTTATTTTTAATTTTTTTATTGAGCTGACATCGAGGTCATTAGAGCCCTAACATTTTTGTACAGGTAGGGATGCTGTTAACGCACTAAAGAGAGCAAACATGACTCTCCTCGCGTGTGGGACTCGCCGAATGACTCAACCATACCCACAAAAAACCCTCCTGACATGAAATATATTCAAACATAAAAAGGCGAAAAAAGAGAGACAGCAGTTTCCTGAAACATTATAAAACCGAAAACAAAGAAATAAGTAAATTTAGAAATAGAGAAATGTACATTTAAAGAAATGGGGGGGGGGAGAGATTTAATTCCAAAACCCTCCCGAGAACTCATGGGAGGAGCCCCGTTTCGTGTATGGATTTGAGTAATGAGATACAAATAAAGATCAGATACCGTTCCAGAGGTCACGTTCCTGAAGGAATCTAAAAAGACGTATCAAAATCGGTTCACTTTGCCCAAGCTTACCGTAACTGTTGGGTAGATTGTGTCGCCGTCGGCTGGTACTATATTTGAAACACTCCAGAAGAAAGTGTTCCACGGTAAGTGTTGCTAGTCTCACAGATGGGAGGAGGTTCACCGATGGTAAGAGATGACCATGGGTAAGATAGCACCGGCCAATACGAAGACGTGGAAGGATCACTTCTTCACGTCTGTTCGCACGGGATGAAGACACCCAGGTCTTAACGAAGTCTTTTACCTTCCTCAGCTTGAAAGTGCAAATTTGCAATTCGGTTTGCCATGTCTTAAGAAGAGGCGATCTTATGGCAACCTTTGAATCTGGCATAGGAACAGATGAAAGGTCAAAGACTGCCCTCTGTTCCCCGCTTCGCTGCCTCATCAGCTTCTTCGTTACCCATAATACCCACGTGCCAAGGAACGCAACGGAGGACTATTTCAAAATGTTGAAATACTAGATGGCTTATTATATTCTGAATAGTCAGTTTAAGGATGTCAGAAGTGTACAGTGAAGACACTGACCACAGAGCACTAATAGAGTCACTGTACAGAACCACACGCCGTATTGAAGATAGCTGAATGAACTTAAGCGCCTCAAGAATTGCAAATTTTTCAGCAGTGTACACGCTGCAAAAGGAATGGAGGCGAAAAGAACGGGTGGCACTTATGGCAGTGGAATGCAGCACCAACCGAATCATTCATGGCTGAGCCATCAGTGTATATGAACATGTGATTCAAATATAAGTTTTTTCAGTTCTCCCAAGTGCTGCTGGTACACAGCAGCAGGAGTGTCTTGCTTTG
This sequence comes from Laupala kohalensis, assembly GCA_002313205.1. Taxonomy (NCBI): domain Eukaryota; kingdom Metazoa; phylum Arthropoda; class Insecta; order Orthoptera; family Trigonidiidae; genus Laupala; species Laupala kohalensis. The sequence goes on along the minus strand of NNCF01127492.1, from coordinate 105,617 downwards.
AAAGTTGAGACAGTCGAAAGCCGATGGTTGATTGCATGAAGGACCAAGGTGGTGTAAGAGAGTGTGTGTATTTCACTGGAGGTGGTAGTGTGATGACGTTTTCCTCCAGCAGCTGTTTAAGCGCACTGCCGCTGGGCGGCGTAACGAAGGTCTTGCAGCGTAAGATGAAATAAATTTTGGAGAATGTGGGTGTGGGCGAGTAGGGTGATTTGAAACCCCCATCTGTTTCACTCCGTAAGATCCAAGTAGAATATCGCGTCTTCTGTTGAGGGATGGTTCGCCAGCGTCTACTGGTAAGAATTCTATTCCACTAGTGAGGAAGGCACCAGCTGCATCTTATTGTTTAAAGACAGATGCACTCTGACAGGGTTTGACTTTGTAAAGGTGGTAACTAAAGACGGTACTACTGCCGCAACTCATATTTATTAATTTATCTTTATCTTGCGGATGTGGCGAGATTCACGTCGCTTTTCCAAAAACCATTTTTATTTTTACTTTTTTGTAGAGAATGATATTTTGGGATGGAGAGGTGTTGGAAGCCGAAATACTTCAAACTGTAAAACGGACATGTCTACAAAAGAAAAGAGAAACAATACTCGAAAAATTCACTAGGTAGAGCCGAGGATAGAACCCACTCTCTTCCATTCCGTAAAGTTTTTCTGTAATCTCTTGGTCAGTAGCTTACGAGAATAAACAAATTCCTTTCAACGTGTTCGGAACACTACGGTTTTCCAAGGAAAGAAAAAACAACAAAAAGCTACCTTGGACATGTAGGGTATATGACAAGAGCAAACGGAAAGCCATGGTTCACGGCAGCCTGAGAAAGAAAGCCATTGAACCTGTTTCAATATCTAATCGGTAAGTGCGTTACGCAGTCGCTGCTCTTGTCCATCGCGGAGGCAGCAACAAAGACACAGTCTGTTCGTCAGTGCAGTCTCCTCCTCCTCCTTTCCCCCTTCCATACTCCCCTTCACCGCATACCTTGGATTGACGCCCCACGTTGCTCGTCCGCCAAGCAGATACAGCTCCTTTCCGCCGCTGCCGCTGAGATGCCAAGCGAGAAAGGAAGAAGTAGGATGAAACGACAGTGACGGCGCTGCATCGAGTGATTGTATGGGCGTAGCGCGAGTCGGTGGAGACCAACTTGTAATAAGACAGAATACGACCTCCATCGCAAGGCTTCCGTTAGTACAGAACAAGAAAACGCTATCCATTCATAAACGACTGAGTTCTGTTAGTTCCGGTGCACTGACGGGGGTGGACGAATGGAACTAAACTCTTAGAATTATTAATATAAATAAAACAATAAAAATTATCAACAAAATAACATGAGAAGAGCATGATTACTGCTTTAGAACTGCTTCACCTCACTCTTGACCAATGCGATCAAAATCTAGAAGCAATTTAAAGATGGAATATGGAGTTGCAGCAGACCTTCATTGGCAATTAGCCATAAATGTTCAAATAAAATTCAGTTTTTGCGAAGTAGCCAAATAGCAAATCCGTTTAACAAATATTACACTCTTAAAGAAGTCTAATTTATATTTCACCATCACATACGTACACTCAATTTATTCCTTTAACGCATACGAATGGACTTTATTTACGCAATGTAAACAATCAACTCATCGATTCTAAAAATCTATATTTATGTTTACTAGCACAAATAAAGTATTTTAAACGGCAGTCGGAATGAGGGAAACTTTTTTAATCTTGTCGTTAAATGGACCTTTTAGCCTCTGCCGGAGTAATATTCCTACGGACATGCCGGTTTTGGTCAGGTGTTCATATTTGAGTTAAAACCATTTGCGTAATAATGCGGGTTAAGACACGATTCTACGGTTCACACATCGAAAAAGTGCGTTTCGACGTGTATCTCCCGATGACATATTGACGAGTTGTGCGTAGGTGCGCAGTAGTAAGAAAAAATGTTACTTGGTAAAAAAGTGGTACTTGTTAAAATTATCATGATTGAATCGCACTAAGAAAATTTTAAAATGAATTAAAGGAGTATCGCTCCACTCGTAACAGCAAGGCGGTAGTTTCTTTGAACCCACCTGTTTCGTACGCGGAAAGCAAAGTACATGAATTCCTCTATATTATAGAAATCTCTTAAATTGCGGTGAACCTCACCGCCAGGTAACAGATTAATTATGTTATGTTAAATTATCCGGGAGGCGAACGGGATGGCGCAGTTGGTAAGCGCAAGAATGCGCTAAACTCAAAGTCCCGAGTTCGAATCTCGGAATTCGAATCTCCCCTTTTCATTTAACAAAACATAAGTAATCCTCTATATTAATTACAGACTGATCTTCGAGTGTTGTTACTGCCACATCATATCAGAGAAAGCGCAATATAACACGTATTCCTGAAATCATAGGTTTCTTTTAAGTAAAAATTAAGAATTAAGTCAGATTATAATCTGGCTTAATTGTGCAGTTTTGCAGCACAGATGTTGGGAAAGATATTGAACATTTAGTTATTAACTTAAAGGGCGCATGCTGGGAAAGAGTTAATAACAAGATGGTATAACGACAGTCCATTTGCTCCACCGAACCTTGTCGTCAATTAGAAGTCACTGTTGTTAACAGGGTCATACCTGATTTCGGAACTTCGTTATGTCTAGATTTTCATTAAAACATTTGTTATTACACGTCAAGATTTCGGTCATGTGTTGGAAAGCAACTAATAGTTAAATTGTGTAATTACCTATTTTTCTACTACTATTTAGTACGTATATTTTGTAATTCGCTAGTCCTGGTTTCAGGGTCTTTGAATAGTTATTTTGATATAAGGAAATAAAAAGACACGCCTACGAAATTAGCATGTGACATACCTTACGAATGATGAAGATTTTCAAAATTATTTACTAATAATACGGTTCTTTTTGGGGATGGGTTTGTTTCAAAATTCTTCGGTTCAGGATTCCAGAATCGTTTTATTTATTATTATTATTTTGTGCAATTTATTTTCTCTGTTCAAACAGGTTGTTGTGACGGGCTTACACGCCAAACCGGAAGTAAAATTTATTCTAAGAAATTCCCTCGCTAGGTGGCATGTTTGTAATGTAACAGATTTCTGCATTCCTGGCAGCACACTTCTAGTTAATGACAATCTTGGTTAGAAGCCCTTTTACTGTTATGCAAATTACTCCAGTTGCTGAAATTATGAGGGGAATAATTACTACTTCATTTTGTTTCTAGATCTTCTGTATTTTTGTCTTATGTGCCTGACATTTTTTAATTTGTGTTTATTGTAGTTTTTAAATTGATTGTGGAAGGAACAGCTACATCAATTATAAATGTTTTTCTTTTAGATTTGTCTCGTAATGCTGTCTGACTTATTATAATCTACTGTTGAGTCTGAATGGTTTGCTTTTCCCAGTACAGGGTAGCGTTTCTGTTTTCCAGGACATGTGGTGGATCGAATTTACAATAGGGGGAACTGTTACAAACAAGTTCTCTTTTTAACTAGCTTTTGATATATTATTTTCGCCACTTTATTGTGTTGGCACGTGTAGTCCAGAGGGGCAAGTTCTTAGCAACCCGAAATAATGTGATGGATTGATCATTGCAGGTGTGGCATGCTCTACACAATCCATCGACATTCTCATGCAGAATATCTTTTCTGTAATATCTAGTTGGGATTGTTTGATCCTGTGTAGCAAACATGAACCCCTTCAGTCTCTGCATGGAGTCGGTCCTGTTTCAGCCATAAAGTTGATTCTTCCTTGTCAACATTGGCATCTTGCAGAGAATATGGGAATTGTTCATACAAAGGTTTAGCAAGCCATTTTGCACTTCGGGATTTGATATCATTTATAGGTAGTTCAAAACGTTCCGATAACTCGAGAGGAGTGAATTTTTATCTAAACGAAAAAGTGACTGATGAAGAGAATCGTGACTAGTCTTGAAATCATTTCTTAGTTTTGCAATCTGTGAATGGCAAAGATTTCCTACGTCTAACAATTCCCTTCCCCTTCTGACTTTGGTATGAAAAGGCGGTCAGCACATCCTTCCGTATGGTGTCTTCTAAATTTTGTCATACTAGTGCGCGCTTTTCTGTTCATGTTGTCCAGATGTGAGGAACCAATTAACTATTCCAAAAGTATGTTAGTATAGATACTGTCGAGCTATTTATCGCCATAATCAGATTTTTTGCATTTAATTGTGTCTTTAAAGATAAATGTGCCTCTTTTCATACTTGTTTTGGAAACACTTGAGATCTGAGTGGTCAAATTTGCGATTTTGCAAGAAGTCATAATTTTTGACATGTTAAAAATCTTAGTTCTCCTGCCATGAATTTACCTCTATTAATGTGCATTTATCTAATCCAAACGACATTTTAATGTCTGAGCTATGAACTGTATGATTTTCAAAAGACCGTGCAGATTATCGGGAGAGTTGAACACATTTTTTATGTCATCCATATACATTAAGTGCGTAATTTGGGGCGTTCTCTGTTTTGTTTCTAAATTGTAACCAAATTGTGTTTCATGGAGAAGACTCGACAATGGATTTAAAGCGACGTAAAACCATAACGGACTTAGTGCAGCACTTTTACAAATCCCCCTTCGAATTGGTTAAGTCACAGATAGATGCATGTTGTACTTTGGTCATCCAATTTTTCATTATTCCCTCCATGAAATTGGCCATAGTTGGATTGATCCTATAAATTTTGAGAATTTGAATTAATCATGCTTGAGGCATTGAATCAAATGCTTTCTGATAGTCGACATATGCTATGGATAAGCTCGTCGATCTTTTTTGACCTTGTTAGGATAAATGAGTCAATAACAAGTTGTTCTTTGCAACCCATAGTTTTCTTGACACAATCTTTCTTCTCCTTTCCCAATACCGAACTGTTATCCAAAAATCTGAAAATGTCTGCTACTATTGTCAGTAATTTGTAAATAGTAGGTAAGCATGTGGTGGGGCGATAGTTTTGAGGGATATTTCGACTGCCAGTTTTGAATAGGAGGTGAGAAATACGTTGGATAAGGAATTGTAGAGCAACCTCGGGTTTCTGGAGCATCTGGTTAAATTCCGATCTGCTCATGAACTGTTCATGGACACAAGTGAACTTTTTCTACCAATAATTCTGTATTTCATCGGTTCCTGAAGCTTACCAGTTCCGGGTTTGCCACTCTCGGCACACAAACTGGGAATGACACTAGTATGGTAGGCTTCCCCGTAATTAGTCGGATTCCTACATGACGAACACTATTCAACATCATTAAATAGCTTGCACGAGCTACACACAACGAAGCCATAATCGAGCCGTGATCTTATAAATGCTCTATAAAACTGGAGCGAGGAGGAGGAGAATCGTTTTAATTTTCGATGCCATTCACTTAATATAGCAAAAAAGACAATAGTCCAATGCTGTTTATTTTTATTTTTTTTGGCGTATCCACTCCTTTATAAATCTCCTACACTGTCTGACAGTATTATAATATGTAGATCTGTAAAAAAGAAATCTCTTCACACGCAATTAAATTTAAATGATTTTGTAGTATGAATTTTAAAATTCTTCCTCTTCGGCCTAATCATGTGATTAAATCTGACACACAGATTGATCATATTATTACTGTACTTTGAATTCAGAAAGGATGCAAATTTATCAGAAAATTACAGTTTCCGGTACCGTTAAGCACAATTTAATGTGATTTTCTTACGCTCCGAAAAGTTTTAACGTTTCATAAAATTAGACCTCAACTTTCTCTATGATAGACCAAATATGCCATAGATTCACGTTTCCAACTCACGATTTACGTCTCTGGTCAAAAAGGTAAAAATGTTCACAAACTTCGGCTTTTTCTCTCCAATCAGTATTCCCAACTTCAAAAGAACATTTCCAAGTTAGGTTGTCAGGAATATCATAACACAAAAAGGAATATAAATATATTTAACCTTCCCCTCTTTGCCCGTGGAGTTCGTGTCTATTTGTTTTCCAGACTGTCTCACTAAGCTGTTTCATAGCCCAGACCGAGAAACATAGTGAGTGTTCGTTTCCACACTACTATACACGTGTCTCTGGAAACATGCTTCCGGTATTATCTCGTTTATCAATGTAGCTACATAGAGCTTCGACGCAACTATGTATATTTCCAGGCAGCACTTTAGGGGTCTTTTAACACAAACAAGAACCAAAACATTCCTTTCCCCTCTAGAATAAAATAAACAAGCTTATCTGCGATGATAAATGGTAATCGTTTGTGGTATATGCGTTGGACCAACTGACTTTCACTTTCAGGCATCAAAGCTTCTGACGATGTGCTTATGGCGGGAGGGTAGGATTCGACCAGCTGGGAGAAACACACTGCTATATAGTAGGGGTGACGATTATGTTGTAGTATGAAGTTCATGTATTAACACAAGTGAACAAACTCTCGTAGAACAAGTCTACAATCAGACTTTTTATTATAGACCCCAGACTTCCGACAGCTTTAAAGAGCACAAAACAAATCGTAGAAAAAAAACTGTTAACACCACTGGATGTCATTTTATTCTATATATACACATTTGAAAAATTTGGTTTTATGAATGAACATTAATTGTTTAGAACTGGAAAGGTTTGAAAAAACGTGATATTTTTACGGTTTTTTCCGATACCGCAACTTTATTATTTTTTATAAAAACAAAACTAAGACCGCCAAAACTCATTCTTATTCAGTAAAAGTGTTTGTGGCAATATTTGATAATTTCAAGCTTCTACTTGCAAAGTATACTGAGTTATTAATTTTTTCCAAAATACAGCTAAAAATGACCAGACATATTATTGAGAAATAAAAATTATATTGTCGCACTCTAAAGAATGCCGTGATTACATTATAATTGAATTGAAACGTTTAAAACTATTTACTTAGCCTCCAGCACGTGATAAATAAAACCATGTTCTCAATTAGCGACCACCGGTGAATTAGTCACGCGCATTGTCCATGAAACCAATTTTTTCACTTCAGTTTATGCAGAAGAAAATGACAAACCAATGGTATAAACAGTTTATTTTCTACGATTTTTTTGTGTTCCCCTCAGTTACTGGACGTAAGGGGTTTACAATAAAAAATCCTATAGTAGGAATAGGAAATAAAGCATACTCTCTTAAGTTACAAATGCACAAATACAAGACAAAATGAAACAAGAATTAATACATACAATTACTAAACTACACTATATAACTTTGTTAAGAAAACCTCAAAAAGAATTGGAGCGAAAAGAAGCTTCAGGAAAGAGGAGAATAAATTAACCAAAGCAGATGGAAACACTCATGAATAGCTGAGACGTGACGAGGCTGTATATATTGCAATACAAAATAAAGGACTTTAAGCCAGGCATTAGAAAAACGAATTGAAAACCACTAAAGTTAGCAAATGCAGGTAATGCGAGTCTCACTAAAGCAATTGACTACATTGTTTCTGGATGCTCTTATCTAGAAAGCATAAGTACTTAAAGAAACATATTCGCTGGAATGATATATAATTCGCTGGAAGTCTTGCAGAAATCTAACTTTCCTTGACACAAAAATTTTGGGAAAAAACACGAGTCAAAACAACCAGAGGGGAAACTGCCATACTATTTGGTCTGCAAATCCAAACCAACAAATGCATTCCCACCAAAAAAAGTTACCTGAAAAGAGACCTGCCAGCTAGCCCAATAGATAAAATTTAGCGCAGAGAGAGGAAGAAAATCGCTGAAATACAAAAGTTTGCCGAAAGCAATCTCTAGATTCCATCTAGATAACGACTTCTAGATTTTTTTATCAAAAAAAAAACATTCTCTCTGACAATCAACACGGTTTTAGGAAATCTTTTTCCACTACAAGCGCCATATTTTCCTTCTTAAACGATGTTACCACATCTCTTGACCGTGGAGAAAATCCTCAGGGTGTTTTTCTTGACTTATCCAAAGCATTCGAAGTCATCGATCACAAAATTATCCTTTTCAAATTGCATTCTTTAGGCACTCGTGGACTTCCACATAAATGGCTAACTTCTTATTTAAAAGATAGATATCAACAGGTAGAAATATTCTATAGTAAAAATAAAATACTTCAGCGTTGCCTTTCAGAAACAAAGCCACTTACTTGCAAAGTACCCCAAGGATCAATTCTCGGCCCTATACTCTTTTTATTGTATGTGAACAACATGTCACCATTCATATCTGATTCCAAAATGGTTATTTTTGCTGATGACACTAATTTACTATGTAAACACGCCAACGCTCAAAAAAATTTGTCTAACCTTTCGACTTGGTTCCATGCAAATCGTCTCATCGTAAACACTGACAAAACAGTGTCTATGTCATTTCACAATAGTAATACAAAATCTTTACCCCAGGTTTCTCTTTCTTTAAACGGATCACAATTAAAAACTGTTACGAATACAAAATTCTTAGGTCTCCATATTCAAGACAATCTCAAATGGAATTGTCACGTTGACTACCTTAATTCCCAATTAAGCAAATTGTGTTACGCATTCCGAATTATCCACGTATTTCCCGTTGCGTATATTTTGCAAACATTTACTCCCATTTACGTTACGGTCAGAGTATCAAACTTTCAGAATTCAGNGTATTCAAACTTTCAGAATTCAGAAGAGGATAGTTCGGAGAATTTGTAAATCTCACCCCCGAAACTCTTGTAAACCTTTATTCAAGGAATTAAATATCTTAACACTTCCCTGCATTTATATTTATGAAACGGTCATGTTAGTTAAGACCGAATTAATGAAGTGCCACCCTCGCTTCATACGAAACAGTCTCGTTCACGAACACTATACTCGCAATAGGATTAATATTCATCGCCCTCGAGTATCAGCCACTCTTTGCCAAAAAGGACCATATCATTCGGGAATCGTTCTATACAATTCCCTGCCTAAGAATATAAAAAATATGATGAAACTGAATCTCTTCAAATCCGCGGTTAAAAACTACCTCCTGCATCAGTGCTTCTACAATGTAAAAGAATTTATTGATTTTCATAAAAGTCAAATCCGACTTTTACTCTATCACGCCATTGCTGTAGTACTTTTTAAATAATTTATAACAAATTCAAAAACTATTTTCTTGCATGATTGTTGTGTCTTATGACTCATATTAATTTAGTTTTATGTGTACTCAACATTGGCACGGTTGTGTACATTAATTCTGTAACCCCATCCTGACCCGGGTTTTTCTCCGGTTTTCCTTCGGATAGAGGCGGATTTCTTATACATGTTCTGTGTTTTTGTCTAGGGGCGTGTTTATTGAAACAAGAAATCGTGAATTTAGTGTTATTTCAATTCTTATTATTTATAAACACCATACACAGAATAATCTATAGTTTGATAATAATTCGTACATTAATAAAATAAATATTTGCGTTAAATTACAAACATATTTACATTCTTTTAGTTTTATAACTCGTAGTTAACTTTTTATCTTATCTAGGAATTTTTGCTGAAATTTTTGAATCCACCTCTGCCTTAGGGCCCTTGGTCGGAATTGATGGGATGGTCCCTTGCTTGATTCCGGAGAGTAAATTAGTTTATTGTCCTCCATGTGATAAAACGCAGTTTGGTGATAAAACGCTGTTTGTACTGCCTTTTTGACAATAAATTTATTATTATCATACCTGGCAAACCCAGAGAATGGGAAATGCAAGAAATAGTTCTAATGCCATTGCTCACATATTAAGAAAATGCGTCTAATTCTTTAGTGTGGTTAGCGACCAGTTATTATTATTATCATTATTATTATTATTAATATTAATACTATTATTCGTAGCAGAGTATTCACTAAGCTCAAAAGATGTTCTAGCTGATTTAAGTTTCCAATATTAGAACATCATTCGAGCTTAGTGAATACTACTGCTATGAATAATAATATTAATATTAATAATAATGATAATAATAACATAATATACCAGTTTTGGAGTTCCCAGGAAAAAAGGCCTACTTTCATAATACAAGTAGCCATACTTTACACAAATGGTACTTGACAAAGGTACATCGCAAATTATGTGAAATTACTTTCGACAATACACATCATTTGTAGGCAATGAGATTTGATTTCTTTACTTCACTGTATAAATATAAGAAATAATAGGAATATTTATAAGTAATTTATGATTCGAATTGTACCAATTCCATAATTGAATATAATTGTTGCAATTATATTCAAATTGTATTAAAAACTATATTTTATCACAGTATTACGAAAACGTTTTTTATAGAAAGTCTAATATCTTTTACATTGCCTATGAAGGCCTCTCGAGACAACAAATCTCGAGATGTCGTTTAAATATAGAGAATGGTAAAGTATATTGAAGTCAAGAATATACAGAATATTTTTGTTATAGAAGTCCGAAATGTGTATAATAAAAAAATACAAAATATTTCTTTAATAGGGGTGTAATGAAACATTTTCTTTCGTTACGATGTCTTCTATTAGTCTACCAAATATGGGAGCCGTTTCAAATAGACCTACGATTGGTCGAACGATAGTTCCCCAGTCGAAGGGGAAGTAGGAGGAGAGAGGCGTTGCAAACTTAACAAATCCAAAACTGGTTAGAGCGTGGGACTTAGAAAAATAAATGAACCCTTTTTTCTTTTCAGTAGTGTACCATGAAGTGGATGTTACCGGAGCATAGCAAGAAAATCAGCTGAAGTAATTAATCATGGGTGAGTTACCGATAGAATTAGAGAGAGACAAAATGACCATGCGGTATTATGAGCTGAGTGGGTAAGAGGTAGAAACTGGTAGAGAAAGAATCACGAATAAATGTACAGGATGGAAAAGGATGATAAGCATGTTTTGGAAAATTAGGCGGGAAAAGGCAAAAGAGGGGCGTGACTTACATAGATTTATAAAGAAGGTTACTTACTCGAATAAGAATAGGAAATGGTTCAAACCTAATAGATCAACATTAGAAATTTTGGCAGGACATGGGGCAATGAACGCATATCGCCACAAGTTGAGAAAAGTAAATTCAGATAGATATGCGGAGACGCTATTGATAATGAGGTACATGTATTGTTTGATTGCATGATAAATGGAGAGAAGCGAGGGAGACTGTTAATAAAAATAAAACAAATGGAAATTTTTAACCTCAAGAACTGGGAAAGAAATATAGAGAATCGCTGCGCATGAGGCTGCATAAAGGTGCATGAGGCTACGCTCGACAAGGCAGTGAATGAGTGCAGTAAAATAATATATTGAATAAAAGAAAACAGAAAAAAAAGAAATTTTTTAAACCCTGGTAATGGCTATATGCTAAGGTACAGGGTTTAGAGACAATAATAAAATAGACCATTAGAATTTTTTTGTGTATCAGTGTGTATGCAAACAAATAAATAATATATGTAAAATTAAATTGAAATTTATTCCAGACAGCGGGAACGTAATACGTATCACTTTGGTAAGAAAAAGTGACAAAAAATCCCGCGGGGGTCAATCCAAACGAAACGGTCCATAGGTCCATTTTTTTATATTCATATTTTCCCCGTTCCTTTTCTTATTATTCGCGAGTACAAAACTTATTTTTTTTAATTGAACTCAAACCGTTTACGTGTGGCGGCTCCTTTTTTCCACCCGCCTGCGCGTATTTTCGCGATTGTTGGCATTGGCATTACCGCTCATATCTCATGACATTTTAAAAAGCGCAAACAGAAACCACTGCAAACATTACATTTTATTACATAAACTTTGTTCAGTATTCATTTTGTCTATACATCTTACTTGTATGAGAAATGTTCATCTAAAGTTGGATATCAAAATCGATCAAATTTCACCTTTAAGAATTTATTGTGAACAAATGAGCTATATATACAGCTTTATATTTCTAGTGGTTGTAGGCGAATGTAATTTAATTTTAAATGGGTCCATACAACTTTTCAAATAGGTGTGCTTGGGTTCACGCATCCTTTCAAATGGGTGCGCACCCTTTCAATGGGTCCACGTACCCTTGGAAGATGGAACATTAATAATATGAGTATATTTTGTATTTCTGTTACGGTAAAATAAATATTATTTTTGGTTATGCTATAATACAAACAACACTATAAAGAACTCACAATTTAATAAAGAATTGTTTAACCAGTTTCTGGAATAAAACCCGCTTGTAAAATCTACTTTATGTTATTAATTATCCTAACTCTTCTTCCTATTTGCGTTAATTCCCTTGTACAAATCCCTCCTGCGAATCAGAATTGAAATACACGAAAAAAACTTCAAGCTTTTGAACTTTATATTTCATACATCTAACATGATTGCATTTCTCAGAAGAATCGTTTGTCTTCTTGTAATGGTATTTTAAAAATCAATAAACATACATACATCCACAAAAGTTGCCAAAGCGTAAGTGGAAGTGAAGCGCCTATTCCTTAGGCTGAAAACTCGTAGGTTCAAACCCGCCTGATGCATATTATTTTTATTTACTTTGGTGAATATAATAATATTCCGCTTTATACGTTGGGAGTTTATAAAATGTTAATTAAAGAAAATCAATGAGTTTGATATACACATTATTGGCACCCCAGCAATTTTCTCGGTTATCCACGCACCCTTGTAAATGGGGCCACGAAAAAGACCCTTTTACCCATTTAAATAAGTCCACCGAAAGGTTTCTGTTTGCCTTGGTAGCATTACATAAATAAATATAAACGTTCGTACTTTTATCCCTACTTTGTTTTTAGAATTTTTGAAAAGTGAATTTTTTTCAAATTTTGTCAAGTTTAGGTTTAAATATCTCCGAGGGCCTGACGATAAAATTCTGAAAATGGCACACACGTCTTTTGTATGAGATTTATGAAAACTAGAACACATTGTTGCATATCGAGCTAGTAGGAAGTTACAGTACCTCAAATATGAAGAAAAACACAACTAAAATGAAAACCTATTTCTCACTTCACTGCTGTTGGCTTTGATTTAACGATTTCCATGATATTTTATGTTCGGAATGAAGTTGTGTCAGGAAACTATTGTCTTACATTTTTCACATAAAAAATATTTTAAGTCTTTTTTACGTCATGAATGTTATTACTAAAAAAACAACCGGTACTGAAATGAACGGCCATTTAAAGGGTGTCGCGACAAAATCCCACATGCCCAAAATGCCGCAGCCACAAAACCCCACAAGTCAGGTTCCTTCCGGTAGAAGACCCTTCTGGCTTATCTCCGGTGAGGAGGGGGAGGGGTGAAGTAATTACTTCAATCTTGGATGTTGAGGAATTTATCCACGCCTGCGCCATTACTCTGACTCCTCTGTTATATTCATTTCCTATTCAGAACTCCCAGTACAAGTTCCCCCAAAAATAACCATTTATCTCACATATCTAAGTAACGTATCATTTTTCCCGTCTCAAATACGCGAGTAAAATAAAACTCGAATCACAATTCTGCGATGTCTAGTTACTGAGATAATCAGCAAGTTACTGGAACTATCTTGTGTACTCTCAACAATGTTAACTCTTCATTCGTGTNTTTTTTTTTTATGTGGGGCTTTACGGCTCATGTCGACATCAAAGGTCATTGGAGCCCGAAAAACTTGTAGAGGTAGGGAAAATGCAGTTACGCACTAAGGAGAGCCAACATGACTCCCCCCGCGTGTGGGACTCGTCGAATGATTCAACCCTACCCACTAAAAACCCTCCTGAGTTACAATAAATCCGAAGATAAATCAAAATATAAGAAAAAAAGAATTGTATGAAAGCATTCTAAAAATCGAAAATAAAGAAAAGAATAAATTTCGAGAAAAAATAAACGAAATTAAATTTAAACAAATTTTTATTCGAAAAAGAAAACATTAAATACATATTATTATTATTATTATAAAATTTGGGGTCAACAATATTCAGATTATTATTATTATTATTATTGAATATTAATTTTCGCAGTCCGAAAGAATGCCGTCTCGTAAACATCCTTAAATAACATCTCGTAATAATGCCTTAAATAACAAAGTATTAGTTTTTTTATATTCCGATTATTATTATTATTTTATATTTCCTTATACATGTATTATATGACGAAAGTCTAGTGCTCGTTCAAAAAACGTTCCGAGATATCTTACTTAGAATATGCAATACCTAGAACTGTGAGACTAAAAAGAAATAATACGCAACATAATATTACATCTATGTATTTCCTTTCCTATCATCTCACGCCGGCAGTCGAGAACTGAGTGCGGGTGAAATTACCCTTTTCGACAGTTTTTCGCAAATATCTCGAAAACTATGAGGCCTAACTAATATTTTGCTGATATTAAATTAATGTACATTAAATTTTCAATAAAAATAGTTATATGTATTTTTGTACTGCGATTAACTATTACGGAAATATAGAGGGGATAAAAATACGATTATTTCACCATATCCTTGAAATTTCTCGAAATCACTAGATAATCACAAAGTTTCAATAAATGTAACTGCTGTTTTGACCATAAATTTATTATTCATTATAATATATAGTCTCGGTAGCTCGAGGTGCTCGCCTGCTACGCAGAAACCCCGGGTTCGATTCCCGACGGGGTTAGAAAATTTGTTGTATCACTTAGTGACTGATTTCATTTAGCTCAGATGATGGTAAAATGACCCTCTGTGATATACGAGTACTACCATTTCTTATTTGGAACCAGCAATATAGATTATATCTGAACGCGAAATGTTTGTAATAACCAGTGATTATAGTTACAAAACTAAAGTTCTACATTAAATAAACTATCACCTTCAGTTCTATTAGTTTTGTAAAACTGTGCTTCAAAACGAATATTAAGTTTTTAATGAGTAAATACAAAACTTTATAGATTCTTTAATTCCCAGTTTTTGTTAATTTGTACGTGCTCAGATGTATTCATAATATTCGGGCATATTTCCATTTTTTATCTTACACTGGGAATATTTCCGGCCCGCATCACTAATCGGAAGGTAAAACATTTACCCGTGGTTTGTAAAGCTTGAAAACAAAATTAATTCCAAACCGATGCGTAGCCATGGAAACAGTGTTCAATGATATTGCTAAGAGAAAGGCATGGAAAAGTAGATTTTTTTCTCTCGATGACAGACAACAGAATTATGCTCCGATTGGATATGACAACATTGAATTAAGCAGAGAAACACTTTATCATGTTGCACTAGAGAGTCTCAGGAGTATTAACATTCAAAGCGTAAGGCAAACGTCACCGAAGATTAGATAAACGCAAATAAAAGACAACTGACATCCCAGTCATTCCTCACAAGAACTGTGACATCAGACGTCACTAGATTTATGTCATGCAAACTCAGAACTCAGAAACAGTTCATCTAAATAATTTAATTTGCCGGATCTCCTTCTATGAAAGAATAATGCGTACTTTGGACACACCTGCAAATGAGTTGTTTCAAGAGTTTGTCTTTATCGGTCTCAACTTGAGTAAAAAAGAACACGAAAACATTTAATTTGCTGACAGAAAATATAAAAAACATTCTTAATGACAATCACTGAACTCAAAAAATTTGGAATAATATTGTTATGTTAATCGCATGACTTCGGGTTATTTAGCATGTCCCCGATTTAGTGGGGAAAAAACGTAAATACCTACTTAAAAGAAAATGCAGATTTTTTTCAAATTTTTTTCAATTAACATTTATAATGTTTGCGGGTACTTGAAAAACAAAGTTTCCAAATTGATGTCCTGTGAATTAAAACCATTGCAACACTGATAAAACAATTGGAACCGGTAAAAAATTGGTTGAAAATTAAACACTGACAAATTAAAACTGTCGGCTTTTCCTTTTCCTCGGAGCAGAATTTCAAAATTTGTAAATATTGTGAAAATTATACTTAACGTACATCAGCGGTCTAAATTGAGGTGACTTCACATCGCAATGTTATAAAAACGCTATAGAAAAATGAAATAAAGAATAAGTACATGCCTCAATTTTTTTCACTTATGTTGATACTTTGAAATTATTGCTTGTATGATTCTTTTTAGTTTTTACAAATAGACTTTTCCCTTCTCCACTGTGCCCTAGATCTCTCATGAAGTGTTAATCCACAAGTGTTATTAGTTTATTTGGTCAGACAACTACGGAATACATACTTCGTTCGTATTACAATAACTCTCAAGAACAATTCAATGGCAACTCGAAAAGAAAACTCATTATCACTTAATAATAATAATTTAATAAAATCTACTCGAATATTAAAAGTAAAGTTATAAAACAATTATTGAATCACACATGCCACGAGTAGCTGAATGTTGAACAACAACTTATCAAAAAAAAAAACGATTGTAATTTTTTAAATTTTTGACACATTAATATTACATTTTTTAATGACACGAATAAAATCATTATCATTTGTGACATAACATGTAAGTAACATTGTGATTCAAGAACACCGATGAAGAAAAATAGAACAATTTTGGAATTTCTAAAATATAAAATGCCATCCGGATTTTAAAAAACCAGTTGAATCACATATACCAAGAATATCTGAATATTTAACTATAACTTTTATTTTATTCAAGCGGAACAACATTGGTTGGGCAGTATATTTATTTTCAAATCATTTATAAAAACTATCAATTAATAAGCTGCTTACAAACGCACAATATACTTAACTTAACAGCTTAATTCGAGCAGAGCAAAATTTCAATTACAGAGAAAGACCAACCCATATACATACCAGGTCAGGCAGAAAAGTAATGAGACTGGCAACACTACAAGCGATCTGGCAACGCTGCGCTGTTGTGCTTTATAGGGCACGTGTATCAGTACCCTCCCATAGCTCAGTGCGAGTTTCAACTCCTTCCGTTAACTACGTGATTTTTGTGACTGCTATTAGTGAAGTTGTGTTTTGGTTGTGCGTCAAGCAGAATGGAACAGCGGAATTTTGCCATTAAATTTTGTATTAAGCTCAGAGAATCGGCTAGTGTGGCGTTTGAAAAGTTAAAACAGGCCTATGGGGAACATTCTTTACCCCGAGCTCAAGTTTTTCGCTGGCACAAATCATTTTTGGAAGGCAGAGAACACGTTGAAGATGAACACCGTTCAGGGAGGCCTTCAACTTCGAAAACTGATGAAAACATCGAACGTGTGAACACTCTTGTGAGATCAGACCGTCGTTTAACATTAAGAATGTTGAATGAACAATTAAATTTGAACAGATTTACCGTTCATCAAATTTTGAGTGAACATTTGCACATGCGAAAGACCTGTGCCAAAATGGTGCCGAAAAAACTCACAATTCAGCAGAACAATCGAAAAAACAAGTGTCTTGATCTTCTTGACAGGATCGCTAATGAGAAAGATTTCTTTAGTCGTGTCATCACAGGTGATGAATCATGGATTTTTGAATACGATCCTGAGACCAAGAGCAAAGTGAGGAGTGGCATACTGCAAACTCTCCTCGACCAAAAAAAAGCTCGAATGATCAAATCGAAGATCAAAACAATGCTGATTTGTTTTTTGGACAGAAGGGGAATCGTCCACAAAGAATTTGTTCCACCAGGACAAACTGTCAACCAAGTTTTTTATAAAGACGTCCTTTAAAGGCTCAGAAAAAGGGTCATTCGCGTGAGACCAGACATTGCAGACAAATGGATGCTCCATCATGACAACGCCCCATGTCACCTCAAAGGTCAATTTTTGACCTCAAAAGGCATTCCTGTGGTTCCCCAGCCCCCCTATTCACATGACCTCAGTCCCTGTGACTTTTTCCTTTTTCCTAAACTGAAAAATATCCTCAAAGGTCGTCATTTCGGGACTGTAGAAAACATTCAAAAGAGTGTAACGGACATACTGAAGACCATACCGGTAGAAGACTTCCAGCGCTGCTACCAACAATGGTGTGACACCTGGTGTTGCCATATACTGTGACATCCACCCTTGCCACTTAAATATTTACTATGACGTAGTCGCTAGTGCACCTACCACGTCACTAGTAAGGGATTCGTTGTTCTCGCTGCCACCAATCCAGTTTCCCGGATAATTAAAAACAGAGTGAATAATTTAACACATTTAATAAAATTAATCTACCTCTGTATCTACAATTTTAACACTTACAATTTATACAAATCGTAACTAACAGTGACTCGCAACTACCTGCGAGGTACAGTTCTCCAGATCACATCTCAGTCATCTGTGTACTCCACACTGAACATCTCAGACGTCTCAGATACCGTCTCTTTTAACACCTCTCTTTTATTGTCTTCATTCTGAGAACACCGAACATTAATATTTCTGAGAACACTGAACACTAATATTTCTGAGAACACTGAACACTAATATTTCTGAGAACACTGAACAGTAATATTTCTGAGAACACTGAACACTAATATTTCTGAGAACACTGAACAGTAATATTTCTGAGAACACTGAACAACGGCTCCGACCAGAAGGGTTAGTTTTCCAGGAAGTAACCCAAATGCGTGTTTCGCCGACGTCACAGTCCCTCCCCACTTAAAATCTTTGATCGGGATGAAATCCCCAACGGATTGAATTCCGCAGTATACCTCTTGGTTTTCAATTTGTTCATCCCCACATTTCACAACACATGTATGTAGTTTAATGCTGTTCACACAAAATTCACTATAAGTACCTGACTTCTTCCCATGCAAAATAAATCCAGGCCGGACTTCATTACACAATTTATTCATATAACTTTTTCTATACACACAAATAGAAAAAAAATACACTATTAAGATTAAAAAATTAGTTTAACTGTTTAAACCACTGTTGTTATTTTATAACTTGGTAATTTACAATATATCTTACCCTAGTATATACATAGACATTAAAGCACTCAATGTTGTCTTTTTACCGCCGTGTAAGTTCACTCTCTTCCAACGGGTACCGACTCAAGAAGTCAGCGTTTCCATGCTTTAACCCCGCCCTATGTTGTACTGAAAAATTTAACTCCTGCAAGAGCAATGCCCAACGATGGACTCCAGCGTTCCCTGTTGCCGTTTCTTTCAGCCACGTCAAGGGGTTATGATCAGTTTGAATCACGAAGGGTTGCGCATTATCTAAATAGCAACGGAGTTTCTTCACTCCATGTACTATCGCTAACATTTCTTTTTCTGTAGTACAATACGATTTCTCTGCCGCACTAAACTTTTTACTCAAAAATAAAATTGGATGTTCTTCTCCTTGTTCATTGTTTTGTGCTAAACATACCCCTACCCCTTCTCCTGAAGCATCACATTGTAAGATGAAGGGTTTCTCAAAGTCCGGAGCATACACTACAGGCTTCAATGAAAAAATCATTTTTATTTTTTTCATGACTTCTTCACATCGCGTAGTCCAGATAATGGGCCCCTGTTTAGGTTTTCCTTTCAACAGGTCCGTTAATGGACTTACTAGCTGTGCACAATTTCCAATATACCGCCTATAATAGTTTATAAAGCTAATTAAGGCTCGCACTCCCTTTTTGTTAGTCGGAGGACACAGTTCCTTAATAACTTTGATTTTTGCTTCCGCCGGTTGTAATTTTCCCCTTCCTACATTATGCCCCAAATAATCTATATGTCCTTTACTAAAATGACATTTAGTTGGCTTTAAATGTAGCCCTGCGTTGCGAATTTTTTGTAGAATTTCGCGAACTTGCACAATATGTTCCTCCCATGAATTTGAAAATACCGCCACATCGTCAAGATATGGTACCGCGAAAGTTTCACATCCTTTCAAAAGTTGTGCCATGAATTTGCTGTAAAAGAACGGCGCGTTGCGGAGACCGAAAACTAGTCGCAACGGCTTATATACGCCTTGTGACGTCACGAACGCCGCGTAATTTTGCGCCTCTGGTGTCATACCACTTTGGTGATATCCCCTGGATTGATCTAATAAAGTGATATATCGTGCTTTAGCTACGGTTTCAATTCTTTCTTCCAAGTTAGGAATGGGAAAAAACTGCTCCTGGGTTACTTTATTTAATTTTCTATAGTCAATGCAGAGTCGAGGCTCTTTATCTGGCGCTTCAACTAAAATGACTGTTGAAGTGAATTCAGACTCCCCTTCTTCAATTATACCCTGATCGAGCATTTTCTGTATTTCCCGTTGTACTATGGTATTTTGTCGTGGAGACATTTTGTATGGTCTGAGGCGAATGGGAGTTTTATCTTTCAACTTAATGTCGTGCGTCATCTCGACACAGAACCCTGGCCGTAACGAAAACACGTCTCGAAACTCAGCTATCACGCTCTCTAATTCCTGATGTTGAGCTCCGGTGAGCTCTGAATCGCTCCTAAGTCGATTTACCATTTCCTTTATCGCAGTGTCGTCGTCGTCTTTGGTAACTCTGGCGATGAGTGGAGGATTTGTCTCATCTCCTTCTTCTACGAGATTTACGATTTCTGCGCGCGTCAAATATTTTTTTAACATATTGACATGGTACACTTGACTTCGTTCAGTTAGTCCAGGAACTCTTACAAGATAATTAGTCTCCGATATCTTTTTCAAAATTTCTCCCGGCCCTAACCATTTAGCAGTGAATTTCTCTCTCTTCATATTCATAATTAAAACTAAATCTCCGACTTTAAATTCGCGGATTCGCGTGTTTTTGTCGTACCACGCTTTGCGTTTCTGGCTTTGCTCGGTCGCGCTATCTACTGCCAATTCAGAGCACTTTCTTAACCTATTCTGAAGGTTGAACACATACTCCAGTACGGATATTAATTTGGGATCCTCATCAGCAAATTTTTTTTCATAAAGTAAAGTTTCTGGTGTACGTAGATGTTTTCCAAAAACCATCTCTGTGGGTGCAAAACCAGTACTTTCATTAACTACATTTCTAATAGTGAATAACGCTAATGGTAAGTATTCCTCCCATCTTTCTACTGCGTGGTTGCAAGCAGCAGACAACATACGTTTTAGGGTGCGATGGAAACGTTCTACTTTGTTTGATTGAGGATGATACGGACTCGAATGTTGAAACTTTACCCCAAATTTTCCCAAAAATATTGTAGTCAGATTACTTGTAAAATTTCTTCCTTGGTCACTCTGTACAATTTTAGGGAACTCAATTCGACAAAAAATTTCCAAAAGAGCTTTTACGACATTTTCAGATGTCATGTCTGGTATGGGTATTGCATCCGGGTACCGCGATGCTTCACAGATTGCCGTTAACAAATACCGATTTCCCTTTTCACTTATCGGTAATGGTCCCACAATATCTATATTTACTTTAGAAAATACTTCCTCAATCTGAGGTACTATTTTAAGCGGCGCTTTTGTAGCGTCGGTCCCATGCCCTACGCGTTGACACGTATCACAAGATCGCACATAATTTTCCACATCTGCGTAGCAGTTGGCCACGTAAAATACCTACAAATACGGTCTTTGGTTTTAGTAACCCCCAAGTGACAAGATATATTTACATGACTATTTTCTAAAATTAACATTCTGTATTTTTCAGGAATTACAATCAAACTGCGATCTACCCCTAATTTATCGGTTCTCTTCATTACCAGTAAGCCTGATTTCTCTAACTTAAATTTTCCCGTTTTAGGAAGTTTCACCCAGATTTTCTTGAGAGAAGAGCAATTCTTTTGTTCTTTTACAAAATCTTTCACTGGAATGTTTATTAATTCTGTTAATGGGTTTTCTGTCTCTCCCAGAATAAATGTTTCGTTTTCCTCCCCGCCCTCTTGAATATCGTCCGCTACCTCTACCCTTGGGTCTGAGCCGACATTCTCTAGCGGTTCGGTGACCTGCGCCTGGCTTCGCGTAATAACCGCCTGAATTTCTTTCACTGGTCCTATCCTTTCTTTCAGGTTTCCAGCCATTTTACCTGCCGTAGCATTTCCCAGAATATAATGCCCGAGATCGTCCTTTTGGACAACTACCGCTGCTTGAGTGGCGACCTGTACGTTTTTCCCCTTTTCGTCTCGTAAGTTTAATAATACATTCGCGAGTGGAAGACAGTGTTGCTCAAAATCAAGTGGTTGTTGAACCCAGATCACCTCTCCTGTGTACATTTCTTTGGAAATAAATTTACTCCCCACGAGGTCCAGGGATGCTCCTGAATCTCTCCAGATCTTGGTTTTCAAACCATTCACTTCTCCTACCTGAATAAATGGATTAATTTCTCCATCCTGATCTGAGTTTATAAATTGAAGCAGTTTCACAGAAATGTTCTCCGCTCTCTTAGGGCATTGGTTTCTTAAGTGATCTGTGGCATGGCACGCGTAACACCGTCTAACGAATTTTTTTTCAAAAACGTTCGTTTGATCCAACTTGGATTTCTCGTTCGTATTTTCAGTTTTTCTTTCTGAAAAATTTCTCCTATCTTTACTTTGAACAAAGTTAGTTGAATTTTTGCCTCCGGAGATAAATCAAGTTTTCTTACCGTCCGTCATTGCTAATTCATAATCATCTAACAGTTTAGATAACTCTTGAGGAGTCACGATATTAGCCCATTTATCAATAAAATGTTCCTTCATGTGAACAGGTACTCGTCTTTTCATTTGATCCACGACCATGAGATTTTTCAACTCGTCAAACTCAGAAATCTTTAAGCCCTCTACCCATTCAGAAAAATATGTTTTCATTCGGTAAGCTAAGTCTTCCCATCTCTCTTCAACTTTTTTGTTTTCCCGAGAAAACATAATACGAAACTTTTCTGGACTTAATTTAAATTTGGCAAGCAATAAATTTTTTACTTCCTCATAGTCGTTTGAAGTGGTTTCCCTGGCGATATATTGCGCCATATCTACCGGTAACAAACTAAGTAAATGAGTCACCCATTGTTCATTTCCTACGTTAAGCTGTGTCGCTTGACGTTCAAACAACGTCAAATAAAGTATTAAATCACCTTCCTTAGCATTGTATTTTCCCACAATACGATGTAGATCGATTTTAATATCCGAATTATGTGCTGAAATTTGACTAGAAGAACCCCGGGAACTATTTGTAATTCGTAGTTTTTCTAACTCGAATTCATACGCTCGCTGCTCGCGTTCTGCTTCGGCTCCTTTCTCCGCCTGCTCGCGCTCGGCTTCGGCTTCCCTCTGCTCGCGTATTGCTTCCATTCCCGTTTTAACATCGTCTTCGTTATATCTCGTACTTTTCAAAATTAATTCTTTTAGGTCCCATTTTGACATACTGTTTTCGGTTGCTTCCCCCATATCCCCTGCCATAGACAGAAGGTCTTCTCTACGGTATTTCATGAGAAACGACATTTTGCAAAATATTTCTTTAATGATATTTTTAACAAATCTAAAAACAACACCTTACAAAGAAACACAGACCGCAAAAGACAACACAAAGTACCTATACTATTCTCTTGGTACCCAATACACAAAAAACTATACACTTGTTCTGATACAGAATTAATACGCCCTAACTATACACTATCAACACGTCTGCCTGGGTTTATTTGTATGCAAAGAAGTAAGGTACTCACCACACGAAGTCTTCGTTCGCTGCCCTTCCTTCTCGATACTCCACTGCCCGACGTAGGGGACGACGTCTTCCTTGATGTATAGCGACGATGCCCTTGATGTATAGCGGCCACAGGATGTGCTCCAGCGTCCAGATTTTGCTTCCACCAGTTCCGTGTATAGCGGCTTCCACCAGTCTTTGTACGACGTTGTACAAATTCTGCAACTACCAGTTTTGTACGGGTTCGTACAAAATTCTGCTACCACCAGTTCCTTCGAACGCTCAGGTTATCGAATCCCAACCGCTGGTACCACCAAACTGTGACACCGTATGTTGCCATATACTGTGACATCCACCCTTGCCACTTAAATATTTACTATGACGTAGTCGCTAGTGCACCTACCACGTCACTAGTAAGGGATTCGTTGTTCTCGCTGCCACCAATCCAGTTTCCCGGATAATTAAAAACAGAGTGAATAATTTAACACATTTAATAAAATTAATCTACCTCTGTATCTACAATTTTAACACTTACAATTTATACAAATCGTAACTAACAGTGACTCGCAACTACCTGCAAGGTACAGTTCTCCAGATCACATCTCAGTCATCTGTGTACTCCACACTGAACATCTCAGACGTCTCAGACACCGTCTCTTTTAACACCTCTCTTTTATTGTCTTCATTCTGAGAACACTGAATAATTCTGAGAACACTGAATATTAATATTTCTGAGAACACCGAACATTAATATTTCTGAGAACACTGAACACTAATATTTCTGAGAACACTGAACACTAATATTTCTGAGAACACTGAACAGTAATATTTCTGAGAACACTGAACACTAATATTTCTGAGAACACTGAACAGTAATATTTCTGAGAACACTGAACAACGGCTCCGACCAGAAGGGTTAGTTTTCCAGGAAGTAACCCAAATGCGTGTTTCGCCGACGTCACAATGGGAACAACGTCTCCATCGGTGCCCAAGGGAACTACTTTGAAGGGGATAACATTGATGTTTGAAAAAAATAAAAACTTCGGTAAATAAAAAATCAGTCTTATTACTTTTCTGTCTGACCTCGTAGTTCATTCCCAATCCACGTACTTGGGACTCTTCTAAATAAGAATTAATTAAAATTTATGACAAAAAGATGAAGCGAGCAGAGGTGAATATTGTAAATATGACTATCATAAATTACCAATAATCCTTCCGTAATATCAGGAATCGGCGGGAAAACAGGATACTTACCTCAAACTCATAGAAAGAAAATCAAAAAAGGAAAGACATTCACCGTTCAACAAAACATATGCACAATACAATAAATCAATTTAAGCTGTTTCTCCAAAATACACAAAGCACCATCAGGCTACTTCAATAAATATTTACGATCTACAACCCAGAGTAATGAAGACATCATTACGAAAACAAAGAAAATGCATAAATTTACACCAGCACTAAAAGAAATATTTTGATATTGCAAATTAGCAATTCGTTCGTCACATTATCGATAAATGTCAAAATAATCTTCTTGCCCACGTTTTATTCAAATCGCCGTTGGCTCAATCCGAAATATATTATTTAAACATAAACAATAGTTAAACAAAGACACGTTATATATTGTGATACTGAACTATTTTTATGGAAGGTCCTCTTGTTTCCTAAAGTGAACTGATCCTTGTCGAAACAACTACTAACTTGTAAAATAACAAGCTTCATTTGTTCAAAGATTCTTTTTTCTGAATTGTTCATTACAAACTTATTCGAGTCCTTATAAAAAGAGAAACTTGTGGTGCAAAACTACTGCACATTCTTTCTCACATACGATTCTCTGTCGGCAGTGGTGATTGACACAAAATTTTATAATGCAAGTGTTTTTCTTTGCCAATGTCCTCTATATTTTGGTTGTCTTCATGTACTCGATTCGAATTGTTCATTATGGAAATCCTTTAAATGCCATTGACATATAACACGTCTCCATTTTGCAAAATCAGTCGTTTGGTTTTTGGAGCAGGTTAGCTAGGTAGGATTTATAATCTACTAGCTGAGTACCCGCAGCTTTGCTCGCGTGAATTCGGTAATATGTCTCATGCTTTATTCTTTCTCATAGAGGTTACCCCATTCATCTCAACGACACCGAAAACTATGAACTCGTCACTAATATCATTTTCGATAATTATGTCATACCCTCCCCAAAGGTGCTGGGTCGATCGAGGATTTCAGCAGTATCGGAAAAGTCATTAATAATCTCAGCGATCCACAAACCTTTAATCTCCACACTTATATTGGTAACTATTATTTTTCCATGTCAATCCATTCCCATCCATTATCCATGGAATCTTACCCCCACAGTGCTGATTGTAAGATAGTCTTTCATCTGTGGATTCAGTTTGGTTGACACTCAAGAGCGTACATAAAACACTAAAATTATTTCTTAGCAGACTTCTACACCCTAAAAGGAATCTGCCTGCCGAATTTCAACTTTGTAGGCTTCGTAGTTTCTGAGATTTTGTTGTCAGTCAGTCAGTGGTATTTCGTTTTTTAAAAATTTCAAAGAAAAACAAATTATTGAGATATTATCCATACAAGTTCAAAGCAAACACACGTCTTATTTAATCTTTAAATTAAATCGAAAAAAAAAACTTTAGAATTTAGAACTGAAAGTTTGTCTAGTAAAAATAAATCGGATATACGATCGTCTATGTTGAGGATATGATACTGTCTGATTTTTATCATTTTACCTATACTATGTACCGCTTTTTATACCTCTCGTTTCACATCATTGTACGAGTTCAAAATTATTTTATTTAAGAGTTTCTAATAACATTTAAAACAATATCGTGAACAGGAATTATATAAATTTTGCTACATTAGTTTCAAAAGAATTCTATTCATTAAACATATCATTCGAGACAAAAAAAAATACATTGCCTTCTAGATATTACTTCAAGCACCATTTCACATAAACATCTGCTCACGCATCAAATAATATGAACCACAAGAAATATGTCACACAACCTTCCCGGCGATAGCAATCGCAACAATCAGCAAAAAACGCCAACAAAAGTTGAAACGTAAAATTCGGCAGCAAAAATATTCACTATATTTCAGCACTAGTTCACTATATTCTGTGGACATCCGCGATTGGACACTTTCAAACTTCTCAAAGCAAAACATAAACGACTTCTCAGTCTTGGGAGTATCGTAAAAGCGTTATGTTTAATGTAATTTGGTAGTACACAGAAATGTATTTTTCTATCTGCTTCATTAACATATCTTTCATTTTAGTTTACCAAAAGTGTACTCTGTCGGTTTTTACTGTTTCAAGAAACTTTAATAATATTTACACTGCTAAACGGAGTCAGCATGGCTCAGTGGATAGAGTGCTGAGTTGCTGGTTGGATGGCTGGGGTTCGATCCCCGGTGAGGTGGGGAGTTTTACATCACACCTCAACATCCAGATTGACTCCCAGGCCGACTATAAAATGAATATTAGGATCTATCCTGGGGTCAAACCGGTCGGAGCGAGATGCTGACATTTCCTCCTCCTAGTGCCCAGGTCAAGTAATTGCAGAGCTCCACCCTCCTTGGAGCCGTTTTTGAGCAATCCAAAAGAGTACTTTCACCTTCATGTGACCTACCCTTTGTATTAAAGTAAAAAAATAGAGCACGTGCATCAACAAGTAAATTCTACCGTAAATACGAAATGTGAATTAAATTTATTCATTCGTTTACTCAGAATAGATGGACAGACGGACGGACGGCATGCCAAAAACGTTTTCAGAATCAGGGATTACCAAAACGGATATTTCCGTCAAAATCAACCTTTAGAGATTTTTCACAATTACAACACTTATATACATATACTACGTACATGAGAAAGTAAAAAACCACGCCATAACGAATGCCGAAATCCGGAACATTATACATGGAATCAGCTTCTCCTTTCTAAATCAATGAATTGCTTCCCACGCTCCCATGAGCCAGGACAATACAATAGCCCCCTCCACGTCATACAACATGCACATAGTTCAGAACAGCAATGAAGTGGAATCTTGACTAGATTATCTACCACGTATCTTAGAAATCTCCTCACAAACGATACATAAAAATTCGTGTATTATTTCCTTAACCATCTGGACTTGCTTAGAATGCTTATAATCGTCCGTGAACTAAGCGTAGTGGTGATTCATATATTTATGAACATGCTTCGCGTATGGATGGATGTTCACCCATCTTGAGATCAACTGGCGCAGCAAATGGATGTGTAGGGAAAAAACGTACAGCGACGCAAAGTACGCCGCAGTGNATGCCTGTCTCTTATACACATCTAGGAGGAGGAGGAGGAGGAGGAGGAGGAGGAGGAGGAAGTAGAGGGCTTGTAAATAAACGTGTGCGCAAGTCGTGGCTCTCGCCGCGCCCGATTACGACACGCTTATAAATAGAGGCCGGAAGGGAAGTCAGTTGGTCGGTCGACTGCGGCGCGGCGGGATGGGAAACGCAAATACGAGGACGCGCGAGGACGCACTGGTCTTCAAGAGACAGATATTGCAAGAAGACGCGGATGATGGTGTCTTCTAGGATCTTGTCTTCCCGTCTTGTCCATAGTCAACAATGTAACAAGCCAAAAGAGTGGCGGGAACTGACATTATATATATGACCGATCTAGATCGTAATCAAGGGATAACCAGCGTTGGATCTGTGGAGCATTTCTGTTTGAAAATCATGGTTTTACAACACAAGTTTATAAATATTATCTTTAAGTAAAATACAGCAACGCATCAAAAATGTACTTAACAATTAACAATATTAAAGTGAACAAATGTATTAATTGTTTAAAGTGGCAAAAACATATAATGAGAAGGATTTCGTGACCAAATCAGAATTTTATAAAGATACTAATCAAATAATTCATGAAAATATATTTTAATGGAGACATAATGAACAAACAACAACAATATAATGAAGTTATAAAATAATATCCTAATTAAGACATTTCTTATGATATATTCTCTAAAACAACTGTTGTAAAGAGGTCTTCTTAATCCGAGTACTAATAAATTAATGATTTACTGGTGAGATAACAGCTTACAACGTACATAGAGACTCCACATGGAAGAAAGGAAGGAAAAACGACATCCCGTAAATGAGTATATATTTCGAACGTCTCAAGACCGTCGCATCCGCTATGAAGCAGGTGAAGGTTCCGAAACGAAAAACGTCGCCTACTGTCTCCTCATAACGCGTTAATAACATTCGAGGCTAGCCGTGAGTCGAGCTGTCGGCAATGCGGTGGCGATGTATCGCTTGTACAAGTATTGTAGAGTTCAGACTGCATAGAACACACCTAGTGTTGCGAGTGGCTTCAACCAGTACATGTAATACGAAGAAATTATAATACAAATTTGTACTACGCTTGCCTATAACATGTAAATTTAGAGTGCGAAAAATCTGGTAACACTTTACTAAGTATGCCTTCATCTGTTGCGAGTTCAGGTCCAGGGGGGTCTCTAGATCCGCCACTGTTAGTTTTTCGACATTATAGAAAAAATATAATGTGCAAATGTGTCGTATAGTAATGGATATCAGTCCAGTTACATGAGGATTTTGTCAGAGGTGTGAACTTCTTATTTTCACTTTTCTTATGCATCACTGGTCGCTGAATCTGAATTTAAGTTTGCATACTTCTGTAGCCAAACCCGGCATTTTAAAAGCATCCGTCAATAAGTCTAAATTTTCAGGACATAAATATTTCTTTTCTATCGTTTTTCAAGCAGCAAAACTCTTTAAGGAATGAAATAGTCATAAAAACCAACAGTTTAGTTTATAATCACTGCTCTGCGACGCACAATCCCGCTACAGCGTTTAGTGCTTTCGCCCTTATCGTATTTTGCTGTGCGCTTCAAGAATTACGTTTTTCTTACGAATGTTCTCAGTAAAACATTCAAGTTTCAGAAACAAAGGAAAAAACGCACACAAAGATGACATCAATAATCTTCCAATTTTTCTCTAATAATCTTCCACAGTAAGCGACAGTATTTATGATAAGAGTTTATTTTTTCTTTCATTATTCAAATATTTTAAACAACGTCTAAAATATTTTCAGGTATGTATCACGAGTTAGCGTCCTTGCTCTATACTTCCATACACAGTTGGAAGATATTATAATTATATTATATGTCACTTCTTCCAGTCTATAATAAAGTTGTCTTCCTCTCGGACTCAACGCCAGCGCTGCAAGCAATTACGTCCACATCTCTACAAGAAGGGGACCTTGTACAAAAATGTCAAGAGCACTTGTGGAAGCTCCAAACGACCACTGAGATCTGCTTGCAATGGGTCCCTGGACACTGCGACATAGACGGAAACGAGAGAGCCGACCGACTCGCAAAGGCGGGATGCAATCTCCCCCAACAGGACCTCCCAACCAGTTTTCAGGCTGCATGCAGCGGAATAAATAAAAACATCAACCAGTACGTGAAGACCGCATGGGAAACTGCAGCTGCCGGCAAAAGATGGGAACAGATAACATCAAACTCCATCCCCAACAGCCTGCCCCGTGCCGTCGCAGTAGCTACATTCAGAATGGTTACTGGCCACGACTACCTTCAGAGCCACCTGCACCGGATCGGATTAGCTGACAGTCCGATCTGCCCTCTATGTTCTTCGGAGGAGGGCTCGGCCGACCACCTGCCAAGATGCAGCGCTCTGGAGTCTGCCAATGACGACTTGCATGGAAAAGCCAAGCTCTACTGGGATGCACGGCGCCTAATGGCCTCTCTGCCAAGGGCGGGCGTTGGATAAAAGAAAAGAAGATATTATAACGGATTATAAATTGTGAACCTTTTGACAGAAATAACCATCTATGTGCTGTTATACTGGCAAATGTTTTAACCATTGTTAAATCGTTTATAGTGTACATGCAGACAGAAGTATATTGTCATTATTTTCTCAAAATTGCCTCCAGAGGATTCTCTTTGAATTCTGTGTTTATGCCTTGTTAGTGATCTTTATACTATTACAACCTCCAACTGGATTCGAAACGCGTACTGTCCTCGACCCCCGTGTGAGATTCGTTTTTTTAAATGTTTTTTATTCATCTTAGTAGAAAGCACATCGCTCAGCTCGCAAGCTCTTTTAGATGCTGGATACTCATACACAACAAATAATACAGCTGTCAAACTAGACAGACAGTTAATATATTGGGGAATCTCATTAAGCACCTCCTAATTCATAGCTTGGTGATTACAATTTACTTGATTACAATTTAGAGTGATCTACTAAATATAAATGAGGAGGGTAACAATTACGTATTCTGGAAGTGAGGGGATCTACTTTGCCGATGCGGAAGTGGGCAGCGTGAGAGATTTTTGGAACAGAAAAAAAGAAATCATGTGATATTGCGTATTCATGAATGAAAAGAATTTTTAAATCTTTGTCAAGAGAAGTATTTTGAATAAACCAGGGTGCTTTAGTGGCTAATCAAAGTATTTGGTTTTGAAAAACCTGAATTTTGCGGATGTGTGTGGCAGCAGCGATGTATG
Source organism: Laupala kohalensis (assembly GCA_002313205.1). NCBI lineage: Eukaryota > Metazoa > Arthropoda > Insecta > Orthoptera > Trigonidiidae > Laupala > Laupala kohalensis. The sequence goes on along the minus strand of NNCF01127492.1, from coordinate 74,732 downwards.
ATACGGGGACAAGAGTAAAACAGTAGGGGTCGACGAATAGTTTTGAAGAGGACGAGTGACGAAGACGCAGCTTATGGAGGAGTAGCGGTTCTTAACGATAGACCGAAGTTGAGCAAGTTTTTTGTTGGCCTGTTTGATTTTTGTTTCAATATGTTATTTCCACGTGAGCAGAGTGTCGAGGTGCAAACAAAGGTACCTGATCGAGGATTGCGGTGGTGACCAGTGGCGGATCCAGGGAGCATTTTTATTTAAAATTTATGGTTTTACAACACAAATTTTATAAATATTATCTTTAAATAAAATACATCAAATAAATAATTACAATCTGGTAATATAAATAACAACAATTCTTTATTAAAGTTATTAATCTGGTATTATTAATTTTATTATTCTGGTATTATCAATAACAATTTTATTATTAATAACAATTAATAATGTGGTAACACTTTTACAAAGTATGCTATTTATCAACTTAATTTTATCTGTTAAGAGTTCAGGTCCAATGGGGACGGATATATCCCCCTTAGCCTCCCCCCCAAAGATCCGCCACTAGTGGTGACCAGGGTATGCTGTAATTATTTATAGATAATGGAAAAGGGTAAGTTGGGAAACGGAGATAAAAAAATTTACAGACAATTTGTAGGTATTTAGGAGTATTTTCCTCATTTTCGTCCCTTTTTCTAAATAATTTACGCGATCCTGAAGGGAAGATTGAAAGTTATTAATGGACGGGTCGGATTTGAATAAAACAGTGTCGTCGGCAAAAAATAGCAATAATATTGTGGTAATGAGATGGTAGGTCCTGCAATGGAGATATTGAAAAGCGTTGGAGATAGGGGAAAACCTTGTGAGACACCTACTTTGATGGGGTATGGGTTTCACTAAAATTTATTGATTTTAACTCTAAACGTTCTATCTGATAGGAAACTTGACTAAGTAAGTAGGTGTTCCCAGTTGTCGAAGTTTATAAATAAGGTCTAAATGCCAGATACTGTCGAAGGCTCAAGATACGTCGAGAAATACCGCTAGTGTATTTTTGAAAGGCTGAGAGAATGTGTTCGGTTAGTCGAAGTAATTGGTGTTGAGGGGCTTGTTTAGTTACGAAAACAAATTGGTAAGGCGGAATAATTTTTACTTAAGTTATAAAAGATTTTATAAGTTTCTCGCATATTATTGATAATATAGGTGGTAGATTAATACGTCGACAGCTTGACGGTAAAGTGGCATTTTTAAGGTGAGTGGTGTAACGCTTATACTTGCGTTTTAGCGAGGACCTGACAATTCATTGCTGCCGAATGAGTCAGGGCTTTGTCGCACAGCAGAAGAATATCACGAGGGGTGAAGAGATCTGGACGAAATAATTTGATTGATACAATTTTCAATTTGATTAAAAAATAAATACTGGCAACCTAAGATTCGGGGAAAGGGGTTTCTCAAACCCTGATTTAAAGTGGTCGGGGAGAGGGGGGAGCGGAGCCCCTCCAATCCTCATGAAGTCGGCGCCAGTGAATCTCTTATTTACTTACTCAGCACGCTAATGGACCTTCGGCCACTCCTATGGTAATGAAAGGAATATTATTGTCTTATTTAGAATTACATTTGAATTTTTTCAATAATAGTATTAATAAGGACAGCGACGATGGAAATATGAATGGAAGTTTTAAAGCCCATTGCATAAAATTTCTCCCGAATATTTAACTTCAATTTATCATCTTCTACGTGTCAGAAGAGGAATGCCATGGGTACGATGAGGTCCCGGCCGCAGTTAACTTGTCACCGACTTCTCTCGCAAAGTAGGCCATGTCACCAACGCAGTCCGCCCGTGATACCCACAGAGGTCGAGACACAACACTTAATACCTTACGACGCAACCTACTCGTTAGTCGAATGATGATAGAATTCAAACACGAGTCTACCATGAATCTCTACTTCTCTCACTTATAAAATATTGCAATTTCTATCACTTTGGCAATCCTTCTCTGGAGAACAGCAAAATCAGTTTCTCAGTTCTTTCCGCAAAACACAAATTATAGTTATTCATTTATCCCAAAAAAAGTATGAAAGTATGACGAAACTGACTCGAATTTTAACGGAAACTCACATTCTAAAAACTGTTTCAAAACTGATCCTTGATACTTTTCCAGTTTTAACGTACCAAATACGACTGCATAGATTTTTAGTGGCCCCATCTCAGGAAACCACTTTCTTGGGTAAATGACAAAGGAAAATTGCTGGATGGATTCATGACATGTAAAAATATGAGTATTTTAATTCGTTTGTAAAATAGTATTATTTTCCACGCTATTCTAGGAGGGCAAAGAGGAGGATTCTGCTACTTAATTGTGCTCAGAAGTGTGAGTTAAACTTATTTTTAAGTGTGAGGTAAAAACAATAAAATGTAATGAAGAAATTAAGATAATGTGTATGTAACTATATTAAAGTATTACATGGGTAATTCTACAATATAACAAGTATACAAAAGATGTACAGACAGTCTGGTAAACTTACTCGGATTTTACGTATAAAAGGAAGTACTCACTCAAATTTCCAACCCTTCAGACACGATCTATTTACCACAGCCACATTCCTTTTTTATCATCTTTTTTCTAAAATATAGAAATCTAAGAGCGTATTCCTTGCCAATATGCACGAAAGTTTTCTCCGTCACTTTTCGAACAGAGGCGCCAACGGTCGATTCAACACACACACAACGCTCGAGAGCCAAAAATTCGCCAATATCCTCGAGATCCGTAAAGGCTATGTACTTGAAGTTACAAAAATTCGAAGCACGCGAAGTGTTTTCCGGAGCAAAAGAATGAAGGGTCGCAGGGGCAGAGAGATCACGATGTCAATGGGAGAGGAGGAGGATCCAGACGAACAGGGCGCGCGCGAAGTGAGTTGCAGAACTATTTTAACCATCACGTCTCATCGGTTATTTGCAAACACACACATCATTTTGTTAGCAAAAGAACAAAGATTATCCAGTTCAAAAAATGTTTGTATCAAAGAAAACCATTTGTAGCCCAGGAAAAAGAGAAAGAAGGAGAAGTTCGACAAAAATTCACAAAGAGATGAAATTTAGTATACATATTAAGGTCATCATTTCAAATAAAATATCAAAGTTCCCATCGATCCCACTTGTGCTAGAAAAAATTCAAGTTCAAAGGCCACGAAAAAGTTTTTCGAAAATATTTTTTCAGCGATACGATTTATCGTGAAAATAGTTACTATGAATTTTATAGATAATAAAAAAATTTCGTGACAAAAAGATTTTTATACATATTTTTTCCTCCGAAGCACCATTTGCGAGCTAGCGCGGTTTAAAAAACGATTTATACTGCGTTGCGCCTACAATGCGCCCGAGTGCGAGTACACGCATACAGACTTCCACGCCGCAGACTTAATACGAACTTTACTTTTCTAATTTAGGTGCATACTTATAGTACTTGTATTGTCAATATCAAGAAGACTTTGCATTTCATTATTAATTTCTAGAATTAACATATGCATGTATCCATATTTATAGATAAATATATTTTAATAAAAACGGAATATAGTTGAAGATTGTGGTTATTATACATTTCCAAACAAACAATTTCCAAACAAAATAAGCTTAGAAAGGAACAACAAAGTATTAAGAATAATAAAGAAATTTTTATCAAATACCTGCGAATCAGAACTTTTTAATTTACACAAACCCGAGTTTTACAATGAAACGCAGTATGGCAATGTTTTGTCATGTCCCTCATTTTTAATCCTGTGAATCAGGTGTTGGTTCTGGTGTGTAATTTTGTCATGACATGAGAAAAGAAGGCTGCTACGGATTTTGCAATTATTGTCCAGGAAGTTTTGTAAAAGGGGAAGATTTTGTGAAATAGTCGAATTAATTTTTGGTATAAAGCTGTTCACTCTGAGGTGAATGGTTTGGTCAGAATAGGTGATAAAGAGAACAGACGCCACTGCGCGCAGCTCCACCGAGTGCGAGGTCTCAGGCTGGCGTATTTCCAAGAATTCTTACTTTGTATAAGTATAATATTTGCAGTAAATTGAAATCGAGCGAGGCAGTTAACAAGGTCGTATTTAGTTTTATATGTTAAGTTATTGTACCTTGTAGTTCCCCGTATTCCTGATTCAGTGTCATATTCTAAGGAATTGTTATTTTAAATCTAGAAATCTTCTCCAATTAACGTAACATTTTGCCGTCAATTCAACAGAGAATTTCATATTTTCAGAAAGTGTTCAACAAATATGGGATATTATATGAAATATGTTTTTTCATTGTAATATTTATGTTACTTATGCATAATATTTTAATGGCGTTCTTCTTTTTAGTGGGTGTAAAATTAGAAATTTAGATCGCTGAAATTTTCCTCTCGGACATACGACGAAGGCGCTAATGACACGTAATTTCGTTTAACAAATAGAAGAAACTTTTATATTTGATAAACATATAAAACTAAATACGACCTTGTTAACTACCTCGCTCGATTTAAATTTACTGCAAATATTATACTGAATGTCTGACTAATACGTTTATCTTCACAAATGTAACATCCATGTCGCTTCGTAAAAAGTTATATACCCGCAAAGAATGTTTCTAAATGTCAATGTTCGTTCCCTGCTCTGGAAATCAATAAATAATACTGAGTAGCGATATTAACATTATATATGAGGAGTGAGTTAAGTATGTAGAATATATAAAGTATTTCAATTGTAAAAAATTCGTCAACGAGGTTTTCGTATTATTGATCCCTGATTATTTTTTTAGGTTGCACGATTACTACCAAATTGTTATATCGTGGATAAATATGTCACTAGAAGATGTAGTTTATTTGTTCCTTATGTAGTTTTATATTATTTATAACTCGAGAATTAAACTTTTGTGTTATTAGTTAATATTTGAGACAAACGTTTTCTATATTTATTTAATTCCTTTTCACATATATGAAAAACTTAAGAGAATCGCAAATTATGTGAAATTACTTTCGACAATACACATCATTTGTAGGCAATGAGATTTGATTTCTTTACTTCACTGTATAAATATAAGAAATTATAGGAATATTTATAAGTAATTTGTGATTCGAATTATACCAATTCCATACGATATCTTGCAATTATATTCAAATTGTATTAAAAACTATATTTTATCACAGTATTACGCAAACGTTTTTTATAGAAAGTCTAATATCTTTTACATTGCCTATGAAGGCCTCTCGAGACAACAAATATAGAGAATGGTAAAGTTTATTGAAGTCAAGAATATACAGAATATTTTTGTTATAGAAGTCCAAAATGTGTATAATAAAAAAATACCAAATATTTCTTTAATAGCAGTGTAATTAAACATTTTATCTTGTTACGATTTACCCGCCGCACGATGTCTTTCAAATATGAGCGCCGTTTCAAATAGACCTACGATTGGTCGAACGAAACTTCCCCTCTCGAAGAGGAAGCAAGAAAAGAGATCCGTTGCAAACCTAACAGATCCAAAACTGGTCAGAGCGTGGGACTTAGAAAAATAAATGGGCCCTTTTATGTTATCAGTAGTGTACAAGGAACATGTTTTTCAAAAAAGACATTCTCGCGCGGTTAACTGAATATCTTCCAAGCAAATATAAATATATTAAGGCGTCATTTCTTGTATTAATAAGCACTGTATGAATAATGAACATGAATCAGTGGAACAAAGTATAAAATGTATAAGTGTGGCGACTAATCAGCGACGCTAAAACACTGCAGTACACTTAAAATTCAAAATCGTTGATAAAAATTAACATTGCAAACTATCTTCTTCAAACGTTCTCTTCAGTTCGATGGTATATTACACGACATTGCATTCGAATCCCACAAACACAGAACGAGAATCAGATGGTATGCTTTTCTCAAAACCATTCTTTGATTTAACTCTTTGAATCAATTACTATGCGCAAAGATGACACCTACAGGTGCCATATCATTGTTTGGTCTTCCTGATCACGGTTATTATCTCCAAAAGTTTCGTACAAGTTTTGACTCTCCTTCGTGATTCTCTTAGCTGTCTCCCGGTCTAGTCTACACGGTATTGTATTTAAGAAAATCAGCAATATAATGATCGCTCAAAATGTGAATTGCTGTCAAAATCTCAGAATCGCAAATATTTCACACAGCATTTCTGTATACATAAGGAAAAAGTGAAAGTAAAATCATGAAATGGCAACAGTACGATGACCGTCCACCTCATTTCTACTATCTTGTTTATCTTGAGAACGTCATCTCTCAAAGAAAGTAGCCAGATCTACCAAGTCAACGGTAACCCAGAGACGCTTGGCAAGGGCGGATGTCAAGGTAAGCAACGATTGATGACGCTGTCGGGGCACAAAAGCCAAGAAGGTGCGCAGGCTGAAATGAGATAAAGCAGTCGCTCAAGCGAGAAATGTAAAGAAAATAAGTGAGGAGAGAGAGAGAAGGAGGTAGGGAGAACGATGAAGGAGGTGGTGCAAGTGTGTAAAGCTTTCGGCAGCATTATCCTCTTGAACACGTCTCCCGGCCATCAGCGAAAGCAAACCTCAAAGAGAGGAGTTCCTTATGAGAAATTCTGAGTTAACAGAAATAATGCTGTCTGCAAAAAACCTTAACTGTTTTTACAATACAACGCAAGAAGAAATAGTGCGCCAGAAATATTCTATCGCACTGTTAATAACAAATTTATTTTAATTTGTAATAATCATAGCAGTGTATTACAATTTCAATAGAAATGCAAAGTATTACAATAGAAAGCAATCACAACTCCATCGCAATCTGTCTGTAAAAGTACATGATTTAGAAACTTCTTATGGTAATGTGTCTACATTATTGAAGATATATTGATTTTATGAAGACTGTGCACACATTTCCACTGAATTTACTGAATGACTACATTCTTTTGGGCATTAATTTTTTTATCACCTCTATAATAATTGAGAATTTAACTTAGGATTTAAAATAATTCTCGTTTTCATATTAAATGAAGATATGATAAATGATTTTCAGGCGTTCAGGAAACAGTTCAATCCGCTAGTAAGGCTATTTTTTTAAAAAAAGTCCTTTGAAATCTCTGGGATGGTTCATAAACCGCTTCAAGCGTTAAATACACTGAACCCTCCACAGATTCGCACCCACATGAACATACAGTCTTAGTTTTATTTTCGTCCATGATTAGGCGAAATACCTTACGCATCTTCGTTAGGTTTAGTGGTGTTTCAATAACTAAGGTTATTGACGCCCATTTTTAAATGTCATTAACTGAAAGATAAAATATTTATAAAAACATAAATAAGAACGATCTCTACACACAAAAAGTAAAAAGGAATCAATCCAATAGGTCATTGGGGCCAGTATTTAAAATTTACAAACATCAGATGTAAATAAAGTTTAGATAGTGTGCCAAAGGTAGGAGTCTTGTAGGAATCTAAAAATGCATAAGAGACAGGTCTTTTTGCCTAAGCATTTCGTCCAATCTATAGGGTAGATCATGTCTTCGTCGGATGGTACTATATTTGGGAGAGTCCAAAAGAAAGTGTTCCATGGTGTTGTGTTGCAAATCTCACAAATAGCATGCGGTTCACCGCTTAAGAGATGACCACGGGTTAGATAGCAATGGTCAATATGAAGACCTGTAAGGATCACTTCTTCACGTCTGTTCGCACGGGATGAAGAACACCAGGCCTTATCGGAGTCTTACCATCCTCTGCTTAAAGGCGAGATTTTCCCATTCGGTTTGCCATGTCTTAAGAATAGACGATCTTATTGCAAGCTTTGTGTCTAACGTGGGAACGGTTGAAATGTCAGGAACTGCTTTCTGTGATGCCCACTTCACTGCCTCATCAGTTTCTTCGTTACCAGTAATGTTCACATGTCCAGAAACCCAACAAAAGACTATTTCAAAATTTTGAACTGCAAGACGGCTTGTTAGGTCCAGAATAGTGTCAGGATATCACAGGTGTAGAGTGAAGACATTGACTGAAGAATACTAATAGAATCACTGTATAGAAATGTCGTGTTGAAGATAGCTGACCGTACGCTACAACCGAAGAAAGAAAAACCCAAACATTCAACTCCGTGTCCTGAGAATCTAGACATATACATTTTTATGTTTATGAAAGTGTTTGTGAGTTTGTGATACCGCCGCATAGCGCGAAGACGGACAAGCCTAGAGCTTCGAAATTTTGCGCACTCGTTCTACACAAGATGTCCAAGAAAACGAAGTTATTATATTCGGTCTCAATTATTTTTATTTACTTATATGCGTTTCTACGAAAAAATCGTGTAATACGGGCGGAAAAAACGCAAGCGATTGTACTTGATTGTTGGCCGCTCATTGGTTACATGGCTATATTTATCACTTGCTGGAGGCTGAGTAAATAGTTTTAAACGTTTTAATTCACTTATAATATAATCACGGCATTCTTCTGAGTGCGACAGTATAAAGTTTAATACCTTAATAATCTGTATGGTCGTTTTTAACAGTGTTTTTGAAAAATATTTTGCAAGAAGCTTGAAATTAATAAATGTTGTCACAAGCACTGATCATTCGCTGAATAAAAATTAATTTTAGCACTCTTAGTTTACTTTATTATCAATAATATAGTCGATGTATCGGCAAAAACCGTAAAAGTATTTCAAATTTCAAAAAATCGTTCATTCATTCATTCATTCCTTCATTCATAATATTTTTCGCTTGTGTAAAGGCAGAACAAAATAACAAATCCAATGTTGTTAACTTTTGTTCTCAACGATTTTTGTAGTGGTCTCGATAGCTATTAGAAGTCAGAGGTTAGTAATAAAAGAATCCAATAGAGCTTTGAAATTTGGTATGCATTGTTCAGGGTGGGTACAATATGCAGAAATTTTGCGAAATTCTTTTTGAATTTTTTATTGAACGTCATGCGTTTTATATTTTTTCGCCCAGCGCAGTGCCTTCAAGGCGAAGAGCTTCGATATTTGGCATACAAGTTCTTCCGAGGTTGGTCCCTGTGGACTTGCAAACGAGTTTTCCCAAATTCGAAATATATTTTACTTTTCTTTAAATTTTAAGATTTGTTCAGTCGCCACGCAGTGATGAGACCGATAGACTTCAAATTCCGGTCTTCAGGAACCCTGAGACGTTCTTCAGAGTGGGTCCAAGTGCAACAGAGAGAATTTTTTATTCGAATTAGGTTTTTCTTCATTCAATTCATTATTAATAAATCGTTGACGTCAACGGCGGGGCGATTAGCTCTGAAATTCGACACGCGTTTTATAAGGTCTTCAAGAGCAATATTTTCGAAATATGATTTAATTTTTTTCTTACATTCATAAATGGCAATTCAGAATAAAACACATATACAAAAATCGATACTTTCACGCCAGCAAATAGGTAAAATGTTTTGGACTGCAAAGTTCTGGAATCGTGTTCCATACAACACGATTCCATGTTTCTTCCTGCACTCTGAAGTTTACACATCATCAATCTTCCATAAGACCATCACCAGCTTCGCACTCTATCTCATAACTCAAAGGAATAGGATTCTGAAACTCAATTCTGTACTTGCTCTACAGGAAACACGCAGTCTCCATTATGATTGTCACTCTTCCCATGCGTTGAACTCTTTGAACTCTCTTCCCTCTCTCTCGGATAATAGGGTACTAGAGTTTCTTGATTAAAAAATAAAATAAACGATTTAACTGCCAAACTATTTAATGAAGAATGTTACAAATTCTGGTACTCGTAAGATGCCGTAACTAACGAACGTTCTAAAAATAACACAACACAAATTCGCAGCCGTAAGTAAAATCAATACTGAAGAATATATTTGCGGGTAACGGGTGCTTACTCAAGTGCTAAAAAAATAAAAGCAATAAAAAAGTTTGCCCTAACAGAGACCAACCCAAACTTCTTTCTTTAGATTTAACTCTTATAATTTAGGTTATGCACGACACCATCACTACAGTCAATGCAAGAAGTATGAGGTACAAAATATTCAAGTTCGACGCAAGATAGGCATTCCATGTTGGTATTCGCTTGTTGTTTGGTACCATCTATCCTGACGTATGGACTGAACGCCAGACAAAAGCCGCAGTACGCCGCTCCTCCGCTCGGTCGCGAACGCATTCTGCGGCAGCACTGAAGGCACGTTGAGCGATAATGCTGGACGACATGGGGTGACACGGAGCGCGTCTCAAGGGTCGTTGTGGCATTTCGGACTGCCAAAGCTGCGCAAAAAGGATAAATTTGCTTTTGCACAGGTCCCTCTAAAGGTCGTCAAGTCGATGTTTCGCAGCAGTTGCCTTCTAGAGTGTAGGTCAACAGACTCTCCGCTTGACAAGCAAATAGTCCTGTTAGGACGGTTTTCACAATACGACAAACTCGATAAATTCTTTTAACAGCAGAAGTCTCTAGTTAAGAGATGTTAAAGTTCACAACGCTCATTATTTATTACTGTTTTATAAAAGAGAACAAACTCCAATTCATCACATCACATGATGTAACCATACGAAAAATTATTTAATAAAATACAGATCTCACGATCGTGAGGTATATATTTTAAAAATAACTTTGCATCGTAAATATAACATTATAATTATTTATTAACATACAATAATTTATATAAACAATATTTAAGTACAGACAATTTTCTCACATGTAAAATTTTCTGACCTAAAACACAATGTGAAATTGTGAGTGTTGATGATAGACAAAAGTAAAAGTCAAGTTGACGATGGTAACTTTAGTGCTTTTCTGCTGTCAAAAGTTACGAGAAAGAACGGTTCAGGTACACATTCAGTAGTACACTGGTGACAAAATGATAATTATACGATAGTAAAATGATAATTACACGATGTAAACTACGGATACTGTGATGCCTGGGTGATAGATGTTGGCAATTAAATACGAACATCGTTTAATGTGCAGAGAACACTGGTAAAGTTAATGAAAGGACAAACACCATCCTTCCTGATTAAGTCTCTTAGGCCGGTATTAGGTCATATTTCTATGTCATATCTATGATCAAAGATTTATGATCAAAAATATAACCGTGTAATGCACAAGCTTTGATCATATCTTTCATATCTTGGATCATAGATATGACATAGAAATACCGGTAATAAAGTGCCGGTCTTAGAGAAAAAATCACAATATGAATAAATCACACATTTCTAGATACTCGAACATGATGGTGAGAGACCGACGTCAATCATAAAAATAAACTAAAAATTCCATTTCAATTCCTTGAAATGCTAAATTCACAAACAACTCTTAGCTCTGAACTTCCGAAACTACTACCTTCCGAAAGTCAAAATGTTGAAAGAAAATATAATGACGTTTTGAATAATAATATTTGTCGGGCTATATTGGGATTGTACCCGAACGTTTCGTCTGCAACTACGGCAGGCGAAACGTTCGGGTGCCATCCCAATAGACCACGGCACTAAGTCCCGAAAAATATAATTATTGAGGATGCCTGCCGTGAAAGCCTACAAGTCTCCATATTGATTGTTAAGTTAATTTAAATATTGAAATGTCTCTAAAGGAGGTGTAGGTGCACAATCAATTTCAGAAAAGTTCATACTGATAAAACAAGATTTTTTAAACAAAATTTAGTTCTCATTGAAAAGCCATTAAACATTTGTATTATTTTACTTATATAATTAATGTAAAAATGTAGTTAATATAAAAAAAGTAAACATGCAATTCATCACATTATTTTCAGTAAAAGTGGATTAGCCCTCCACGGAACAAACTTGAGAAAATTCCACTAAATAAACACCCACCAAGTTCCATTCTTAAGAGTGGTGTGAAAATATCAAATACGGAGTAAAAGAATAATTAAAATTCAACGTTACTATAATTTATATTTAAATTTATAATATTAATAATCAGCACGGGGGTGATTGCTCCTCGAATGTTGAATTCGTGAGAGTAATGCCGCAACGTGAAATTAATAGAACAGGAATTAAGTGTCATAAGAAACTAATTTTCGCTTTCGCCATTAGAGCTCTCTCTACACGAAGAAAGTGTTTAGTTAAAAAACAATGATTATGAATTCATTTTCAATGTGCACAATTCTCAATTCTATAGTTTACCTTTAGAATTTTTTAAATTTCATTTTTACTCTACGAATTAATTAACAATGTACATCATCTCATATGACTTTTTATGAAACTTTATATGATATGCTATCTTTCTTGATGAACATACGATACTCTGAAAATCTCGCGACTGTTCAGAGGAGGCATAGGTTACTTTAGCTAGCAGGTTCCGCAAGAGTAGTTGCTGAAGCAATTCTACTTAAATTGAGAAAAGCACTTTTTGCCACCATTGAACTTGTTCGCTAAGAATATCATCCTCATCTCCCATTATTATAGTTATTCTTCAGACGCTCCACCTGGAAGGAATTTACCCAAATTCGACGGGCATATTTTATAAATTACTTAAAATACTTAAAACAATAATATAATCCCAATAAATTTGTATTGCTGGAAACATATCTGTCGGAAAGCACTGGGCCTTTGAGTCCGTGAGAAAACTCGCCATGTTGCGAATCCGTTCCAAGCGACGCTGCTGTCTCCGTTTTTCCTTTTCTCGTCTTCCAACAGCTGACGCGGCGACGCACAACGGGAGTCGTCAGCCATCCTTGTTTGAGTTGCTCTGACTCTCTTCTCACCAAAATTTACAACGCGGCATTGATAACAAGGCATGATTATCTTACCAAGACTTATGCTAAGCACGATTAATAGAAATGGCTAGTCCTATATAAATAGCAAAATAAAATAAATTTTTATTTGAGATTTACCACGTTAATTAAATGGGAAAAGAACCGAGTTATATTTTATGAAAACATTTGCCGGTGTTTTCCTTCATTGATACTCTGATACATGATTATAATTTGCAATTGCTTACTTTCTTTGATAATAAACAAACTGAAAGTTTAGCATTTGTTAAATTATTGTTACTGAAAACTCAGAGCTAGACGACCGTCAATTGTTTTGGTAACGGGATGACAGAAAAGTCCTTGGAATTCTTTTGTTTGTAAATAAAATAAGGGGCACTTTCAAATGGCAATTTCTCTACTGTACATGTTCCGGGAGTTCCCCATTCGTGTTAATCTTTCCGTTGGATGTTTGGAGTCGAGTTACAATATGTAAAGTAAGTTTTATGCAAAAATATATATTTCAAATGTTTGTGCCATTTTGTTTTTACCATAATTAAAGAAAACAGCATTTTTCTGAAACACATTTACGGCTTTGAAAACCGTAGGGGCACACAAGATTTCTATCAATATTTGAGCTTCTACAAATTAATTGAAATTATCTTTGCGGATAACTAATGATAAAAACACTCCTTTGTCATCACTGTCAGTAAATCAAATAAACACTCGTCGTCACAAGGATAGGGACTAATTGACGCTTAATTTGGCCTGATCAAGGTAATTTAATTTTCTGCCACCAGTCAGCGTTCCAAATTTTTAATTTTCGTGATAACAGAAAATTATAGCCGTCTTTCACTCAAGACGACGATAAAACGAGTGAAAGTTATGTTTGATGAATTTTTGTCTATGGCAAGCGGCACGGTCATGCAAATGATTGGCGACAGGATGGCGAAGGATCCGTTTACGCAACACAAACAAGCCGTTGAAAAACTATAAAGAAGGAATTAGCGGTACTCAAAAATGAAACGAGAGCTATAAATTATAGTCCGAGAGTTACTCTTTTTTAATTATTAACTAAATGAATGAACAAAGGAGACATAACGATAATTTACGTTTATCGCTTCTCCAAATATTTTCGCAAAGTGGGTTAACAAAACAATCGGCACTAAAATTCAAAGAACGCAAATAAAGAAAACGCATGAAGAAAGCAGAATATTCTTCGAAAGATTGCTGAACGACTGAAAAGTAGAGAAACGCTCACTAAGCTTAATTATGTCCGGCATAATCTGTGACACGAGTACACTAATAAAGAAACCCGTATGTCAGCGTACAATGTTAGGAAAGAGATCTGGTATTCAAGACAGAATTGCAATAAAAACCATCTTAATTCTTCTGATGGTCACCAGCACCTCATCTGAGTCATGGATAGCCAAGGGGAATCTGTGGTCACTAAGAAGAGCGGCCAAGTCGAGAGGCCCGGTCGAAGGAGCATGCGGTCTGTAATATCCTAGAGAACAAGCGCCATATAAGGCAGAGACTTCAGAGCTGAAGTAACAACACGATGAAGACCGGTTTCGCTGCCAGACGTCCTTATCCAGCACACATCCCAACTTCTTGTCACCGGCACATTTACATTCGAACCGTGTAGACGTTCATTCATTTTCAATATTTTCAGCTAATATTTCACTATTTCAATACAAAACAAAAGTCATCCTCCGAATAGTAGGACTTAAGTATTCGTGATACAAGAGAACAAATAAATAATATTCCCCGGTATACTTAAATAACAGCTTATCCAATAGATCACTTCCCTTGAACACTTTTCAATTGATTATTTTAGTATGTATAGAAAAAGAAAACAAGCCCATTATATGGCTCGAATTGTCTCGCGTCAATTTCTTGGCCTCAGCACTGCTACTACTACTACTACTAGGTAAGACTACCTCGGCACTACTACTACTACCGGATCTATCCCGGGGTCAACCGGTAGGAGCGAGATGCTGGTCGCATCTCCTCCTATCGCGTGGTGGAGGTAGTAGAACTCATTCTACAACAGACTGAGTAAGCCTGGGAGTCAGTCTGGATGTTGAGGTGTGACCCCCACCATCCCCGACCATCCAGCCAGCAATTCAGCACTCTGCCCACTGACTCCGAATTGCTCGAATTACAAACAAATATTATCAAAGGATTTTAGAAGAACACACCGATAAAAAACACAAACTCCTCTAAATGAAAATCATTATGTTTGAAAAGTAAAAAGGAATATAAACCTACTATGAAGAACTATAAATTATAGTACGAGAATTTACATAATCACTTGGTTCCATAGAAGGTGGCTCATCAAAATTTTATTCAACTGGGTGTAACTTCTCTTGTCATATAAGCGAGTAAAGTCGACAATAATCATAAAGCAAATTTAACCATTATACTGCTATTACTATTCAGTAATTCCGTTATTGTAAAGTATTTGTCCATCCTACGTTATCTCAACCAAAACTAAACGATAGTCAGTTCCAACAAAGTTTTTTCGTCTAAATTAGCGGAAATCTTTCCGATAACATGAAGTCAGAAATTGTATGAGAAATCCAAAAATCAATCAAAAGAAAGCTTCCTTTTAGATCGAAGCACTGTCAAAGCGCGTATCAAAGACGTAGTAATTTGTCTGTCAAAAAGCATGTCTGAATGCAACAGAGCATCATATTTCACAGTTATTTTAATGACTGCATCAAAGGAATGTAATAACTTATAACTGTTACATTGGCTCCGTAAATAATAATCATAAAAAGGCAAGCATCTTATTTTGATAGACTCTCTTAGTTTTTTAATACTCACAAAATGTAATACATCACCGTGAAGCCATTGATTCAAAACGGTGTGTACCATCACTGTATTATTTATACCCGACATTATACACGTTAAATCACCCTGCGTTTTCCCCGTAAGAAAACGTTGGATTGCAAATCATAACACATTGTTGTTGCTCGGGAAATATGGGAGACTGTACGGTTCAGGCTGAGGCGACAGATACAAAATGCGCCTAGGGGCGAAACCCACCAAAAATCTTGGGTGGAGACCTAGGAGAGAGAAACCCTCAACGAGCGAAGCTAGTCGATTTAATGAAAGACAATGAAGGATAAAATGAAATATCAAACGCTAATAAAAAGTTTTTTTTGGGCAAATTGCTTCATCGAGCAATAATACTATGATAGTAGACGAGAATATTGTCACTGATAAGAGTGTTACATTTTCCAATTCTGTTAAATTGATTTCGAAAAAATATGTAAGTTGAAGTAATTTTCAAAAAGTAATAAAGAAAATAACACTAGTCTCATGTGTTGGGATAAGCTGATACAGTTCAATTAAAAAACCCTCGAACAAAAAATATTTCCAATAAATGAAATTTTTAAAAAAAATGTAGCAATACAATACGTCAATTGATGAACCGCAGAACACAATACATCAGATGCTACACTATAATCTAAAAACAGAAGTTACATATTTCGAAAGGAATTTCGCGTTCGTTCCATAATTAAACTGTGTAAAATAACAAACGAAGAGAAATTGCAATTACAAGTATTTGTGTTGAATAATAACTTATTTTCACAATTGCTTAGGTCTCTTTTTAACGTCGCGTGACTCTCATTTGCAACAGCGCGTTCGTGGAGACAAAACGAAGAGTTCGCGTTGAGTAGAAAACTGTCCTATTGAATATCGATATTAGCTCTGCGAGGCGAGTCAAAGGGGCGCTCGCGCTGGAGCGGCGAAGAAGGCGGACGCAACAGCAGAGATTGCAGCGTCGACGGCGGTGGCAGCGGAGGCAGTGGAGCGCAAGATGCGGGCAAAGGAGGCGGCCACTCGCCTGCCCTTTTCTCTTTCTCTTTAAAAACCTTGCACATAAAGGTGATTTTCATTTCACCAGCGGAAAATTGTCTTTCTTTATTAATGTCATCTCCCAAGCAGAGCATGAAACCCCAAGGACCTCATCCAGCAGTACGTGGAGAACAAACAGATTAGTAAATAAAAAACCAATATGCAGGGCGAGATAATTTGATTTTTTTGTGGGGCCTTAGGGCTCGTCAACGGCAAGGTCATTAGAGCTCTTAGGTAATTGGAGACAATACAATGATAATATTATACATCACTTAACATCAATAATTTACGAAAGCTTAATTTGGAAACAAAAAAAGTTATTTTCATTCTCTGGATAGTAATAAGCATGTAATAAAATATCCTTAAAATTTGAAGAACCTTACCCTCAACGAAACGTGAAAATGTAAGACTAAATATCTAGGCATTTTCCAAAGTTGGGTGAAATTTCAATATTTTGAACAGAATTTCAAAATGATTCAAGTGTTTGGAACAGCCATGCAACTTAAAATACTAGCATAGCAGGGAGATTTACTGCACTACTGCAGATAAATTGACAAGCTCTAAACTTTGGTAGTGATAATCATTCCCTTGTATCAGTTTCAACTATCTTACAGGCCAATTTGCGTCATATTGTAGAAACTAATCAGAAAATAGATAATGAACAGATTTCGCAATGAAAGAAGTTCGGAAGGTGCAGTCAATCGTCTATTAGAAATGACACATGCAAGAGGCGAGAAATATAGTTTGAGAAATTCCATTCAGGTATGATACTTCGGGAGACCTGGACACATATGCAAACGGGAATATATGAACCCTGGTGGCACACACTTATGAGCGCTTAAGTACCAATTTTACGGTTATTATGTTATGTTCTCATGTCTCCCGTGTCAAGAAGATTTCTCGCAACTACGTAGATCACGAAAACAAAGCAGAAGATCTCAGAGACGATTCCCGGTTCGTCGCCATTTTTATCTGTCCGTTGACAATTCTCCTCTTCTAAGCACACATGTGTTGGAACGACAGTATCGGTACCAAGCAAGTATCGATATTTCAGGGTTCGATACTAGGTACTGAATACAGCTCGATAGATCGAGTAGATATCGATACTCTCGACTTCAATACCCAATACTTTGCGAAAAAATAATAAAAATTCAAAATTAAAAAAAAATAAACTCACGAGTAAAGTTGGTGGTAGTAGTAGATGTCGAGAAAGGAAGCGCAAAAATTAAATTTTTGTTTCTACATTTGTCAACATGCAGAAATTTAAAGTGGATGAGGTTGGCTAGCCTGCTCCTGGCGTTTACTCCGGGCGTGATTGAGCTCGCCATATTTTTCAGTTAATAATTTTATTTTCTCGAACCAGGCAGTGTCCAGCGAAGGGGCAGTGAATGAACTATTCTTGGGGTCGGAGAACCGGGAAACTTTGAATGTGCCATTTAGAGACGAAGGGTTTGAAGTATGTGGAAATATGGACAGTGAGAGACCGTTGACCTCTCCACGGAAGGGGTCGGAGAGCCAGGAGGGCGGGGGTGGCGTCAATGGGGAAAGCGTCCCCCTCTAACCGATAAAAAGAACAGAAAAAACAACGGCGCCCCCATTCGGACGGCTGAGACAAGTGATGAAAGAGGGAGGTAGAGACACGTCATGGTCCGAGGAAGTGTGCCTTCCGCAAAGACTTTGAGATAGTTAACTCTTCATTAATGCCTCAACATTTGTATGTGTTTTTTAAATAGTTATTTTGTTTATTTTTCAAGTAAAGAGAATTTATTCTTAAAATCAAATTTTTTCCTCAAAGTAGTTTGAGGTGGTTGGCAGCGAAAAAATGAGAACCAGGTAGAAATGTTACAGTGAGCTAAGAGGAAAAAACACTAAAAACGTTTCCTAAGGTTTATCGCGCCTAACGGACCTAATAAACTCGTACTTCATATTATTTTCGTTCAAATGATATTCAAAGGAGTGATAAAGTTGGGGTAGTACAAACGCAATAATCAACATAGTTTCTTGGTCTATCAAGAGTAAACATTAAGGTGCGTTAGGTTTTTCTGGTGCATATACTATCACATAATGATTAAACTTTCAAAGAAATCCTACTCCATTGTTGTACTACTCAAGTTTTGTCACCATAATTACATAGTCACCATAATTACATAGATCACTATACAATACGTTTTCTTGATTTTTTGTCGTAGTTATTTACACTCTAACATAATACAGATTAGTTATTCTCGAATTAATTAACCTCCAGTTGTCGTCCTAAATAATTATTTCTGTCATTTCAGTTGTCACTTTGTTCATTCATTTATTTAATATTTAATTAGTAATATTTCCGTAGAAATATATTTATTATTATACTAATAGCCTTAATTCAGTGTTAGTTGTCAGTTTTCGTGTACACTCATTTGCTTTGCTCGTTAAGTTGCTAACCGACTCACAACGACGGACACTATTGCATTTGTCAACGCATTCAAAGCTGACCTTCAGAAGGCACACAGTGACTTGGTACATTATATCGACACACGGATCAGTACGCTGGAGCAGTTCAATAAAAACACAAATGGCTGTTGGACAAGTTCGGAATTCTCGCCGTCATTCCAAGTGCTATCACCCGGTTGGACCAAAGACATATGTAACACGCCAACTCATCACTCACAAGGTTTAGTGTATAAGATGACATGTCTCAAATTCCTCCCTTACCTAATCCTCCTACTCGTTTCATCCCTTCCCGTCTAGTACCTAAACCAGTTCATAAGCCACACATTGGCAAGCACAGCCGCCCAAAACCACGTACGCTACTGCTAGCCAGAGATGAAACCAACACTTCAACGCAGAAATCAAACGTTCTCATATTAGCTGATTCGCACGGTCACCACATATAATACATCAAGCGGGACACGTAATATCATTCTGCCCACCTATGATGATTAACTTAGGTCATTTTAACCCTTTTGAACATATACAAAACTAAAAACGCTCTCTCATCACACAAGCATAGTACTCTCTAGCCTGCGTCCACACTTCACCGTTCTACAAATAAACCACGAAATTAACCTGGCAAACATCTCCCTAAAACATCACCTGGCAGACACAAAAAACACATTTTTTTCTTTACAATCACACCACACTGCCAAGGACCATACCCAACCCGGTTTACACCTAAGACCATCCGGGAAACATCACTTCGGCTCTCTCCTAGCTTCACATCTGACTTCACATCATCCTCCTGCCCCTTCACCCACTCCTACACCTCCTCTTCCACCTTCCTCCTTTGCTCCTACCTCATCACCACTTCCCCCTCCTCCCATCTCTTCTTTCTTCCCCTATCCCCGATATTTCATCTCCCCCATCCTCCTCTCCTCGTCCTCGTCTACTCCTACATTCACATCTCCTTCCGCCCCTATACACAGTTACAACTTGCCTCAAGAGAACGGTGTGGTACTCGAAGCTGACAATCGCGTTTGGGTGCAGTGTGCGGGCTTGATCCGGGACTAGAAGCAGTACCAAATTCATATTCACCTCCACAATCCACCTTCGATTCCATTTCTCGAGAATCATAAACTCTTTGTGAAAATAAAATAATTATATTTCATCATAATGTCAAATCCCTTTCAAACCAATTGACAGACATTGAAATTTTTGTACACGAAAACGCACTCGATTTGTTATTTCTCACAGAACACTGGCATTCAACTAACAACATAAATGATACTTTTACTTCAAATTATTATTTTGCAAGTTCTTACTGTCGACAAAATTTTAAAGGAAAACATCCCCACGGACATGTATCTACGTTCGTAATGATATTTTATCTTTTTAATTGTCAGACTACGAAAACTCCTGCATTAATAGCGTATTCGAATTTTCTGCAGTTAATTTGAGTAACATAGGTATTGTTTTATGTATTTATACACTTCTTCAATCAGATCTTGACATATTTTTTCGGAATTTATTTAAAACGTATTACACGCAAATCTAAAAAATATATAGTGATGTGTGGCGATTTGAACATAGATTTCCTGAGTGCATCCGATTACAAAAATTCACTCATAACTCGATTCAAGGAACATATCGACTCCTTCAACCTTGTAACTACGATAAACGACCCCACTCGCCTCTCTAAATCATCTCAAACATTTCTAGATCAGATTATTGTCAACAATGAAATCTCCTATTCCTCTGACGTTTTTAACTCAGGATACAGCGATCACCTTGCTCAAGTGTTGACCATTGAAGATAAACTAAAACCACATAAAATCCTTTACAAGTATTCTAGACAGTTTAACGACACAAATTTATCCATATTTACAAACTATTTGCGTGAGGAAACTAGGAAAGATGTTCACAATTGCCAAAACACTGACAGCAAATTCTATGTATTTAATTTAATATTCCTAAAACATTACAACTGCAGCTTTCCAGTAAAATGGAAGTTAATTAACACAAAGAAATACAATAGATGGATCACCCAAGGGATAAAAATTTATTCCAAAAACAAACGCGGTTTATATTATATTTCAAAACTCTATAATCAACCACCCGAATTCCATGATTATTTCCGTAAATACAAGACTATTCTCCGAAAAGTAGTCTATGCAGCTTAAGTGATGGAAATGGCAGGCAGATACTAAAATTGAACAACCGGATCAAAACAATATGGAACATTGTTAAAAATTACACGTCACCTTCTGGAAATCGCGAAGAAAATATTTCCCTACTAAACGATGGCAAAATCGTAACAAATCCTCAGGACATTGCAAGTTTGTTTGATTCTTATTTCTCAGAAGTAGGTAAAATGACGAATTCAATATCTCAAAACCAATGTCTTCCAATAATATCTACCCACGTGCCCAATCCAATGTTCACTTTCGAAACTAACTCTACGAAATCATGTGAATAATCTGTTCGTTAGACAACAAATTTTCAACAGGCATATATGATGTGCCCGAATTTACGTTAAATTTTCGTCCCACGTTATATTAAATCCACTCATAAATATTTGAAGTAGTTCATTATCGCAAAGGGTGTTTCGTAACATATTTAAGAGAGATAACGAGAAACCATTACACAAGAAAGGAAACAAACGCAATGTTGGAAATCATCGACCAATATCTCCACTACACACTTTTTCAAAATCTTAGAATAATTGTTCTATTTATTTACTTATTTATTATAGCAGAACTACGTCTAAGAGAGACTTTCTGCCAAAACACAATTGCAATTGTCGCCTTTCTTTGTAATCCTCTAGTGACACGTGTAGAACATATTGTTAGCAGCTAGCTCTGGAGTTTAAATACTATCCAGTTTGTATGAATCATAGAAATATACTATCTACTATACTAGGTATAGTAGATAAATATACTACTAATATACTAGGTTGTATATTTCTATGGTACGAATCCGCAGCTCTAGTACCCACTCAGTCAGCGCAGTACGTTGTCACCATGAAATCAAACCACCCAATACAGAGAAAGTCGAAAATGCCACGAAGTGACCAAAATATGTTTTAATATATTTAGTAGAGTATATCAATATGTATGCATGTCACTGATGTAACTGATTTCTAAAAAGGAAACAAGACACCAAGGTATTTTCATTATTATATTAGAATGACTCTTTGCTCACCCACAACTATTAATCGTTCCAACACAAGTAGACTATTTAATTTCAAATATATATCTACTATTATAAATTATCAAACACAAATCAATTTGGCATAGATACTTTATAAGTGAGAAATCGCTAATTCATTTCTAATGATGCATTTATTCCGATACCAAGTACGATGGATATGGATACTTCTTACGTAAAATAACTCTACTTCATTTGTACAGAAACTTTGAATATCATTCATATTTATTAAAATCATCTATATGTAATTTGTACCGATACTTATCGGTCAATACCAATTCCAAATTATTTTATTTATTATTGTTACACCACACCACAAGCCCAGATGCGATGTGGGTATTTTTTGGGTAGAAGCGGGATTCAACCATAAATACCACACCCTTATGGTAGATAGCACGCTGCCACCAGCTTGGTTTCCCAAGCAATCAAACACACGTGTAATAATAAAATATTCCTTTAATACAAGTTAAATTGAAATCTGCGTATTTACAAATTTGAACGAACTCTCAAATCATAAATACAATTGAATTTGTTATTACACAGTTATTGCTATCTGAAAGCAACAATTACACACAGATATAAATACTGGTGTTATCAATTAATTCGGAAATCTACCCAGATCATCCGAATCTCCAAAATTTACAAGTTGCTATCCCGAAATGACTAACTGTTTCAAGTTACGTCATTCGCGCCTAATAGCATGTAATTGAATTACCGCAGCAATTTTCAGTGGTCTGACGACCAATACTAACCAGGTCACAACTCAGACCCGGGTACTTTTTAACACTCCGCAGAAAAGTCTGAAAGTCTCCGAGGATCTTCAATCCTCCCAATATATACGGCACCGGAGGTCACGTGATCACGCCTTCGCTACCGCACTGAGCATTCCAAATCATCTTGGTCACCCCTCAGCTTCTGAGAACACTATGTCTTTACCGATATGCCAGCGTACTTCTCGGGATGGCCATTATTTCAGCATCCGGTGGAAATATTCCATTCACACTGGCCACGCGCTTCTGCAACATTCTTCTGAGGGCATTCCTACTCAATTTTCAAAAGTACATGAAACGGTTCAGCACCTGCACAATGAAGGCGAGGCTTGGTGGCGGACACTTTTCCTTATTTGGCGGCGACTGGCCCGTCCCGTAATCTCCTTAGGAATTTCCAGCTAGCAAAATGAGTGAAAATGTTAATATTTCACAAATCGATAGACTGAACTAGTCCTGATGTTAATTATATATATTATAGTTTATTTACTAAACATCTAAATAATGTCGAGATTTACTGCGATGCAAGGAATTCATACATTTTAATGGGGCTTTACGGTTTGCGAACATCAAGATCTTTAGAACTCTTGCAGGTGGGGGAAAACGCAGTTTCGCACCATAGAGAAGAGCCGAAGTGACTCTTCCCCGTGTGTGGGACTCGCCGAATACCTCGACCATACTCACTAAAAAACCCTCCTGAACCTGAATTCATCAAATATCTAAACACAAAGATGATAGGAAGGACAGAATAAAAGTGCTCAATACATTAAATCAAAAAATTAATAAATTCGGAAAACTATAATTTTCAAACAAAGGAAAAGGAAGAGTGAAAGGAAAGAAGAAAAGGAAAAGGGAAGAGGAAGAATAATTTAAACTCTCCCTATCTATTAATGAAATTCAATAGATTAACATCATCAGTTTCATTTCCGAGAATTGTCAGTAAATCTGCAGCCAGAGCAATTTGTCTACGTATTGTAGTGTATTTTCTGCATGGGAATTCATACACAAGGTGCAATTACATATATACTGAAGTACTCGATACCGAATAGTGTCTATGCTTCAAATACTAGGTACTCAGATAAATTAGCATTACAATTAGCAATACGTTTGTAGAGATATGATTGAATTCAATTTTTAAATGATAGTTAAAAGAGATGAAATCTGGAGAATGAGAAATACAATGACCGAAACATAGAGCAAATTAACAATCCAGACGATACCGATTTTGAACCTTTTATACATAAATGTTTGCTTTAATAAATTTTGTCATCGATTCCACACGTGAGCTAGATGGTTTTCATCAAAATCTCTTCTTTTTTTAAGACTTAAGATAAAGCATTGAGCAAACAAAAAACAACGCAAAAACGGGTAGTCGGTAAATTGCCATAGTACGCCCACTGACGCTACAGAAATGGGCGCGCCTGGTTAAAGGTTGATGAATAAATTCCGCGAGGACATCACCTCTTATTTACATACATAATAAGAAATTATTGTATGAAGTATTTTCTTCCCATTATAAGGCATGCGTACCTATAGTCTTGAGCGTGTGCTACCCTTCACACAGCAGAAAACGTGCTGTCTAATTTATGAGGGAAAAGCGAGGTTGAGATTTTGTAGACATATTTCAGGGAACACATTCAAAATATATCAATATAAAATTTTAAATTCTTGATTTGTCACGTTAATAACTTTTTCTTCTTATTAAATGTAAGGTTCTGAAACAAATCCAGTGGTAATTTTTACTTGTACAACCAAATCTAAATGTACTAGAATTATGTTTCCGTCTACACCGCACTATTTCATTCTCCTAATAAACCGCCAGTATATTGGTAGCCATCTGTGTCTCCAAAATTAAACATTTGAATCTACTTCTTAAAATGTTTTGTTTGAAATCAGCACAAATAATTTTCTTCTTATTCATATCTGCCCCTTCTCCTGATTTCCGTAGACCCCTGCCCTTCTTCCTTCAACTCCGTAATCAACAACTAACATTCCTATTTGTCGAATAGTCCGAGCAACATTTTATTTTTCGAAAGCAACTATGAATTCTGTAACAGTCCACGGATTTGCTTACATTTGTTATCGAACCAAATTTAATTGGTTAATTTAATTTTTGAAGTTGATAAAGAATTTCTTTTGACACGATACCTCCTAATAATTTAAATGTGTGAATGAAAAAAAAAACACCCGAAACTCAGCTAGAACATTGTTTATTAGTATATTTAACCATGAAAAGTAGAAATTAATCCATAGAACTAAATCTAGAAACTTTTCCCTTATTCCCTTTTCCAGAGAAAAGGATAATTATAAATTTACTGATACCTCAATGGGACTGAGTGTATTGTTAACATTTAATAAATAAGTGGATCGCTCAGGAAACATTTTCCCTCACATTCACCTCCTTTATGAGGTAACACGCTCATGTCCTAGAACCGTAAATCCTCTCCTGAGAGATGAGAACATTCTCATCCTACACGGTGCACTAATTTTTTTGCGTATGTGGGAAAAAGTTATTGTTTGGTTTCTCTCTTCAGTAAGAAACGAACTCTCTCATGTGCGAGTATAATTTGTTCTTGATGCGAATTCTCAAACAACTGCGCGTACTAAAATCAACTGATTCTGAAACGATTTTTTTCTCACACTGCTTGACGACCGAACGCCGCTACCGACTTATTATCCGAAAGCTACAAGCCAACGAGAAACCAGAAGAAATTCAAAAAGAGCTCGAATCCTTCCTATTCAGAATTTTTTACATCGCTAACTCCAGTGTAAATCGGCCAACACACACTCACCTCGGCCTCTACGCAGTAGAAGCCGGGTGTGCGCAAGTAGCCATCTTCAAACAACAGGTGCGCTATCTTTTCCACCTTCGTGTCAGAGTGGAAGAGTACCACTCCAAAGAGCGGACCACTCGGTGTACTCGATGCCAGGCCTTGGGGCGTAGCTTCAACTACTGCGTTAGAGAACTGCCATGTGCACTCAGTACGCAGGTTTCGATAACTGTTTGTTTAGCCTAGCCTTATTATTCCCAGTTCAGTGGGGTCGGCGAATGGGGATGGATATGATGCTTCGTTAATTGTAGCTGGGGAATACTCATGGCGCCGGATGCCCTTCCTGACGCGCCTCCCCTGAAGCGGTGATTGTGAAATGAAATGGGTGTGAATGATTATGAGTGAATGTTGTGGTGGAATGATAGGCAGGGGAAACGGGAGACGCAGGTTTCGATAACTGATGAAGTGAAATGAAAAATAATAACTTTTTTATCTCGAAAATATTCAGATCAACCAACAGAAGACTATCAACTTAATCTCGCCATCTGCGCAGAGGAATTAATATTTAAGAAAAGGTATTTATTTGTAGACAGAAAATTAGTCAAAGACTGAAAACGAGCCTTGCCTTACAAGAGATTGAGAAATTCTTACATTTTTACTAGTTTTATACTCGACCTTTCCACTAAATATTAAATTTATCATAAAACAATATCTCAAAATCACGTTTATTTTATTTATTTTAGTCTTGGTTACTTAGACCGCCTTGTCTTCCGACAGTCACTACTAGGCTCTTTTACAAATATTCATATTACATTAAGTACTTACATATCTAATATAAATTAATTTAATTAATTTTCATACCTCCAAAAATTAATCCTCTGTGTCACGTAATCTCGAAAAACTTCTTACTTTTCTTTTGTGTCTATCCATGTGAATTTATGCCTCAGTGCCTTTTCATTTCCATAATATATCTTGCTCGTTATTCTCCATACCATTCACAGTCCCACATCTGATGTTCTCCGGTTTCTTCTTTGTTTCCACAAATGCGTATCTTTTGTTCCCGTATTCCTCTCTTTACAAGAAAGCAATTAAAGTTGTCATGTCCTGTGATGAATGATTACATATGAATTAAGTCGAACCATTTTCGATTTTTGTGTGCAAATGCTACTTCTGGAATGTATTTGAAGGTTACTCGCTCATTTGGTGTTTTCCTCCATCGTAGTTGCCATGCCTGTACTATAATTTGTGAAATCTTTCCTTTCCATTCCTTGTTTTCATATTTATTTCTTCTCCTACTAGAATTAGTTTTCCTGTTTTTTCCATTTGTTTACGATATTGTAATATAACTATATACAAATCCAGTGGCATTACACGATAGATAACTTCCAATGCTTCCCGAGATAATGTCCGATATGCTTCGCCAATTGCAAGGAGACATGTTCGTTGTATAGAATTCACTTTCCTTTCTACATAACCTGTGGCAACCCTGTATCATCATGAGAACGAGTCATATGTTAACAGGTCGAACAGCTCCTTTGTATAACATTATTTTATCTTCCTGGTCGATATTATATTTTGTTAATTTTACACGAAGCATTCCATAATATAATCGTATTGCCTTTTCTGCCATATAGTCAATGTCTCAGGAAACAGTAATTCTTCATCCAAAATGAGTCCTAGAAATGTATGCGTTGCAACGCGTTGTTGCAAATTTTACTTTCCTGTATAATTTGATACATAGATTTCGTCTATTCTTGCAACAATGGCCAAACCACATTACTCTTGTTTTTGCCATTTAAAGTTTTAATTTATTATGTAAACATGTTCTCTACTGTTTTCATCACCATTCTGTATATCGCTTCTACTGTTTCCCTCAATTATAACCGTAAGATCATTTGAGTATGCCACAAATTTGATCAATTGTTCTTGTAGTTAGTCTAATATTTTGTCCATTATTATGTTCCAATACAAGAATCCCGTTGCTGAGCCTTGAGGACACCCTCCTGTTGTCCTATGTATGATCTGTTCCGCCATTATTTGAACCAATTTCGCCCAATTAGCATTATCAAAGGCTCCTTCAACATCCAAAAAGATACATACACAATACTTATTTTCTCTTTGTGTTATATCATTTTTTAAACAGGTTTGTGCATCATCTGTTCCTCTACGAATCTTAAATCCATATTGTCTATTATTAAATTTTCCCTTGTCCTCCATGTACTTGCTTATTTTCTGATATATCCAACGATCATGAATTTTTTCAAATGTTGGTAACAGTGCTATCGGGCGATATGACTTGCAAAATCCTTGACGAACGCAATTGTTTAATACTGGCAGAAGGTGGTCGTTTATTTCTTTGCATACTCGCTGTACCATCTCATGCCGTATATAATCATATCCAGGATTTTTCTTAGGTTTCAATTAGTTGTGTATTATCTATTTCTTTCTCTGTCACGTTGTTAGCATTTCTAATGGCTGTTGGCTCCATTGTTTTCTTGCTTTATCCAATTTTCTCCAATTTATCCATATTTCTGAGGCATATGTAACTTCCTGCACTATATTTATGTTTGCTGTTATAATCATTTCCAGAGCCACTTTCAATCTCAGGTGTTAATTTCCAAGTCGTCATCGTATGATACTTCCAAGCATTCGTTATTGTCAAATCAATAATTGAAGATCCTCTTGCTCCCATGAACGTATTTTCTCCATATTCATTTTGCACTATTAAATTTTGTCATTATAAATTTCTCAAATTTTCTACCTCGTTTGGTTGCCCTATCCCCGCCATAGCAGAGATCGCGCATTCGCATCCAAACATAGTAATATATCTTTGTGAGAAAATTTTCTTATAATCTCTGTTAAAACACTTATATCCACATCTATGCTGTCTGAAAATTTACTAAATCTATATTCCCTATGTTGTATATTATTTCTTCATGATGATATCATGTTAGTTGATCTATTTCTAAAATTTATGCCTCTTCATTTATTAATATTGCTGACAATGAATTTTTTTCATGAACAACTCTACATCGTAATGGTACATATTTTGGTTTTCCATTTGCATTTCATGGCCCTTGCAGACAGGTCCAGTCTGTTTTTCCAAATAATGTCCCAGTTCTGCTGTTCCTGCCTATCCTCTCTGTAAATTCTGCTGTATGATTTTAAGATTCATAATTTATTGTTTGCTCAAGTATCCTCTTCGCAGATATGCATTCCGGGCAGATTAGATCCTGAAATCCATGTCTCGCTGGCATTCTTCCTTATGCAATTTATACTTTTTTATTTTTTTTTTGGCAATTCCTATACTGATGTCCTAGATCACCGCAGTGTCCGCAATACTCTTCTTTCTCCTTACACGTGTGAGCCATGTGATTATATTTTAAGCAACGATAACAACGAAGAGGCTGGAGATCTTGTATGCATTAACTTCTGAATTCTCCATATAAACGTTCAAGTTTGAACAATCTTTTATGTACTTTTCCTGGTATTTCTAAAACCCAATTTTCTAATTGTGTTGACTTACATTTTTTGCGATATAATACTCGCGCATACTTGATGAATGCTTCATGCTCTTCTTTTTCTGTCAGATTCCCTTCTGCCAATAATGTTATTAATTCTTTTTCTCCTTTCTCGACACCATAAATTTTAATTCGTGGTTGTCGTCGTGCACAATCTATTAATTCTATTGCCTCAATCATACTCAATATATTCATTATTCAGTGCTTTTCCTCTCTATTTGGCATTATAAACAATACCTCTCCTTTGTGTGTGCGTCGTGTTGTATCTTCATTCGCCTTCTTTTTTGCGAGATATGCGCAGTCCATCTACCACACCAAATTAACTGTCCTCTTTATTTCGTATTAGCATTGCTTCACGTCTAATTTTTTGAGGTGCACTTCCCGTTACCACCTGCGCATGTTTATGCCTGCATCCTTTCTTCAATTTTTCGTTGTATATCATCCCACTGTTTATCTCTCTTTTCAAATTCATGTTGTGCTGTATTTCATTGTTACATTATTCCCTCGTGTTCCTTTTGCAACTCCCCTTTTGATTTCCGTGGTCCCTTTCTGTAGCTCTTGGCATACTTTTTCATATCCAGTCTGTAGTTTACGTTGTATTCTATCTTGTAAACAATTTATCCTTTCATCTAAAATGTTTATCTGTTCCTCACCTCGCTCCTTAATTAATCTTTGAATAGCCTGCTGCATTTTCACCAGTCGCATCTCCACATTCTTTCCATGTACTTCCTTATCTATTGCATATACCCCTCCCTTATGCTCAGCTGTCTGTGTTTCCAGTGAAGCCATTTGCCTTTCTGAGCCCTCTCGTACATCTTCCTCAACTTTATTTTCCGTAATTTTCTTTTTTGCAATTATTGCAGATAATCTTGCCTTTCCCCTATATTTATCATTTTGCATCTTTAAACGCACTATTGTTCTACATAATTCAGATACTCCTTCAATGATTCCTGTTTGCAATTAGTTAATAGTTTGAGCATGTCTCCACGGAATGTCTCATTTAACTGCTCTATTCGCCTGCGTATCTGCGTCATATCTACTCCTTGTATCTCAGTTTCCAGTATTTTAGCCATATCTACTCCTTTTCTCTTTCCACTACTCACTCTTGAAGCAGGCGTTGCCAAATCTTGCAATAACTGTGCTTCACTTGAAGCTGTACTTCGTGTTGGTGGCCCTGTAAGTGCTGCTACTTCAGAAATCTAATTTCGCAGATCCACCTATGTCAGTAATTTTTTAGGTTTCTTTTTCCCTAGACTGTCTTCTTTTTTTTTGGGTGCAAAAGGTGTTTCCTACCTCCCATCCGTTCCAAACTTTGGTTTAATATTACTTTATGTAGTTAATATTTCTTTGGTTGTGCCAAATGAACACGTTTGTTAATCTCAACTTGTATCCAATACATAGCAATAAATATGCAGTACTCCATGATATCATTAAACAATTTATATGACCGTTTTTGCAATCTACGAAACTAAGCGTTCTTATTAATTTTCAGCTGTCTCACTAGCATTTTAATGCAGTTATATATGAAAATCAGCTTCTAAATACTAGCTAGCACACTGTATTCCAGTTTGAAAGCATTCCATCTATTATACCTATTTTTCTTCATTTTTGTTCCACCACCATCTCATATATAGATCACATTTATATTTATGTCCATAATTACCAGAAAAATAGCTCCAAATCTTCACAGATTTTATGTTTTACTCTTCTCTGTTATCCTGTAATGGAACTGATCTATTTCCAACCATTTAAAAACCTTTTTCCATATTACGTAAACATATTTTTCTTTTGTGGGCCTTTAAGACTCGTCAACGTCATTAGAACCCTTGCAGGTGGGGAAAAAATGCAGTTTCGCACCATAGGGAAGTAACGTAGTGACTCTTCCCTGTGTGTGGGACTCGCCGAACATCTCGACCATACCCTCCTGAATACAACAAATATCTAAACACAAAGATGAGAGGAAAGAAAAGGAAACAGTTACCCAATACATTATATCGAAAATGAAATAAATTCTGAAAATCATAATTTTCAAAACACGGAAAGGAAGAATAAAAGGAAAGAAGAAAGGGAAAGAAGAATGCAAATTTAAACCCTCCCGACAACTTGTGGGAGGAGCCCCGATCTACTTATAAAATTCAATAGTTTATTAACACCATCCGTTTCATTTCCGAGAATTGTTGGTAAATCTGCCGCCAGACCAATTTGTCTCCGTATTCTCATGTATTTTCTGCGATCAGTTAGTAGGTGACACACTGTCAGAGAAGAGCTACACTCCTTACAAATGGGTTCATCATCAAGTAGCAAAAGATACCGATGAATGAGAGGACAATGCCCTATGCCCTATGCCCAGGTGGGTCAGCAAAATCTCGTCGCGCCTGGCTAACCTACAGGAACTGCTCCATGACTTAACAGAGGATTTTATAAGTTGGAGCTTATTCCCTTCAACAGCCAACCACTCATTTTTCCATTGATTTAGAATCTTTGTCTCGATGGAATATAGGAGATCCCTTTTTGGAATCGTGAAGAAATCCACGCGATTCTTGAGGCACGCCGCCTACGCGGAAACGTCTGCTTCCTCGTTCCCATGTGTCCGGGAATCCAGCAAAACATTATGTTCTCTCCGTCACTTTGGAGCGAGAAAAGCACATCCTGGATGTTTGGATCAGCTTAATACACAGTCTGGATTGCTTGAAGGGCACTCAGAGCAAATCAGGAAATTTGATCCGCGGGACATATAATAATTATAAATACAGCCTGATTTATGATATACGATACGAAACAATCTCAATTTTTCACACGGTACATTAATAATAAGACATTCTGCTTCAGGCTCCGGACGAAATAGAGACGCGATTCCTCATTTATCCTACCAGCCCTTTCTAATAACTCCTCTCATCCGAAAAACATTTACTGCAATGGCGTACCTACATTTCACGAGGTCTGGGATGGGAATATTTTTGGAGGCCCCTCACACACAAACGTGATTGCATGCCTACTATTACATATCCAACGCTCTGATATATTAAAAATAATTGAAATTTGGGTTTTATTAATTTAAAAACTCCATTATTTCGTTTACGGTTTTAAAACTGTTTCGGACAATATTTATGTTTAACTTTACGAGTTTAATTAATATTTGGTGATTTACGGTGCACAAATAAACCAGCCAGCCCCACAGCGGAATTTTTTTTTCTGCAACGGTTCCTGCAAAGACAAAAAACTTTCTGCGGATGCAGGCATTTTAGTGACACATTAATAGTGGAGGTTTTATAGGTGAATAAATAAGTAATTCACACATGATCAATTCATTATTTTTATTTACCTTAGTAAATACTTTAGCTTCAATAAAATACTTTATAAAATTATAGATAAGCCTTTAATTTTGCTTTACATTTTCTTACACTTTGAAACATGGCAAGTTCATTCAAATCGTCTTCGATTCTCCTTTTATCTTTGAATGTTAGTGCTTCGGACATTAATTTATTTTTTGAGATTGGTTTGCAGTGGTTGTAGTTCTAAGTCCCACATTTCTTACATAGAGCCAGTTTCAAAAATTTTATTTTTCCTTTGTAACCAGCAGGAGGTCCATTCATCATTATGTAAGCCAACATATCAGTAGAGCCAATCTCGATATATAAAATCGCTGGCAGCAGGGCGTTTATTCATTACACTGGTAATAACAGACATGAAAAATTGTAGTAGTTGAATACCAATAGGATATTTCTGTTGAAGATTTGCCAATGTCAGTTTGAACAAGTACTAAAAATCCAGAATATTATCACTAACTAATGAAAAACTGTACTTCACAATCATTCAGAGCAACACTTGTACGATTTATTTCTGCAGCCTTCATTTTCGTCCTGCGACAATGTCGTGTCGTAGCTCAATGTTCTGCTTTGGAACCAGCTAGTCTCTAATGGATAGATCCGTACAAACATAAGCAAATTCCTTGTATTCAATTATTTTCTTATTAGGACGATTTAGTCGGGAACAATTAGTGATGAAGATAAATATGGTAAATCTGCTTGAGATTTTCAGAAGATTCAATCTGTTGTGAAGTTCCTTCATATCAGATAACCGCGAATATTCAGTGACTAAAATATCTGCATAATCCTTTTCAACTTGAGGATTTTTCTCTCCCCCGGAATTTAAAATTCTCCAAACGTTTAGTCCAGCATTTCAGTCGCGAGCCCTAAAACCCCATTAAAAAATCAGTCGTCGCAGTAAATTTTCTACATAATTTCAAAGATTAACTTCAATGACAGGAATTTCAAGCGTGAGGCACAGGCATTCGAAGGCACAGGCACATGCTCATTAACAACTGTGACAGGTTTTTGATATTTCTTTAATTTTTACAAGAACACATCAGAGAGGCAGAAACAGGCTTATGTCACGGGACGTTTTATTAATCCGAACAGAACATTCGAGTAGAGGTCGGTGGAAATAGGTTCCAAAGACATCGAGGCGAATTGAGGTCACAGCGCTCGCCTTACTTGCGCTGCAGTTACCCCCGCGGCGCAGTGGCTTGCAAGCAACAGAAAATCGGAGCAAATTAATCGATTGATATCGAAACTAACCGTCAATATTTAATTCAGATCCGTTCTCAATTCCATTGAGATTCGTGTGAATTATTTATTTCGCTTGTGTACTCTCATGTTACGTGTGCATAAAAGGAAAAAGAGTTTGCGGTGCCATTTACGAACTTTCGCTCGAGTGTCGCACGACTGTTCTAAAATTTACGCGTCTGCGAATTTCTGAACGTCGCGTCACGCAACGAAGCAGTTCTGGAGGCCGTAAGGTCGCAGTGTCAAGGCTCGGCGTTGACTTGCCAAAACTCCACGCGCTATTTGCGATCAAGCTTCACGGAAAGGAGCCGCTCAGGCAAATAATTCTGTCTAACAGTTGACGTTCCATTAGGTATTCTTCGGACCATTGTTGACACTCAATACTTGAGACAGATAAACGAAGTATGTAGGTGTGTGTGTTGATTTGGGTCGTACTCGAGTGCCTTGAGAAGAAAGCACTGTGAAATCATATAGGTTTTTGCGATGAAATGTTAATATTTACACAACGCACAAAACTCCAAATCCTCAAAATGCCCCTAAAAAAAGCAGGATATTGAATACTTTGGAAATGCAGTAGTTTTATTTCTTTCATTATTTAAATTGTACTTAGTGGAAATATGCAGAAAATATCACGTAAATGAAAATTGTTAATATTTTTATACCCCCTCCCCATCACTTGATTCCCAATCGCCGCTACTGATGAGAGATTCAATTTACCAATAACTACTGTTTTCCATGATTTCGGATGATGTAAGTGATGTTAATTTCCCTAATACTTTATCACGCCATTTCTATAGTACTCTAGATAATCAGGACCGGATTTGAAGTTTGAGCGCCCCTAGGTCTAAGAGGTTTCGCCGCCCCTTTTCGTACCATTCCGGTAATTTTTCTCAAGAAAATAATTTTTATGATGTCAATTTTTATTTTATTGCATAATAACATCACTGTTATGAAAATAATTTAATTTTTATTTTATTTTGGGTCTATTAAGTGAATTAAATAACCTAACAACGTATTGGAAATAAGTTTATTAATCTCTTCGATAGATATCAACACATAAATACATGCATGCATATGTTATTGACATATTAAAATTAAACTGATATTAAAATTAAATATTGAAGATTTTTTCAAATATGAATATCAGAGAGTTGGTAAAATTAGTTTAATAATAAGTTTACTCATTTAACAATGTTGAAAAGTACGTACTGTACTTGACACTTTAAAACAGCGAAAATAAGAAAAAAAGACGTGCTTTTCATAAATATTATAATACCGTTTAAGAGGCCAAATGGATGATGCCCTTAAAAAATACACTATTACTCTCGTTTTGCCTGATAAAACAATATTAAATATTACCAGTTCAATAACCTTATCTTCATTTCCGAGCATGTATAAAGTTCACTCTGGTGGGATAAGCGGTCGAAAGTGTTCAAGAAAACTAACAGAAAACTACATGCCGACGTTTTTTAACTTACCATAAATATTTTTGTTGTTGTTTAAACAATAATTTTTTTCAGCGTGCGCCCCTAGACCCGGACCTAGTGGTAAATCCAGAGCTGTAGATAATGATTAAATTCCTTTTTTCATGCATATTGTTTGTGATCCTTTTTTTATAATCGTTTATTTTTAACTGTACGCAACCTAGGCACGGTTGAATACACTATCTCTGTAGCTCCATCCTGGCTCGGGTTTTCCCCCGGTTTTCCTCCGGGTAGTGGCGGATTTTCCATAGGCAGAAATGTCATCGAATACTTTTATTATTGATCTCGAATTATACGATTCATTTAGGAATAATAAATTGATAACAGAATTATTTGATTTAAATTCTTTTAACATGAGTATAAAATCCACCACTGCCCTTGGGCCCTTGATCGGAATTGGTTCCTTGCTTGTTTCCGGAGAGTAACTTATTTAATTATTCCCCACGTGGTCATACGCAGTTTGCAACTGCCTTTTTTACTATAAAGTTTTATTATTATTTTATTAAGAGCTTGTATATACACGGCATCACTTCACTTTTTTTAGTTCCCGAAATGTATGGATTAAATATTTTTACATGATCCTCCCTTCCTACTCCACCCATGGGGATTCTANCCCCCCCCCCCCCGGAACATAACATGGGAAGCGTGTCTATTTTTTGCAGTATCTCTGGTAGAACAGCCCCACTCGCCGGGAGCCACGCAGCTCGAATTTTCGCATCCAAGACACGACGTCAGCAGCGCGTCTGTACCATTTCCTAAAAACGTTTGTAAAATATTAACTATTTAACGATTTTTTATCTTTGTTAAATGCACAATATAGAAAAAGCATGAAGTCGGTGGCGCAGTGCTTAGTGTACTCGCCTTCTACCTCCGGTGATGCGGGCTCAAACCCTGTCTGTTTCAAGTAGAATTCGCGGTGGTGGACGAAGCTGTGTTCGCGGCAGGTTTTCTCGGGATACTCTTTTTTCCTACCATCTCCATCTCTGACCCGCTTAGACGAGGGAAAAGGAGTTAACGAAACACAGAGAAAACATTAGATTTGATGATAATTGATTTTCTTCTTATTTAAGTACTTCTATTTTAATATCTTTATTTCTTCAGATTAAATAGGTCCAGTAATATTAGCTAACCTTTGTAGATAGACGTATGCCGTCGCGGACTTTTTTTGTACAACTCGTTGAGATGAACAATATTGCCGTTCTAGTTCTCACCCATCTCTAATTGTTGAGGCAGCGTAAAGGTCAGTTTACAAGGGGCAAGCTGCCTAGCAGGTAACCTGCCTACGAAATCTGTTTACACGGGGCAAGTAACCTACTTGGCAGCTTGCCTATAAATTACGACAAATGTGCTCGTCGGTCATAAGCGCGAGTGAAATGAGGGATATGGTTCGACGTTTATTTCGTGACGGACTGAAAACATCTGACCGTAATCAATAATGACACCTGCGCAACCCCACCTCCACCCAACGAAGTTATATGTTGTTGCCACCTGACTCCACTCAACTAAGTTGTACATTGTTACCTGGATCTACTATTAGCAAAAATCACAGAAAAATACTTAAAATAATATACCGATTCGATGAATTTCAAAATACTTTGAAACGGATTTTTCTGAGAACTGGCTGAACAGTACAGCCAATAAAGAAGCGCCAGAATTTTTTTTGTAATCATTGGTAGTTTTTGTCACAAATCTTCGGTAAATTATATTTCCCTCATTCTTTCGTGTGTATTTTTGCTACTTCAACTACTTAAATATGTTTTATTAATAAAATAAGTGAAAATGATAAAGATTATCACAAGCGACAGATACCAAGATTATCATCTACATACTCCTACAACAAAGAAAAGGCTTCATGATACTTCAATATATTCCCTTTCA
Source organism: Laupala kohalensis (assembly GCA_002313205.1). Classification (NCBI taxonomy): domain Eukaryota; kingdom Metazoa; phylum Arthropoda; class Insecta; order Orthoptera; family Trigonidiidae; genus Laupala; species Laupala kohalensis. Next base: position 37,601 of record NNCF01127492.1, on the reverse strand, counting down.
TGAAGCCAAGACAAAAAAATTGCCATTGGGAACAGAAGAGTAACTAAAATGTTGCAAAATACATAAATTATGAGTATAATGATAGTAATAATGATTGCAACCCCTAAACAAGAGCCTTTACACACCCATCGGAGCCTTAACATAGAATCCACCTCTACCTGAAATTGGGGAATGACTAGGCTTTCTCTGATTACATTCAAAAACAGCATTACAATTTTATCTAAAATTTTATTCTTCCAAGCAATATCAAAAGCATGAAAATACATATAATCACATTCTGAGTATAGGCACACTAGTTCATAGGCAAACTGAAACATGAGAAATAACAAATCATTGATATTTTTAAAAATAAATAAAAAAAACAAAATAGCTTCCTCTTGTTATAGAATAATAAAATATATCTACAAAATTTTCCACATACAAAAGCTTCTTTTGGCAACACCCTTAACATTAGAGTAAAAATCTGTCTTATTATGCATGGTCAACTATTCAGAACACTTGTTGAATTTTCTTGTTTCAGAGTTAAAAATGAATTCGTTTTATTTTCACAAAAGTAATGTTTTCTTCATTAGTTTTTGAGAAACTCGCCATCTGTTACCATCTATGGTTATATCACCAAACTGATCTCAACCAAAATATTTTTACACAGAGGGCTGGAAAGTATACTGATAAAGTATTTCATCCTACATTCTTTGATGTGAGGGGTTCAAGATCCCAATACATTCTATCAAAGAAAAAATTATTTATTTATTTACTCAAAACTAGAAAAATAAATTGCATTACATTGTAACATATCATATAATATAGAGCAGAACTTGTCAAATGTACAATTAAGAAAATATTGTCCACTCACTGGAATACATAATGAAACTTATCTTTCTTAGATAATAGTTAATTTTTTAAGCAACAAATATAATAGTAATAAGAATAGAATTATTAATGAAGAAAAAATACAATTAGACCATAGAAAAAAATTGATTTCTCATATTCTGTTCACCAGTGGAGATATATTTATTCTGTATTAACTTATCAACTTTCTCTTTGAACTTGATACTTGTATAAAGGCTTTAAAAGGTCATTTCATGGATCATTTAAAATCTTATGGTAATGATTGTACTTATTTTGCATATATTTATGTCTCCACAACATAACTTCCATTTATATTTAGTAAAAAATTATATTTCTTTTTGTTCTAACTGAATTGATACAAATTAACTTCAAATTACTATAATTTTAGGAAAGAGATTCTAACATTAATATGAAATCACATTACATCTTTCTCTTCTTTATGAACAAAATTCAATATTTTTGAATTTCTTATTTTGAAATTTGAATGAATTTTGTAATTTCTTGAGTGGTTTTCATATATTTCTAGAAGCACCTCCCAATGCTATTATTCCTTATGTAGTATTACAATGAAATGAAATATTATACTGTATGTCATAGATATTATTTTTGATATCATAGTATGTGATAATTTATTAATTGTTAATAGGGTATATTCTATATTGGCACAAGCTTCACAAACTAACCCTTTTAAATTAAAGCTTCTCAAGTGTTCCTCTTTAATAAATACTATACATTATTCTACTATTTTTGTCCACATATAATTAAGATAAATAAATAAATAAATAAATTATAACTCTTGACCTTTTCTTTTGAATGATCACGATATACACATTGAAATGTGTTCTTACAACACACAAAATATATAGTGATTGTCAAGAAAAAAGGTTGTAAGCTGTCAAGTTATTCACTCAAAAATTACTTAGGAATTTGATCTGGTCATTTCTCCCGTGAAGTTCATGCAAAATAGAAACAAGAACAGAGAAAACTGTAATTCTTCAGATGAAAACTTCTCCAGAGTAACAATCATGGTTCTTCTGCTGCTATTATTTACATATGTAATACTGCAATGAATATTTGGAACATTATAGTCAGAACTATTATCAACACTAATACCACTCACATTTTAGAAAAACTTCAGATACTTGAAGTAAATCACACTGGATTATGAGCTTTGGATTATTTTGATCCTTTATAGTTCATGTGAGAAGAGATATAATGACACACAAACACACACACATGTATATGCTACTTAAACCAATTATTTTAATGCAACTACTGTCCTTTGCACTTCAAATAAATTGTGAGAAGAATACGCCTAACTGTTCTATTTATGGTAATCTCAACGACACAAAATGGATCACGAACATATAATCTCTAGTTATCAACACATATGCCACTTACATTAAAAACTCCAGATGTTTGAAGTAACACTAGCTGTAAGACACAAGTGCTTAGCCTTATTTGTTCAAGTGTTAGAAGAGATGTAGGGACACGTGTATATGTTCCTTATTCCAATAACTATTTCAATGCAAGTAATAATTTTCACTCCAAATATGTAATTAAATTTCTAAAAGAAAGTTCACACATACAAGTGTACTACTTGTGGGAATGAAACCTCCAAATGCACTCTGTGAATTTGTTATTAATTGTGAATAAATATTTTTGGCACCCCACTTATGACAGACATTACACAACACAATTTGTAAACCGAAATTCAGAGATACATTATATCACACTTCAGTATAACTATTTATATTTCAGTCACCTACTATCAAAACACTACACATTTGACAAAAATTTTCTGGAAACAAGAAACTGAGTAACTCTTCTGTCTATAAAAATATAAACATTTTTTCTTCACAAGTTAAAAGTGACATAGGCAAATGTTACCCAAAGTATCAGAGTTCTTCCTGTTTAATTATCTTTAAAACTTGATAAAAAGAGTTATTATTTTGGATGTTCCTCATTTGTATTTAAAACTTTGTGTATCTTATTTTGAAAACAATATGTTGAATGTGTCTCCTTGTCTTGTTTTGAAACTAACCATTCACTTCACCATTTAAAAAGTATGATGAATCTTGGTTTGAATGTTGTTCTTTCTCCCTTGTACAGAGGTCAATCCTTCTTGTAAAATCTGCTGGAATCGCAAAAATAGTAATTTCAAACATTATTTCCCAACATACGACATTCTGCAACATATTTCAGAGACACATCAATATATAATTAAGTCATAAACTTCAATATTATCATGTATAAATTTCACTTACTTGTAAAATGAACAACACCAAACCAACAACAAAATGTCATGTGCGCATAAACGAAACTCTCACGAACAATTATGCACCTAACCTCACATGCTGTTTTTGAGAGGTGGGGTGAGGCAGGTTACCTCAAATCTACTCTCCGCGGCAAGTAACCTGCCTGTTGAAATTACAAGCAGCTTGCCTCATTTTTGAGGCAGTTTCCGTTTACACGGGGCAGGTAACCTGCCTCGCAGCATGGTATGCACCTGCCAGACAACTTGCCCCGTGTAATCGGGCCTTAAAGGAATAAAGTGTGTCCCCCCCCCCGACTTCATCGACATTTATCGTCAAAAACAATCTTCTATCTTTCTTTCACACATTTTTTAAATAAAACTTGTTCATCCGTAACATCTAAACTATCTCCTTGCCAAATTTCACGACGGTTGGTCCACTGGTTTAGTCGTGATCAGGTAGCACAGACACTTTTGCATTTCGCATGTATATATTAGTATGGAGTATGGATTACAAACAAAATAATATATGAACGATTCGAACACATCATTTGTGAAATCGAAGCAATTAAGTAGACTACCAGACACGGATAATAGATGAGAATGTTATATAATATAGTATCATAAATTTGTTTATTGTTATTATTCTTATTATTATTACTATTATTTGAATGTGATTAACTTTTGTGTTAGTTCTGAGCATTCTTAATTAATATGTTTATTTTATCTCAGCAATTTTTTCCTCAACATTTTCTGTCACAAAATAGTTGGTTCTCAGTACGATTGTATCGGTAAAGAAATATTATAATGCAAAAAGCACTATGTAATCTCATTGTAGACAGCGTTGTCAGAATCGATAAAACTAAATTTAAAAAATGTCACAGGTTCTGCACCATTCCAGCACGATACGCCAGAGAATCCTTCATTACAATGTCTTTCTTCTAAGATGAAATAAAATAAACAACAACAAAATTTGAAAACCTGATTTTTAGGCTTAAACTGTGCAGTGAAAGGTAAAAATAAATGTTATTGCCTATGTTAGAACATTTTTAAAGTACACTGAATTACTGCGCGTATAAAAATTAAAAAGTATTACGGGATAACAGCATCAACATTATTTGGCTCATCCTCTATCTTCAGTGTTCAAGGTAAAACCAATGACAACATTTGGAGCCAATCAGCATTTACATGCTCAGGACATGGAATTAATGATTAATTTGTTTTAACACACAGTCTAAACACCCCGAACCATTTTATCATCTTCAGTATCCTGTGTGTCAAATCACTTATATTGTCGTAAGTCCATGAGGACCATATGTGCCAAAACAAAGATTTGCCCACCCAACACTAACGACTTCACTGATACAACCCATTTGTCAATAACTTTTCTTAATCAGGTTATAGTGTAAAGCCAACCACAGGTTCCTTGTATAGTTTCTAATATTCATAATAATGTTTCATGTTGTTTTCTCTGTCAACGCAAGTGGTCTTTCCAGATTATTTTTCTTTTATCCAAATCCATTTCTTTTTAGATGTTGATGTTTTATCGAGCAATTTAACGAACATCCACGATTCAAAAATCACGTTGATCCGTTTACCAACAGGTTCCGAGTCAAAATTTCGTCAAAATTCAGAATTTTTCAGTCATCAAATGAAGGTCGAAATAATAATATTGGCGCATAGTGGTTTCTTCGTTCCCAACATGGCGCTGAACGGGAAAGCGCGAGTTCGACTTCGCCACCACTCGACCGTATTGCGAGAGGTTTTCAATTGGAGTTTTCCTTATTCATCCCATCAAAATTTACCCCATTGCAGCTAAAGAAACTTCTCCCTTTATAAGTATTAAATACCCCAAAACAGTCGTAAAGAGGCATAAAATTATGAATTTTACATTGGTAAGATAAACAGCCTGGTCCCTATAAAATCGTTTAAAATTTAAAACATGGGTGTCGTTCAAGTCTTGAACAATCCCTTGCGTCAGTTGCAAATTGTTCGAAAAAGAAACATTAGTACTGTTTTAACAGTTTAAAGTAACATTAGTACATACATGTTTCTACTGTGAGGTCCACATGTGGAGATGAATGTGTGACACAACTGAGGATGACAGATTGGAAATTGAATCCTGAGAAACTTGACCGCTGCGATATGTAACGGAATATTTTCTGCCAAGTAAACTCGCTCAGTTGCGGTGGCAGATAATATGAAGTGGATTGTGGATTCTATGAAGACACAACGTCTCAGTACACGCCTCTAGGGGTCGCTGCGAGGAAGCTTCTCTACCTCAATACAACACTCCGCCCACTTTGACCACAGGTTGAACCTGTAGAGTCAATCTGAGGACTGGGAGTTCAGGCACGAGATAATATCACATGATCTCACCGAGGTTTGAAATCGACTGCCCTATCAGCAGCTCAGCGTTCTACCACACTCAATAATGATGAAAATATGAGACGTACTTTCCGCCATAATTCAGTTAGAAGTAAGGAGAGTAACTATGTTTAAAAATATATGACATTTCATCATACATTAAAGAACCTCAGAATTCTATTAACTTTTCATGCTTCGGAGAGTTTATGTATTAAGAGAGGTGCAATGAATTTGGAGGAGAAAACATCTCCCAGATGTTACTAAAACTACAATGAAATCTGCAGTGAACTCATAATGACTGATGATAAACATTAATAGAGCAAGAAGCACACATCCACAAGATTTTTTTATATTTATTTATTTCGCATTCGCAAGAAATTAAAATGAATATTTAAAAAAGAGTGGGTTCGTATACAAAGAAGTGAAAACAGTCGCCCCAGTGGGGCAATTAGTTGACATACTGCCAGCGACGAAACTCTTCTCGTTCCGCAAAAACCAGGAGGCAAACTTCTCACTCCGCAATTAGCTCACTGCTAGCTGCGCTTTGAATTCGGTGACGGGTCCTTCGTAGCACAAATGCTCAGCTGTCTACGCCGTCCTCAGCATTTTTCTTTTATTCCACCATCCATGGGTTGGTTACACGCTGAACTCAGTGAATGACTATTCAGATGACTGTAGCTATAAACTCTTTGTTTAGTCTCAGATGATTCTCAGAAATTTCTCCGGTTATCAATCCGGGTCGAATCAAAATATCGAAATAACCAGAAACCAGTTTTTAGATATTTAAATTAGCAACAATTACGAACGAAAACTGAGAATATACCTCATTTACTACCTGAAATATAGAGAAAACCGAGAAAATTCGAAAAAATCACATTCCACCTAATTTACTCCTTTACAATCGAAATTTTGAAAAATCCTTTGAAAAATAATTGAACATCTACAATAAAAATTATTCACTCCGCCAAAATTTCAAGTTTCTTTCTTTAACAATTTTCTCTGTGAGATACACAAAGACTCAGTCAGGACAACGCACCTAATATTTTCATCGCTTTTCGTCAATTACAAGCGAAATATAGTTCCATAAACTGGCTTTTAGATTTTTAAATTTAGCAACATTTAAACAAAAATCGAGTTGACGTCTCAATAAGTTCGTTCAGATATTCAAATTAACAAAGTTTACATGTAAAAACTAAGATGATATTTCAATATGTGCAATATAGGAATAAAAATTTAAATTCAAAATATCACATTTCACCCTCATAAAATCGTTATGTCGAAATCTCCTTAGTTCAAGACAATGTGAACGTAACATTAAAAAACTTACTGTCTTTGCTGAATGAGTGGGTGAATCAATCATTCAGAACATCATTAAGGCCCTCGGCTTAACAAATTAATTCCTTTACAAAATAGTTTCTGCATTAAAGCAGTTACAACTACGCTAGTATATAGTACATAAGAAAACTTTTTTGTATAGTCTTTACGCATTCATTTTTTTCCACAACGATCTGGAATGTTTTTGAAATTCGATAAAAGTAGATTCCTCCATTTGTTACGGCTAGTTTTCCTAGACTTTTTGTTTAAGAACCGTTTTCCTACACTTTTTGTTACCGCGCAGCGCGGTGCGCACAATGTAATCTGACTCCTCGTTGCATAATCAACGTAGTCGTTTTCCTACAGAGCGCAATAACGTCAACGCTGGCGTACTGTCTTCAGCGCGGTACGTCGACAGCATTCGAACGACTGAATATCGCAGCGCGCTGCGCATTAGAAGAGCAGGTCTCGCTATATTTGCTACGCTGCCTAAACGGTTAGAGATAGGTGACAACTATGAATGAAATATTGTTTGCCTCAAAGAGTTCTACAAAAAAGTCCGCGACAGCACATGTCTAGCTACAAAAATTTACCTAAATTATCGATAAAATATTATTAAAAATAGAAGTGTTAAAATACTTCAATTTAAGACTAATTTCAGAAAGAAGAAATCAATTATCATCAAATTTAATGGATTATTTGTTTCGTACATTTATCAAAGATAAAAAAGTCGGTAAATCGTAAACTTTCGACAAATAGTTTAGATTTTACAAGAATTTTAATGAAATGATGCAGCCTCGGAAGCAAAAACTCGACCCGCTCTGTTTCCGCGAGATTGTGTAGTGTGAACAATCAAGTTTTGTATTATTATGAATTTGAAAAATTAGGATATTCTACATGTTTTTAAGTGCCACAAAAAGTATTTTGATCTCACAATAAAGATAGATTTCATATTTTCCTGAGCAAAAGAAAATTAGTCTAAGAAAAATCAGGGCAACGCCGGATACTATTGTAATAATATCATTTTAAAAAGTGCAATGTTTTGACTTTGTTAGATATACATAGTGCGTAACTTTTTTCAAAAATAATTTTTTTCAAATATCTTTCTTGTAAGACCAAGTTTGTTACCTCAAGGTAAGACGAAGTTTCCCAGCAAGTGTAGTTGGAGACTTAACTCTGTTAGATGGATGAACTGGAAGGTCTTCTTGGAAAAGTTATAAAATGGAGGCGAAGTTTTCACGGGAGATTCTAAAATATGCTTTAAATTGTTCTTCTTCGTTCATCAAATGTCTGGTAATAAACAATTTGAAAGCTCCGTCGTCTGCTCTTTCTTTATACATTCCTTTTCAACGCTCTTTATTTTCGGCCACCAACGAAACACGACTTCCTCTTCATCCTCAATATTTTGATCAACTAATATTAGCAATGCCAGTTCTTCTGATGACTATGATCCATGACCCTAGAGACGTCGACAATATCTACACAGCGACACGACTGAGAACGCTCGGTACACGGACGGCGACGAGGCTGAAGAACTCTGGCTAGGAAAACATTTCCATAACGCAGTGCGCTGCGCGGTAACGCAGCGCGACAAGCGAGCACATTATACGCCGCGCAGCGCGATAATCTGGGTCCAAGGTCCTTCAACGAGATGTTTAGAATGCATACATCGTCTAATTTGAAAAACTGTTTCTTGACAAAAATCCCCCCCCCCCGCAAAAAAAATGCCAAAAATACAGGATTTCTTTATCATTTGAAAAAAATTGAAAGTAAAGACGCTTCTCTATGGACGTAGAATCAATTGCAAAAGCGCAAGTCACTAATACGCAAGGATTTTGATGTTCAGCCTTTTAGCCTTCATGGTTGTTTTTGATGATTTACAGCGAACTGGATTTTTTTTTTTCAAAATCCGATATCAGTCAGTGCTTCAATAGTTGAGAGGTTTTAATCCTTAGTTGATTTGCTGTGTCGCCACTACTCACACTGTATGCTATCTTACTTGCCATTTTACTACAGGAAAGTTACGTGACGTACAAGAAACGTACCAACGACTGTAAAACGAAGTATGGTTTTGGTAAATCGTATTTCTTAGGCCATGGTTATATCAATGAATTATATATTTGTGTCGAATTATACATCTCGTTGGTTTTCAATCGAAGGTTATAATAAAATGAAGATGTGTTTTAGGAATCATATAACCTAAGATATGGAAGTGAATTAGTCAATCATGCTGCAGGACCAAATGAGATTAAAATTATGGACATTTTATAACAATGCATTTCAACCGGGTCGCCCAATACATTAACATTACCTTAGTTACCTGGATTACTATAGTGTAGAAAGAACATAGGGAAGCTTAAAATGCTTACATTACAAAAGCTCCATTCAAAATTTTGTGAAAATGTCGGCATTTTTGTTATACAATTAATATTTTGCAAAAACCGCACTAAAAACCGCATAAAAATATAAAAATGCGAGAAAATGTGGATAAGATTTTGTTCAACAATATGTTCTTTACATTTCTCTCCGATACAAATAAACAGAAGTATTACCCTCACTAATTATTGTTCAAACACGAAGCCCCCAACATAGTGGGTAGTATTTTTAATACAGTCAAGCTTCTTTAATGTATTGGTGACAATTAAAACATAATATAAATGGATTCTGCTTTTTGATCCTTGCAAAAATGACAACAACTTGCTTGTGAATTTTGGCTGCGATTGCATGTAAATGATTTTCCTTTTAACGAATGTTGTATTTCATTAATAGTTGTATTGCATTTTCTTGTAGCGAGTAAACAAATGGACCATTTCCCCGTTTTTTAACGAAGAATGTAAGCACTTTGAATTTCGGTAAACATGGCGCCACCTTCAATGAGCTGATCACTGTTAGTAATGGATTTGTACAAATGAAAAACTAATATAATTTGCTTTATTATTACCTTCAAATTTTGATTCTGCACGTTTTTCACTTTGAAGTTTTTGAGTTATGGCCAAAAAATTAATTGACATGATTTTCTCTTCTCCCAAAAAATCACTAAATTCAACCGAAAATATCTCAAAGGCATGGATTGCACATAAATGTGTCTAGAGTACTTTTTGTTTAGAATTAACTGGTTAATCGGTTCCAGAATCATAAATAATTTCAAAATTATAAACTATAGAAAGGGATGGCACCTACTCCCTGGGGATGAAGCAACCAAAAACGATATTTTTTACTTTCGGAGTTCTTAACAAATATCAAAAGGATACTAAGGCTTTGATAAAGAATACTATGTATATTTGAAAAAGGAATTAGGTTTTGCGAAGGTGGCATTACGTACCTAAAGTCACTCTGATGACATTGATGTCAATTTTTTTTACTTGGACACAATAAGAAAAGTTTTATTTGGCAATATGCGAAAAACGAGCTAATATTTTGATTCTCCTCGATAAATAAAAAATACTTGATAAAACTTGTTTTTAAAACGCAGTTATTACCGAGTAATATTGGAGCGAGGGGATAGTTTAGAAAATAAAAATGGAAAGTCGGCTATAGTCTTTCACTGATTAGGCCTGTAGAACAAGTCTTTTTTCCAACAATAATTAATCAAATGGAATTAAGTTGTGTGACATGCAAAATGAATTAAGCTAAAATTAAAAATAAATTCGCATCATTCATTAAACGGTTTCAAAACTGGTAAAGTGATTAAAACTACAAAAATTTTATTCAACTTTTTGAGGTACAGAAACACAATTTTTCAAGGACAATAATAAAATCAGGGGCGCATCCACGGGAGGTTCTTAAATTCTAAAGAATTATTCTGTTAAACGAAAAAAAAAAAAGGAACCAAATCGAAACTACATAGAGCATAATTTTATCATCAAAATTGATTTACAGACATATATGAAGGTTATGCAAATTCTCCAACTTCGAGTAAACTGAAATATTTGACGAACCCAGGTTCCAGCCACGAATTTTCCGCTCTACCAGGGTCTCCGTAAATCTTGTCTCCTGAATGTTCATTCTTTTCGTGAAGGTAATCTGTGTAGTAAAACTTCATAAAAATACAAGTAACCATGAAACGGGTATTAAACGATAATTTTAGAGAAACTAATACAATTAATATTGCTGATGTGGATGGTCAAGGGAGTGAAAAAAATAACACTTGGAAGCGGGAAGTCTGGTTGCCAAACAAATACCGGAAAATTGGTGAGATTTAATTTAATCAACCTCCAGGTTTGTAGGCCAGAGTATTTTACTAGTCTCTAGTATCGAGACTAATAGTGATTATTGTATAGTAATTTTCTAGCTTTATTAAAAAAACTTTTACAAAATTTCCATTCAAAAAGTTTAAATTAGATCAATTAGTTGAAGTACCGATGATAATGAAATATATTTTTTCGATTCTAATCTCGATTCCAGTTTTTTTTGCCTCGATTCCAAATTCGTTTCCGATTCCTGAAAACTCAATGATCTCAGAATAATGGTCAATAGCAAATTGTCAAATGTGACAAGTGAATAAACCGCTTGATTACGAATTGGGGGAAGGAAGTCTAAAGAACAAACGGGTGAAAATTAATGTTTAGAGGTTGCTATAGAACAACAATCAATGCGTAATATTCATTCAAGGAAATGAGTCTTTTAAAATATGTTTGGCTCCTTGGTTGCAATTGATAGTCACAATACATCAAACAAACTACAATATGACAAGGAAGATGTGATTTACTAAAAAATCGATCATAGAATTTTTTTCTTGTAAGTTATTTTTCTAGAAAGTGCGTTTTTTTTAACCAAGGAAGTACTTTTCACTTCTCGGTATATTTAAATTGTCTTTTCTGTTCTACATCGACTGGTCTTTTACGATCGTGTTATGATAAGACTTCGTATCTTTAGGTTCCTAACCATTGTTTTCATTTATATCCTATCGAACCCATCAATAAAGCCATGTTCACATTCCTCAAGCCCCCTCCCCTATATAAATCCTGGTATAAATTGACTGGTAAAAGATGGCGCTGAAACTGCTATTTTTTAAACATTAAGTACAAGTGCTGTATACGACGGACTGTGAAAACACGGCTAATATTTTCTCTTTATACACAATGTCAAGTTACGATGGCACACGTTCGTGTAGTAGATTTTATACTTCCGTCCTCATTGTTACGTTCGCGTTCTATCCAATGGTTGTACATTCTTCCGCCACGGGCTGGTGACATTCAACGATGTACTACCAATGTTAATAGATAATACTGATCAAATAGTAAGGGAGTAGTCTCAAATTAATATAATTTATATGGAAGATTTTTATTTATCTCACCATGGCAGCAGTCTGCTTATGAGAACTTTTGTTTGATAACAAATGCAGCAGCATAACATCGCCAAGCGTTCCGCTAAAACACAACCGCCATTCGTAAGTCATGAACCTCCGAAGACGATTCTCTTCCCACGAGCGTATCACCTGTCATGAACATCAACACCCACTCTCACAACCAAGGCACGTTGTGCGTTGCTAAATCGTTTCTACAAATATAATGCAGTACTAATTACTGATCGTTCAAATGCGTCAACATCTTTGAAAATCATAAACGCTTTTCCGCGACTAGAAACTCATTCTGTGGGATTTTAGGGGGCGGAGGTCACGACCCCCTTGACCCTCCCCCCACCCTTGTATCCGCGCCTGAATAGTTTCGCTTTTCGTCGGTTGCCTCTGCTTTGTTGACGTGATCGTATGTCCTTTTGCGTAAAGAATGGGAGAAAAGTACCCCAACAAAGCTGTTGCAGGTAGTGTCTGCAACGTTTGATGACTACGTCTAGCCCAGTTTCAGACAAATCTTAAAAAAGCTGCGGAAACATCCCTTGGGGCAATTTTGTTGTTTGACATGGGTTCACTGACTCAGAAGCTGGTTGTAATGACAAAAGAAGGGAAGTGACCTCAAGATAGTATCTTGATACCAAAGGTGGTATGCATTGATGTGTCTAGAATAAATTGGATTTACACTAATTCATAAGTAACTAAACGCCTCGGTTTTTGTCGGTTTCGGATTTCGGCGGTTTTTGAACAGTGTTTCGACGAAATCAGAGGTATCACTACTGGGTTAGCACAGCAACGAACTCAACATAGTTGTCATTAATAGGCACAATACTTTTTTTTCTTTCATTTATTTCTTTACTTATATAAGGTTCCCAGTCACTGGAATTCTTCCCTTTACTTATTTCTCGTTCATAGTGTTCTTGTTTAGGTTATTTTTTATGTCCCGTTACGTTTGTTCTGTACTTCGATATCGCGCCACGTAGTCGAAGTCCTAGTTTTCTGGGCCGCATTACATATAGTCATCAGTTCCATATATATCCAGAATATCTCTTGAAATTTTTCATAATTCGTTCTTATTCTTCGTATAAAATCTTCCATCCCATTGTTGAATTGACCACTCGTTATCTTCATTGTTTACCTCACATTCATAAATTATATGTTCCACTGTCTCTTCCCCATGAGAACAAATACACGACCTGTCGTCTGTTAATCCCATTCTAAAAATGTTTAATGCATTTCAGTCTCCGTGTCCGTTTAGGACAGGCACCAGGCAGGGATCAGGTTGAAACCACTTCCTAATATCGAAAGAGTATGTCACCTTACATGGAAATCTATAGATGTATCTCCCCTCGCTTGCCCGATCCCAGTGAAACTGCCAGCATTCCAGTAATTTCGCAGTTGATTCTATCTCCTGCCTTTCTCATCACTTTTTAAGGTGACATCAATTTGCATTATATGATAACGGAATGCCATCTGTATGTCACTGAGGTATACTGGCAGGACTCCTGTCAGAACCTCTAACGCCTTTGTTGATGTCCTATAACAACGGCTCCAAGGTTGTAAACATAGTATCTCAATACTACGTTTCCTCGCAAAATAATTTAGATGTACCTTTTTCATCCATACACTACCGCAGTATGTGCTGACTGGTAGCAATGTTCCGTGGTATATCATGCGTACCTCTCAGAGTCTCATGTTTCCTTCATGCAACCCTACCCTTCGGAGACCATAGCACATTTTTTAACTTTTTGTGTGATATATTCTAAATGTGAACTGAACGCCATTAAACCAAAGTATTTAATGTTGTCTGATATTCTCAATCTTTAATTTTAATAACAGGCAATCGCCCTCCTTTCGCCATTCCAAAAACCATCACCTTGGTAATCCCGTGATTTTCCAAGTTTTTGTTGATATTATTTATGGAATTTTGTCAACATTACAATACTCTTTGTTTCCAATTTGCGCCTGCTGACTCCTCCGATTAGTAGCACTACATCTTCCACATAAGCGATTATCTCTACCCCTAACTCCTGTTGCATAGTATGATGTTTAACACTCAATTCCAATAAACTGGCCCCATGCGGTGCCTTGTGGACAACCCAGTGTAACCTTCTTTATTACGTTTATTACCTCCTACCTCCCGCATGACAAAGCGATCTTCAAAATACGATTGAAATAATTTGAACTGCTTGTGCGAGATACAATACTTGGTGGGTTTCAAGGATTTAATGAGCATATAAAGCACTGGTTTATCTGAAGTCCGCAAAGTCGTTTCAGGGAACCGTGAAGGGGTTACTTAGTTGAAATTTGGGCTATTTGTTATTGTTATCACTGGTTGCTACCAGGAATGGCAGCTTTAAACACTTCAAGCTTCATTACAATCACTTATTTTCAATTTTGTTACTGTGACTCATGTGCCTTTGTTCTGAAATTCAACTAAAATAAAGATTTATAAAATTAGACATTTTATAAATATAAATGCAAGCGTTTATGTATAAGTGTTGGTGTTTAATTCAGTACCAGTATTCCGTGTCAATTAAATGATTTCCTATCATTATTGATTGTTACTTGACAAAAGAGTGGAAGTAAATATGAGTCTACCTCCCTTAGAAGAAATGACAGATTTTTGTATTAAGGCAAACTCCCTACGCGTACTCTGCAATATGCATTTGCCATTTTCAGTTATTAATTCCAAAAGCCATCACAAGATTCTAAGTACTGCTAACATTTTCATTAACTTTATTTTAATTTCATCCAAGCTTCGAATTATATACAGTGATCACCTTGCTCAAGTATTGACTATTAATAATAAACTAAAACCGCTTAAAATCCTTTACAAATTTACAAGAGAGTTTAATGACATAAATAAATCCATATTTATAAATTATTTGCGTGAAGAAACATGGAAAGATGTTTACAATTGCCAAAACACCGACGACAAATTCAATGTATTTATCTCAATATTCCTAAAACATTACAACTCTAGCTTTCCCATAAAACGCAAGTTAATTAACACAAAGAAATACAATAGATGGATCACCCAAGGGATAAGAATTTCTTCAAAAAACAAACGCCGTTTATATTATCTTTCAAAACGCTATAAACAACCACCCGAATTCCATAATTATTTTCGTAAATATAAGACTATTCTCTAAAAAGAAGTCTATGCAGCTTAAGGTTTGGAAAACGACAGGCAGATAC
>NNCF01127492.1:0-21270 GCA_002313205.1 Laupala kohalensis | reverse complement strand
CGCAATAGTAGTAATATTCATCGCCCTAGAGTGTCAACCACTCTTTGCCAAAAGGGACCATACCATTCGGGAATCGTTCTATATAATTCCCTGCCCAAGAATATAAAAGATATTATGAAATTGAATCTGTTCAAATCCGCGGTTAAAAACTACCTCCTGCACCAGTGCTTCTACAATGTAAAAGAATTTATTGAATTTAATTAAAGTTAAATTCGTCTTGTACTTTATCACGCCATTGCTGTGATACTTTTTAAACAACTTATAACAATTTCAAAAACTATTTTCTTGCATGATTGTGTTGTCTTATGGCTCATATTAATTTAGTTTTATGTGTACTCAACATTGGCACGTTTGTGTACATAAATTCTGTAGCCCCATCCTGGCCCGGGTTTTTCTCCGGTTTTCCTTCGGGTAGAGGCGGATTTATCATACAGGTTCTCTAGGCTTTGTCTAGGGGCGGGTCTATTGTAACAATAAATCGTGAATTTAGTGTTATTTCAATTTTTAAGCACTATACTCAGAATAATCTATAGTTCGATAATAACTTACATGTAATTTTTTGCTTAAAATTACAAACATATTGACATTCTATTAGTATTATAACTCGCAGCTAACTTTTTATCTTATCTAGGAATTTTTGCTGAATTTTTTGAATCCGCCTCTGCCTTAGGGCCCTTGATCGGAATTGATGGGATGGTCCCTTGCTTGCTTCCGGAGAGTAAATTAGTTTTTTTCCCTCCACGTGGTCATACGCAGTTTGTACTGTTTTTTGACAATAAATTTAAAATTTATAAATATAAAATAAACTTTCACTATTTATTACATTAGTATTATCATTTTTTCTTTAGTAGAATATTAAAGTAGTGTGGTTAAAACACACATAAAACATTTATACTATCTTTGAAACTTTTCTCGAATCTTTGTTGCTGTCCTGGCCCGGATTTTTCTCCGGTTCGGGTAGTGACGGATTATTTTATACAGGCTCTCTAGACTCTTGTCTAGGGTCGGCGTCTATTGAAATAATAAATCTTCAATTTAGTGTTATGTTAATACTTACGATTTATAAACAACATTTCCAGAATAATATATAGTTTGATAAAAATGCGTACTTCTGAAATAATATTATTTGCTTTGTATTAAATACAAATGTTGGTATTCTATTAATATTATAACATGTATCAAACTATTTTATTCGTATCTTAAAAGTGTGCAGAAATGTTAAATCTGCCTCTGCTTTTGGGACCTTGATCGCAATTGACGGAATGGTCCCTTTCTTCCTTCCGGAAGTAAATTAGTTTATTTTCCTCCACGTGATCATACGTAGTTTGTACTGCTTTTTTGAAAATAAATTTAATATTATTATTATGTTCTATGGAGGAAAGCAAACCTAGAAGATCTGGCTCAGGCAGAGCAGAGGCACCAGTCCCATGAATGCACTAATAAGGATTAACCATTATCCAGAGCCACTAACATATAAATTATATATAAATTATCTCATCGCCACATCAGTCCCATCTGCTAAGTTGTTTTCAGAAACCAGGCATGTACCTAAGGAGAGAAGGTGTCTTTTGACGACAGAAATGTTAGTCTTCCACTTTATTTTGTGCTGTCGAGTTTATATTTTTTATTAATCATAATTTTTAAGACGATAAACCTTTAGTTTGTCGATACATGTCTTTATAAATACACATAATAATAGATTACGACTCATTTCATTTAAATTAATTTCTCCTAAATTTTAGTATTCAATATACGAAAAAAGACCAAAAGAAGATCGTACACTTTTATTGTATTTATGTCAATTAACCTGGAGATTGAAATGAACGTTGTCCCATCTTGTAACAGGAATCCTCAAATCTAGTACGATAAATTTGTCAATGTGTTACATCGGAATTAAAAGTTTTCTTGATATCAGAAAAATACATTTCAGAAAAATGTGTATGCAACTGTCGACCTACAATGCAAATCTGTCACAAAACTCACACAAAACTATTCGGTGTCCAAAGTCCTTGTAGATATGCGCATCTCACTTGTGCCGCGCCCACGCGACCAGCGAGCGCAGCCAAGCCTTTACCTTCGCCATCCCATCTTCCTCCGACGAGACATCTGCCTTCTATGGCCCACCACCACGCCATGTTCGCTTCTTCAGTGTCACTTTTTGGTGCTCGACAGCAACTTCTAATAATTCAAGTTACCAGAAATTTCTCAAAAATATTCCGAACTATTCAACTCGAAGGCTTTGATTTGTATGGAGGCTCCCATCATTACGGTGTTTCTTAAGTATATAACTTCTTTGTCCCATAGTGTGATCAGAAAGGACACTTCGCAATGCGTCAGTCGTTTTACTAACTGATATTCCCAGCTTTGCTCAGGTCGTAAGAGAATTTATTCTTAAAAAAATGGGCAAACAAATACTAACTAATCGTTTGTTTGTATCTTCTTCTTCTCCTTCGCCCTTATTAATCCCGTGCTAGACAGCGCGGCGTAGATGGGGGGATACTTGATTTGGCTGGCTGGGGAATTTCGGAGTGCTGGATGCCCTTCCAGTCGCACCNTGAAATGAAATGGGTGTGAATGATTATGAGTGAATGTTGTGGTGGAATGATAGGCAGGGGAAACGGGAGAACCCCGAGAAAACCTGCTGCGAGCACCGCTCCGTCCACCACCTCGGATTCTACTTGGATCGAACCAGGTTTGAACCCAAGTCCCCACAGGCAGAAGGCGAGTGCGTTAGGCACTACGGGTCGCCCAATCGTTTGTTTGTATATTCAAAGTTATTATTTAACATACTGAGTAATATACTTCCATATCGTTTCACATTAAACTTATTAAATCAATTAAAACACAGTGATTATTAAATCAATTAAGCACTGTGTTTTAATAATTTTGTATTTCAGGACTCACCCGATATATATCCCGATCATAAGCGTAGTGTATTATTGACGATGTCATCTGACATAAAATGAATCAAGCCGATCTTTTTAACAGAGTTCTTTAACCATGTCAAAACCAATGGTCTTGACCTCAACTCAGATTTTTACAATTTTTGGAACACTTGCAGTACCCCTGAGTGTATAAAAACGGAAAAGTTAAGATTTTTGTCGTTTCGTTTTTTGGCCATAGACTTTCAAAGATTAAAAAATACTCCGACTAGGAACACGCGATGCACTTTTTAAACGTCGTAGATTTAAAACTATTTTATTAATAAAGGGTTAATATTGGTGTCGTTCACTTCAGCGTTAAATGGGTTTTCCTTCAATTTCCATTATAATGACCAATAGAAAATTTCATGAATTTTGGAACTGTCCAAAATAGTTTTTTTGGAAACAAAATACCCCATTAATAATTTTCAACACATTATGTTTTATACCCTGTTTGACAACTAGAATGTAAATTTGCAGAATTGGATGTCGTTGGGAACTTGTAGAAGAAGATAATTATATGAACATTGCAAAAACAAATTGAGGAATAATATTCTTCTGATAAGTAGCAACAGCCAATATAAATTAAATAAAAGTAGTAATTATTTTTACAATTCGTTTTATTTATTTTAACAGTATCTTATTACTCAATGTGGTATAATATATTTTGAGTATTAATTTCCCAAAGAGAAATCCTAGGGAAAATATAAAATTCAATGTCATTCCAAAAATGAACTTATTAATCAGATAATGTTGATTTACAAAATATTAATAGGCAATGAAACATTGTGAAAAGATTGATTAACGAGTTTACATGAACGCTTCAATACAAAATTGGAAGGTTCTGATCTATTGTATAGATGTAACATGACAGAATTTAGTTCGGTTATAGATTGAATTTTTGAAGGTAAAAAAAGTCAATGGAGGAAAAAAAGACCAATAAGAAATATCGATCGTCATTTACTCGCAATAAACTGAAGACTAATATTTAACGACTGACTTGAAGCCTAAACGCAGTTTCTGGAGAACGGAACCATCAAAAGACGCGCACGCCTCAGAAATTATACTAGTTTGCGTGTGACGACCTATTTGTTACACATGCTTCAGGTAGTTCAGCTAATTCTTGTTTGTTGATTTCACATAATAGGATGTTTTAAAAATCATTTTTATTTCTGGTGACAGGTGTGGTTAAGTTACAGAGTTGTTATAAAACATACTGGCATTACTATGGGTACTTCAAAAAGATGATTTAACTGCTCCAAACGATAACTTCGGAATACTTTTTTCATTCCTACACTGTTTGAATTGTTCGAAGAGCAACACTGGCACATAGTATCATGCAATATTAAAAAGAGTGTTGGCTTTTTATATACACATTTACATCATTAGATTACTTAATAACGTAAGTAAACAAACAGATTTTCTGAGGACATCATACGGAAATACAAAATTTATAATAACGAAAATAAGTTATCGAAATTTGAAGGAGAAAACTTATTTTCCATTTATATACAGAATACAATGGTATTCATGCACACTAACCCTTTCCTATGTAAAATAATTAGACTCACGCCCATAAGCAAAACGTTCTTTTACAGATACACAATATGAGAATTTCATAACAAAATCAAATTCATGCCAATTTTGTGATCTAGAATGCTGGGTGAATTTGTGCACTTTCACTCACAAATTGCATCATATTCATATCGCTCTTATCCCAAATAAAAATAATTCTGGAATCACAGAGCATGAATCTTCATTTTATACGGGTTTTTTCTATTAAAAAAAGACTTTAATGCATCCATAAAGTAATAATACCTGTATTATTTACTATTAAAAAAGAGTATTTACTACTAAAGAAGGATCTATTTACTACTAAAGAAGGAACTATTTACTACTCAAGGAGGGTCGAAAATGTTAGCCCACGTTTTTGAAGAAACCATGCCGTACAACCAGACTCGCTGAAATCCCACATGAAACATGCAAGAAATACTTCTCTGTAACGCAAAATTCGGGTTGTATATCATAGAATATCTAATGCAGTAGAACCTCTTTTAACAGACCTTGGATCAACTGGTCCTCGGAATTAACCAACCTATTCCGTGGAACAGTTTTCTCTCTTTCAGTGCATAATAGCAGGCAGCAGTGATGCCAACTTTAGTACTTTAGTCCTAATCTAGATGTCAATGAAAAACATCGGAAATGCTTTCGAAAAGATAGTCCTTGTGGGTTAATTCTTTCAATGTCAATACAAAAATTTGCAACCGGTATCAAAAAGTCTTTTATCTCCTGAAATTATTAACATGACAAAATTGCGTAAGAAATTCCAATCCTCTCCGTTGAATGGATCCTAAAACTTTCCATTTTCCACCTTTCTAAACACTTACTATAAAGGCAATTATAACAAGAATAACTAAGAGAAATTGTGCGTAAATATTGAATTAAAACGAGCGTGACAATAATTTTCAAGATTCATAACTTCCAAATCATCCCTGGAAAACAGAGGTGTGCCTATATTT
The DNA here is from genome assembly GCA_002313205.1 of Laupala kohalensis. Lineage (NCBI taxonomy): Eukaryota > Metazoa > Arthropoda > Insecta > Orthoptera > Trigonidiidae > Laupala > Laupala kohalensis. The sequence continues at coordinate 15,830 of NNCF01127492.1, read as the reverse complement.
CGTAATAAAATGCATGAGAACAGTCGAAGTAAGCACGTTCTTAATATCACATTTTTCCAACTGAAGATAAATACTTGTAAGATCTAATAATTATAAATATCTCATTTAAACTATTTTCACTTAAGATTAACGTGTGGATGAGATTCTTATATTTAAAATTATTTTTTCAATTACTTTTCTTCAGAATCGAGTTTTAAGGCAAGAATGTAGTACGATTTTTTTTCTTGGTGGCAACACTGGCAGGCAGGTAATGACTCATTGTTCGATGGGCCTTTGCTGGTAAGTTCCTGAAAAGTATAACCGGGTGACGCGACGTGAGATGTGCAATGTGTTTGTGCTGTGGCTGGCAGAACAGGAGAGGGGGAGTTCGTCAGTTTGATTCCCCTCTTGCTTCCAAGTATATTTTTCTAAGAATCAACATCTCTCTTTTCTATGAATCAAATTTTTCGTGTTCGTTTATGTACAAAAATACAGTACAATACGATGAGTTGTAATGACTTCTCATTTGCTTGTTTGTACATGTTAACCCGATATTATAGGTTGTTTTTATAAGAATCGATTTTTGAACAGGAATCTCGGTTTAACCGGTCAAACAGGTAACCGGTCAGCCTCGGTTGCGACCGGTAAAGAGGGATTCTACTGTACAAATTGAATATAGCAGACGATTTAAAGAGATTTTGAGGGAAGTATTAACGACGATTAACAAAAATTAATTTATGAAAACAAAGAGTCAAATGACACAAAGACACCAGAAAGATATTGAAAATTAAATTCATGTGTTCAATTTTAACAATTTTTGTTCATAATTTCTAAAACAACTTCTCAATGAACCTCCACGCGACCTGATTGATCGCTCCCCGCACTTAGAATCGATCACATATTCCAGGCTCGAATTTTCCACTCCACGATGCTTCGACGCCGCAATCTATCAGTAGACTGAGTAGTCCAGCTGTGGTCGAAGGCTCATGGTCCAGCCAGGTACTGCGATAGGACTCATGCAGGTCCCAGGAGCCAAGAAAACTAGGTCACTAGCTTTTCAAAGGTATATCCTTTCGAACAAGGTGTATTCGCCGGTAACTATTTCTTCAGTGGGAGATTCCCGCACACATTTAACACGGAGCATTCTTAATAATACAAAACAAACAAAATAGTTGTATCACAACGTAAATTCAAGTCGGTATGTATACAGCAGACGTTGAACTACGCGCGTGACCTTGACGGTGAGGGCGACGTCGGGAAAAGCATGCGGATAGAATTCATGCAGTTCTAAAATAACGTCATTGTTGTCTAGCGTGCTTTGCTCATCCCAACCAGGTACTATACGACTTACAATGTACTGCTTCATATCCCACTTCATTCCACCTTTGATTTCTCAGTTTGCAGGCGGTTTTATTCATCTCGTTCAGGTAAGATTACACAAACGTTCATAACAGGTTTTTCCATGCGGACTAAGCTATTTTCGTTATTACATATAGTTCAGTAATGAAACGGATACTATTTTATTTTGTATAAGAACTATGAATTGCGCACCAAAGTGTCTGCAAAGAGCGCCCAACGCGGGCCCGCGTCGCACTGAGACAGCAGCGTAACTTCGCCTCTTGATTCCATCATTCTCAGAAAAATCAGAATACGTGCAGAAAAGTGAAAGAAATAGTTCATTTCAATACCTTCTAGTTCATTTCGATACCTACAACAAACAAATTAGCTTGCCAGTCCAAAAAATCTCCCACTAGGTGACTTCAAGAAGTTACAAGCTAATTTTCAGCAGTATTTAAGAAAAAAATACGGTTAAAGAAATTTCAAAAATTTACAGAAACACTAAGGTACAAACTAATCACGGTACTAAAACGAACATCTCTTCGGAACAGAAAATTCTCTTTACTTTTTTGTAAGCCACACAAAGAGAACTGAAATGAATCCTTTTAGGATCAACCACCATAATGGGAAAAAGTGATATCAAGAACACAGCCTGAAACGACCGCTGGCAGTAACTCGTGCGACGACCAATCGGTCCAGCCCTCAAAGCTCGCCCCTCCTATTCTCAACCTAGACGGTTTATCTCTCGTAAGCAAGAACTTGACAGTCCGAGGGACAGATCTAGCTTCGCTCTCAGCCGCACATGAAGGTGAAGCTCTGCCTAATGGTCAGCGTCCGGTGGTCGGTCGGGGCGCGATTTCAATGCCCCACTACTCTCAAGTTCAGCGTTCGTTCATTCCTTTGCTTCACTACACTACATTACACTTCTCTTACACATATTACTACACATCGCGGAATTCTATTCACGTCATCAGTCACGTATCAACATCTCAAACCACACGAGCGTAAAAAGTAAATAACATACGACGCCAATACCATCAAGAAACATATTTCACTACATAATGGAAATAAAATGTAGAGCAGTAACTTTAAATTTAACACTGGACTAGGATCGATATACCAGAGAGATTTAGTAAATTCGGCGAATATTATCGGAATAATTTTCTTCGATTTATAATGAATAGGGAATACTCTCGAGTATTTGGTCACTAATTAGGTCTTCAGGGTCTTATGAGGTCAACACGGGATGCGAGTAATAAAGTTTGATGAGATAATGATTCGTCTAGTAGTATTCATGTTTCTGTATCAAAATAGATATTAAACAAACACTGAATCTTGTTGGAATATCATAGAAAGTTTGGTTGAGTATTACACTTTTGCATTTATATCCAACTCGCAAAGGTCTTATTCCGATTAATAGATCAACTTTCCAATAAATGACGTGATAATGAATTATACGCAAATATACATTACACATCTGCATTCTAATACTAACTCAATAATTTAAAAAATATATTGGTATAATTTAAATTTTACTAATTTTTAACACATTAACTGCATTTATAACTACACATACATACACACATGAAATTACCTTTTTTGAACGCAAATCTGACTTTCGTAAATTTAATATTTAAATAAACATCACTCTGAGTATGTAACTCGCTTTCAGAACTCGGAATCATGTGAAAAAATACAGAAACGTTGTACACACAAAAATGCCTGTACAATAACAAAGAAACTAATTCAAGTAAATCATACATCAAACTCCACCCTAAATTATTTGATCCAAGTAATGTCTCGAACTCCATAATCTTCATACTTTAAAATAAGTACAGCATCGAAAAAGTAGTAGTTTTACTTCTTTAATTCTATGTCCCCTCACGTACTTCGTCGGTAATATCACAAAGCTAATTAATAAAGAGAAAACAAAAACAAATTCACAATTATCTTTTACCATTCAGAATAAGAATTCAATAACACGAAATGTAAATGGATATGTACCTAATGGTTTGAATTATAAGTGAAGTAACACGCTAACATCCTTCATAAATAACAAGTAATAGCAAAAATTAAAAACAGTGTAAAAGGTCCATCATATGAAAATCACATGGAGTATTTCCGGTACCTACGATTCGGAACACCTGCAACTTCACAACCTGAACACTAGCCAGCAAATACTGACAGCCTCTCTATGTGGATATTATAAAAATATTTTAAGGATTAACATTTCATTCATGACTTTATTTATTCTTGTATTATTATTAGGCAGCCATGACAAAGCGATTCGACAATAGTGAACACTACTTCGTAACACTGCTTTGGGTTTGACTTTTGTTTACTTACTTCATCTGCACTTGAACATCCAACCAGGATCGCACCGAAGGCAATTAGATATATCCTCAAATGCATCACCAGATGTAACGAAAGTCGAAATAATTCGACTTTACAACGTTTTGATACACAAATATATCAATTTTTGCCACAGGAACCTCACTCACACCACACTGCACTGATCAATGAATCCACAGTACGGTCTACTTCCTCGTTGTATTCATACGCCACCGCTTTTCCAGAAAATTAGACCATGAAAGATAGCAGAAGAATATCCCACAGGTTATAACACAACGGTAAACGAAAAAAATTAAGATTCAAAAGAACTAAAACTCTTTCTCTACGCTAAATCTGCTCCAAACAATTGATAACGAACTAATATAGCTGCTGTGAACGTTCAGTACCTCCGGTCATTCCGAATGACTGCAGAAGTGACTTACAGCGCATTCTAGCGGCAAACATGCAAGATAGAAATGAAGCGAGCGAAGTCAGCGCCGTCAAGGTTGTTCAAAACTACCATGTCATAACAAAAATGTCATTTCTTCAGTCTTCAAATGTTTCAGAGTGGACCGTCATTACAAAACGATTAGTTCTTGTCTAATTCAATAAGTCTTTTGTATGTTGTATGGAGAAAATGAAATGTAAACAGAGAACAGAATATTACTTTTTATTTATGATCGTATCATCGTTGCTTGTTGTTTCTTCAAATTTGGTTTCTAGGTCCGCCAACTCTCGCCGTGCCTTGTGTATCTGAGCTTTTCATCTTAGTATTTCTTCTTCATGAAGCATTAACTGCATTTTTTTCTCGCGTATTAATTGTAATTGTTTTTCACCCTGAAGTAAAGAAATTATTTTAAATTATCTCTTACCACGTCTGAGCTACACAGACAAACGCAATTTAATTTAAAGAGAACGTTGGAGTTGACATTTGTCTAGCCTGATGATTTAGTATTTACCTTCTACTCGTACTGTTCACCACTGAAAAACTAAACGAAAATTGAACAGTTCGTAATACACCCTTCTTTGTTAAAAATCGATGGAGAACGTCTCAATTGACTTCCCGATATATTTTTTTCCTTTAATATGTAAAACGGGTGTAAATATTTATTCTAGTATGAAATATCAATGTTAGTCGTGTGAATTACGTCGTAATTGCGTAAGTCATCGCGGTATCCTGTCATCTTGGATTGAGTTGGCAAGCTAAGCAACTAGAGCGTAGACAGTATTTTGATCGGGGCGGGAGGCAGTTCTGGACACATCCGAGGGTAAAATAAACATCACATCTCAGCAACAAGAGCGCGGAAACGTGTCACAAAAGCTTTAACGTACTTTCTAGAGCTTGTGGAGTTTTCCAAATACTCATAAACCGCATGGACTGCGACGTTAATTTGATCACATTCTGAATAGCGGCAGTACCACCACGCATACTTCTTTTTCAGTAAAATTGGCGAATGAATAAAATATACGTTAGATTGGCTAAGTCAAATTGTTGACCAAACGTGAAATTAAGTTTCAATGGAATTCAAGTCTATTTTCTTTTCTTTTATTTCTATTTTGTGTCTTTTAGTATTGGGTGAAGCAAATACTCCTCCCTTCCCCCTGTAGCTAACCCCATGCTAAGAAACGCATCCCTTAAATAATCCGAATAGAACTGTAATTGAACTGCATAGGGGAGGCTGTGTGAAGTTGGAGGGTGACAGGAGAGCTTTTATTTAATTATGTAATTTACGTATTATTTCCGCCGTTCTAGAAATACTAGAATTTGATCCAATTTTCTATTGTTTAGGCAGGGGAAAAGCAGAATCGACTAAACTATATGATTGAAATTGAACTGGATTGTTGATAAATTTCTGATAATATGAGGAACTAACCAAGACAGGGAATATCATTTCAGCCTCCAATCATATCATATAAAATTGGCACGTATTGGCTTCACTCTCAGGACATGGCAGTATCAAGGGTTCCTTGCACCAATGATTTTTAAAAAATCATTTTAATTCACGAATTATTCTCGGTACTTGGATTTATTATTCTGGGAATATAAACAGTACAATTTGAGTAGTACATGTTCAAAGACCCGAAAGAAGGATTTGAAAATGTGAGAACATGGATATTCACATTTTTGTTACATTTAAATCCCAATTTCGTAACAATGAGGAGCAACTATGTTTAATATCCTAAAAATTAAATAGATTATGATAAAACCTTTCAATTTTTAATTTGATAGCATTAATAAATTTAAGCTTTTGTTTTTAAATAAAGTTTCTCGGATAAATTTTGGATGTCTTAAAAAGAATGTACAAAAAAGGACGTAGAATTTCGATTTTCTGGGAGTCCTTACTGTGTTGAATCCGGCACCGAATCTTATACTTCTTTTATTCGACGGATAGTTTATCCTCTGTACAAACATTGGAATTAGCAATGCTAAGCTTATTATTTTGGATGTTTTGTATTATCATCGTCCTTAATGGTCTCTTCAAACTTGGTTTCTAATTGTGCCAGCTCTCGTCGTGCTTTGTTTATCTCTGCCTTACGTTCAATTATTTCTTCTTCCTGACGCAATAACTGCATTTTTTTCTGGCGAATTAATTTTAATTGTCTTGCTTCCTGAAGTAAAGAAAGTTATTTTTCAGTTGCTTGCTCAACCCAATAGTAGCATTGATATAATAGGTATCAGTATCAGACATATGAAATAACAATACCCAATGAATAATTAATTCAATGAAAGAGTTCATAGTCCAGGAGCAAAATGCAAATTCTCATTCACAAAATATATGCCTAACAAATTCTGCTAGTAACAATGTCAGAGAATAGTTCTAAATTATCCGTCTAGCAGAAATAAAATTGGTGACCAATTCTTACTGAAATTGGTTAAATGAATTTTGAATAGTAATCACAATTATTTATTTTCTCCCGCAAATTTACTCTTAAAGCGTACGATTGGAATTGAACTTAATCGTTTAGTGCTCTTTTAAAATTAATCTAGCTGCGAAAACATTTTTACTACTAGTGCTCTACAGATGCGCGCAAACTGCGCAAAGTAAAACGGACAAATAAAGCATACAACCGATTCGTGCAAATTGTTTCTAAAACATCTTCAAATGCAAAACTTAGCTTTCTAGTGGATAAAAAATTATAACTTATGCCCGTCAGACGTCACATGTAAACGACTGAGGTAAACATTTTTTAAAATTCAAATTACTCACCACCTAAAGTAAATAAGTGACGACAGTAACATTAATATTTGTTAATAATAGTTATTAATATTATAGTTAATTACAACACAATAATATCATTATTTTATTTAGGATAATAATGAATTATAATAACCCCAGTTGAATAGTAATTGTCAATTGTTCCAATGAAAATTATAATTTCTTTCATTTTATTGCGTAAATGCAAATATAACAAGTTTTGCAATACCTGACATTAAATCTAATTCGAACTTTTTCTTTGGAAATACATGAGACATTTCACATCAGTTCATGGGACTGCTGTGTTTCGTAAATCCGAAGACTGTACAATACCATGGTGGAAGTATTTAGGGAGGAGCGTAGCGCATCTGAGTGGAGAGGGGAACAGTAATCAATCATTTGTCGGCCACAGCAGACTTTCGTTGTGGCGCGAAGAATAAACACGTATAGAGACTGTCGCGCGTGGGTCTGCGAAGTTTAAATGTCACAGTTCCAAAAACATTCATTTAAGGAAGAAAGATAAAACTCTAAAAAAAATATGCCTACGAGAAACTGATAGAGGATCGTTTTGGATTATTTAAAACACTCTTCTCCTTAGAAGGTTCTAATTTTTTTCATCACGTTATAAAACTTTATTTTAGATTTATTCATTACACACACAGATTATTTTAATTATTTCTGAATTCAGGCGATCGAACCCGTGGATTCTCAGCAAGTCAATATATATCACTGTTTGCTATCTCTGGTAACGCATTTTAAAGAAAACCGAAGTTTTCATTATTTATCATAGTTAATTTAGCAATAATACGAATATTACAATGTTGATTCCAAAAGTGACTATAAATACATTTTATTATCGTATATTTCAAAGTGATTGTGGCGGCATCTTAATGGTTGCAATTTTTCAATTTGATACAGTGAATTTATTCGTTTATAAACTTGGACCATACTGAAATTTCCCATAGCCGTTGTCTTATGAGTATCATTTTCTAATAGAGCAACGTATTTATTTTCCAATAGATCGCCATTTGTTTATACACAATATTTTACTGTAAAAACATTACAAATACCGATGAATAATTTAGTTTATTGTTCTACGCTTGGTCATAAGCAGTTTGTAACTATTTTTGACAAATATATCATTTATTTTTTCCTATCACATAATGATTTTTTATAATCGTCAAAAGAAATTTTGGAAATATTTGAAAATTGGATCATTATTGAAAAGCTATAGTGCATTTGCTTTCAATTCATTTTTAGAAGCAAAATTGGAAATGCTGAATCAAAACAAACATTTTTGAAAGTTAACCAGCAGATATCGCTACTATAAAAATATATCTCGCGACGACATATACACATTCGGAATTCTGTGTATGAGGCTGTACATTACGGAAATTTATACAATACATTTTTATTTTTATGTCTTGGGTGGAAATACTATGTTTATCGCCATTAGTTAATTTTATTGGTGCAAAATATACTCCCGAGTGTGTGGCATTTTGTGAGGGACGTTCAGAAAGTAAATTTCGATATTTTTTTCACACGGTAGCTTTATTTCGAAATAAGACTCCATGGCATCATGGGCTACACACCTTGCACTAATTTTCGACATACTCACCACCGATTATGAGACGTTTGTCGTAGTGTGCAATCAGTTCGAAGAATCCACTCTGGTAAAACACCCTGCGATGCAAGGAATTGTCGCACAACCTGCTACACCTCAGCATTGTTTTGGTAGTAACGTCCCGAGAGTGAGACTTTCAATGCAGGGAACAGGTGAAAGTCCGATTGCGCTAGATCGAAGCTGAAGGCAGGGTGATCCAATCTCTCCTATCCGAAGTGACGAATCTGATCTTGTGTGAGACTTGCTGGATGTGGTTTTGCGTTGTCGTCCAAGACCAGAACACCTTCACTCAAGAGCCCTGGTCTCTTTCGTCGGACCTGAGTTTAGTGAGGGTGTCGCAGTAGCGTACCGCATTGATGATCCCTTCATGGAGGAAATCAAGGAGAATCAATTCTTTTGCGTCCACTGTGTCCGTAACCTTTCCTGCGGAGGGTGACACTTTGAATTTTTTTCCCTCACTTGTGAACTGGGATGCATCAACGTTATTGAGGCGATCTTGGTTTCTGGAGTAAAGTGGTTCACCTGTGTCTCATCGCCTGTGATGATACTGAACAAAAACTCATTTCCCTCGCGCGCGTACCGCATCAAGTGATCGAAACTGATTCCCATACTTGCACTCTTGTGATCCAGGGTCAGGTTTCTCGGCACCCATCTTGCAGACACTTTTCGGTAGCCCGACACATTATGGAGCATGTGATGGACCTGATCACGACCAATACGCAGTGTGGTCGCCACGTCTGACACCGTTATACGCCTGTCCGCTAACACCACGTCCTGTACACTTGTTTTCATTCGTGGATGCGGAAGGACGTCCACTTCGACCTTCATCTTCCACACTCTACCTTCCTTCACTAAACATGAAACACCAGAGACCAACCATTTGACGAGACATGACCTCTTTACCATGCACGGTTTGTAGGCGTTCATGGATGACGGACACATTAGTCCCACGTGCCCATTCATAACGGATAACAGCACGCACTTCCATTGGCGACCACTTTGTCAGCATACATCTGTCTGCAATCGTCATTTGTACTCAAATAACCTCGGGCACGCCGGTCTGCTGCTATTCTCTCTTCTTCGGCGCTCTACACATGCGTCATCCTTCTCCGCTGACGCTCCTTCCGTCGTTGAACCAGCAACGGGTATGGATTTTTATGGTGATTGTTTGTTTCACGTAGTGTACCATCTCTTTCGAAAATATGACGAAACTTACTTGTGTGTGTTTGGGACAGTTTTCTAGTTACAAAGAGACATCGTTAGATAATGAATTTTATGTCAAATGCGTATTATTCATATTTCGGTGTACAGCTCAATCAGGACAAAAAATGGGTCCCGATCAAGTCTGTCATTGTCAGAAGCGAAAATTAAAGAACGTTATATATCAAACGTACGAGTTTAGAATGTATTTTGCGATGAACATGTGAAAAATTCACCCACACGTTACGAATGTTTTCACCTTCTGGGAAAATGCCAAATATTTTACATTTTAGGTGAATTAAGTCTCACTGCTCCACTTGAAATGAAAACAGTTAGATGATTCAGACTATTTCACACATATGGGATAGGAGTATATAATATCAACATTAATGAGAGAAAAAAGCCAGGATTTTGATAATATTAAAAATGAACTTGTTCAGCGTACATAAAAAATATATGACAAACTCCTCCAGCAATATAGAATAAATGCATCAACTACAATATTTTCCCCAGGTAGGGATAATGGGAAAAGTAAGAATATTATAAGGGGGAAATAAGGACAAACAAGAAGCATCTTCATATTGACCAGTAATATTACTGACAACTCTGCGGGAAATTTACATGTGGATAAATGATCGTATAATAGAACATCTGGAGAATGCAAAGAGGTTACACAAACGACAATTCGGATTTAGAAAAGGGAAGAGCACTGAGGACGCATTGCGACAGATGACGAAATGCTATTGGACTTTATACTGATATAATGGGAACATTTAATAATCCATCTTGGTCGCTCATTCTAATATGTCCGTCATCCATGAACGCCTACAAACCGTGCATGGTAAAGAGGTCATGTCTCGTCAAATGGTTGGTCTCTGGTGTTTCATGTTTAGTGAAGGAAGGTAGAGTGTGGAAGATGAAGGTCGAAGTGGACGTCCTTCCGCATCCACGAATGAAAACAAGTGTACAGGACGTGGTGTTAGCGGACAGGCGTATAACGGTGTCAGACGTGGCGACCACACTGCGTATTGGTCGTGATCAGGTCCATCACATGCTCCATAATGTGTCGGGCTACCGAAAAGTGTCTGCAAGATGGGTGCCGAGAAACCTGACCCTGGATCACAAGAGTGCAAGTATGGGAATCAGTTTCGATCACTTGATGCGGTTCGCGGGTTACTTTTATTTTTTATTCTTTTACACTTTCCTAACTCCCTTGTACACCATGATTGGCCCCTCTTCACTACTTTTGGTCGTTCATCCATTCCATCTCATAAGATGGGAATAATATCAATCTCTTCATCAATGTCACCATTCTACTACTACATCTATACCGGTGTGGTCACTCTCCACGCATTAGTGAGTGTTAAATCAATGATTGTGGACCCATTTGTCCCAATAAATGTGTTTTCACCATAGTCATTATGTATTATAAAAATTTTTCCATAACAAATTGTTCGAATAATTTACCTCGTCTATTCTACATATAAAAGAATTTATTGATTTTAATAAAAGTTAAATCCGTCTTGTACTTTATCACGCCATTGCTGTAGTACTTTTTAAATAACTTATAACAATTTCAAAAACTATTTTCTTGCATGATTATTATGTATTATGATTCATATTAATTTAGTTTTATGTGTACTCAACTTTGGCACGGTTGTGTACATTAATTCTGTAGCCCCATCCTGGCCCGGATTTTGCTCCGGTTCTCCTTCGTGTAGAGGCGGATTTATTATACAGGTTCTCTAGGCTGTCTAGGGGTGTGTTTATTGTAACAATAAATCGTGAGTTTAGTATTATTTCAATTCTTATGATTTATAAACACTATACTCAGAATAATCTATAGTTCGATAGTAATTCGTACATGTTAATTTTTGTGTGTTAAATTACAAACATATTGACATTCTATTAGTATTATAACTCGTAGCTAACTTTTTATCTTGTCTAGGAATTTTTGAATCCGCCTTTGCCTTAGGGCCCTTGATCGGAATTGATGGGATGGTCCCTTGCTAGATTCCGGTGAGTAAATTAGTGTATTGTCCTCCACGTTGTCATACGCAGATTGTACTGTTTTTTTGACAATAAATTTATTTATTAGTTGTTCTATACCCCCATAATTTGGATCTCAGATTTGAATCTAAATAAAATAATATATCACGATGTCCTAAATCATATAATATTCGTCTTAAAATTGCAATGTCTTACGCTATATTGTTTGCAAATTTACAATACGTTTCCTATTATCAGACCAACATCACCTTGATAGACTATTGCCTCATGGTGTTGACCGGTGAACTCTGTCAATTCCAAAACATGTGCATCCTCATTCTGTATGATTGTAGAAGACCACGAATTTGATACATGTACCACCCGGAAACGTATTAGTATATAAGACGATTTTCCATTAGCATTCAGTTGTTCTTGAATGCATGACAAGTCATATCGTATCTTCACCATATGAGTTCACAATTCTGCCTATCCGGCATGGCCATTCATGCAAATTTCGTTGCAAATTCGGTCATAGTTGATAGTTTGCTCAATTATTCTCTTTGCTAAAATGTACTCTGTACAGCTACGTTCTAATAATCCATCATCTTGTAAATTCTTGCGTATAAATATCCTATAGACAGTAGCCGTCTGTGAATGCGTCCTACTACTTCCACTATCCAATTTTCCTTTTGACTATTGCGGAACGTTTCTCTATTAAGTATCCTCGCAATTGCATCAAGCGCCTCTTAATCCCCAACATCCAAATTCCAATCCGTTATTAATTCTAAGAACTATTTTTCCTTTTCCCTTCTGTCCATCTTGTATATCTTGAGTCGAGGGTGTCTCCCTGCGTAGTCTTGTGCTATTATTTCAGCATGACCACCTAACGCGCCAATTATTGTTTTTCTTCTTTTGTAGGTAAAATTAGTACCACGTCCCCTTTTCGTGTTCGCCATGTGATATATATTTTAGAATTTATTTTCCTTTCTTTCAAGCACTTCCATCCTCCACACATGGTTCTTGCCACGGACAAGTATCGGTTCCCGTCTTGTGCGCTGATCTACACGCCCACCTGCCGCATGTGCATATGTTTGTTTTATACTGTTTATTTATTAGTTGTTCTAAAGGGATACAACAGTAACTCTTTATCTAGATGGCGCTCCACATTTTTCCACTGTTTCTTCTCTTGTCTGTTGAGCGCGCTGTGATTATTACTATTTTATTGTCATAATCTCAGTCTCATTATGTACAATTATCTTCAACTCTTCTACTCCTTTCTGCAATTCTTTACAAATTCTCTCATGTCCTATGTCTAGTTTACGAGCCACCTTTTCCTGAAATTTTTAATTCTTTCTTCGAGAGTTTTTACTTCTTCTCCATGCTGTTCTTGTAGAATCTTCTCGAAGTCTTGTTTCATATTACGCATACATATGTCTTCTCCCCTTCCATATTTTCCTTGATCACAGTAAAATATTCTTCCGCACATTCTAAAATTACTTCCTCCACACTCACTTTCAAAAGTTGTTTTCCATGCCCTTCATCCACATTTATACACCCTTTTAATACGTCCCTATCTAGACCAATCCTCTTAGACACCATTCTATTAATTTTACTGAGTGTATCATCCATTTCTTCTCTCATTTGTTCTTTCCCCAGAAATGTGTCGTTTATCATTTTTAATCGAAATATTGATTTCCATAAATCTGACTCACCTTCATTAATATTAGTTTGAAGTCTAACACCAAGTCTTTTGAACTTTTCTCTTGTGAATATATTGTTCAATTGTATAACCCGTCGGTGCATTTGATTCATATCTATCCCTTGTAATTCCTGTTCCTCTATCACCCGTTCATCAATCAGTATACATAGCGATTACATATAGAAAATAATATAGCAGAAAAATCAACTAAAATCTAACTCTGTGTAGTTTAGTGACCTGTGTTTTGTCTTTGGATTGGTTTATCTTCATGGGAGTTTTAAAAGCCATAAAATAGCGATCGTTGGTCCCACTTGATTCAGTATACAATGGCGTTATCAATAAATGAGAACACTTCTTGTTCCGCGTAGAAAATTTCAAAAATCTGTGAAATAGAGTCTTTTTATCAGTGACTACACACGTAGACAATCCGTATAGTGGAAATATTTTTTATAATATATTCACAAATGCCCACGCTATTGTGTTTGTTTCAAGAAAATGCAAATGAGTTAGTCTCGATCATAAAATTCGCACTGAGGAAGGACCGGTAAAAACTATATGTAACTGTTCCCAAGGATTATTTTCTACAGGGATCATTTGGTTTTGTTTATAGATCTGATATATTAGTCAATTCTTCAATATCATTCTCCAGGTCAACAACAAAGAATTATTACTAATTACTTCATTGTAGTGACACCGCACGTAAATTGATGTAGTCAGTTTAATATTTTCCTCTAATACTTCAGTTGGTATAACCCACTTACAACTGTCTGTTGAGTAAATTAGTACTTTTGCCTGTGCAGTTTCTAGAAAATGGCTATAATTGAGCATCTATTTTTTTATACATTCCAGTCTTTTATTCTCCTCGTAGTAAAAGAAAAGTAATGAGAGAGGAGTCTGAAGACCATGGGAAAGTTGAGAAGTCAATTTCAGCATTGCGAGATTGCTGACTATTCCTCACGCTGTAGACATGTGGGCGTTCTACTCGTGTCAGCAGGATCGTATGTTTGGACGCTGCCGCCCATATTAGTCGCTTCGTACACAACCGGTGAAAGAGGGTAAACTGGGGTCAATGTCGAAATAAAATGTGCTACTCTTGTTCATTCTCCAACCAGGACTAAAAGGATAGGTGTATTCTTTGGGTGTTTTTTAAATTGTTTATATTAAGATAGTAGTGGATTTTTGTCTTTGGTCTCAAATTCACGAGTTGAATTAATGAATACATACAGGTTAGAATATGACAAATGAATATGAAATGTAGAATTTTTTATAGGGAGTTAAGTTTCATAAATTAAAGTTTTTCTCCATGCATAGCACAGATAAAAGCTGATGATCCATACCATTCAGAAATGCGTAACTAATAAGTACATTTTTTTTCAAAACTAGCTAGGAATACACTTATTGTAACTTTGCAGAAACTTACAGTTCACTTATTTCTTTGCGTATTATTACTCTTTTGGTCTTTACTGGTTTACTTTGATTCGCTGGTTCGTATTGTGTTAGTAGAGCTAATTTCATTCCATGTCATTTTTTTATTACCACATTACATTAAATGTAGTTGTATCTCATTAAAATGAATATTACTGTTTATTTTATGTTTCAGTCTTGAAAATATAAATGAGCTGTTTTTCGTACTATTTTATGGTATAAAGATACGGAATGTTTTATCATGAACTACATAGAATAATTCAGTGTTTTCGAAGGTAGACTATAAGAAACGAGCTAGAAAATATTACCTGGTAAACAAACTTTAAAATGTTAATACATTATGAATAGGTCGTCTATTTGTAAAGAATTACTATTTGATTTTTTTCTCCTAGGTTTAATTTAATATTGCTTCAAAAGTCTGAAGTGAATGCACTAACATTTCCTATTGTGAAGAGGTAATGAACAATACTAATGTACTATGTGATAAGTGGCACCAAACAATGTTAATTTTGGTTGACCGATTAAAATGAGACAAAAAGTGAAACATTAATAAAATTGCAACCATTTACATATAAATTATTTTGCTTGTTTAAAATATTGAATAATATATTTCGCATAAATGAAGTAGGCTCATCGCTGAATCGGTAGTAATTGATATACCAACTGTGACTGTCAGCGGGCTTTATCTGACCTTGGCAGATAGGACACACGATATGTCTGAAGTTAGCTTTTCCACGGGTTATAGCAGCCTATGTGTTGGCGTCGCGACGTGGTCTGAAATGGGTGAAGCTACCCCCACAGGCCTCCCCCCGCACCAAACTTATGACAACCCTGCGCTATCGTTCCATTGGTTCTCATTACTTTTCTTCAAATCGGATAAATATCGGATAAATATCTCATGCTTCAAATGAGATCCATTTGTAATGAAAGGAAAAGTTTCCATGTCTACAATCTTTGAGCGGTACGATCAGAGCCCACTCTAGGGGTCGGCAACCCGGACATATGGCCGGGGCGCCAAATTTGGGGGTGGTATTTCGGCTGCAAGTGT
>NNCF01127491.1:216281-248532 GCA_002313205.1 Laupala kohalensis | reverse complement strand
GTCAAATTCTACCATTTAAAGACTGTTTTCTCCTTTCTTCCATGTACGTAACAAAGAATGCATTGAATTTGATGAGGATTCATTTTTACTTACTTGAATCGATCTCTAACCCTTTAGACTTTTGCAAATGCAACGATTGCTTTCTTCACTTGCGATACGTCGAGAGGATAACAGAATATAATTTTTATAAACATTTTAGATGAGTGGTTCTCGAGTTTTAAGAGGAGCAACACGTCATGGAGACTTTGTTGCTAAAAATTATTAAAGATAAAAATTCATTTTAATCACATTCTAAATTCTGACTCAACCTCTGCGCTCATAAGCAATTAAAGGGAAGCAAATAAATGTGAAATGTAGAGGTATTTAATAGTTACGATGTACAAACAAGCCTTTCGGAATAATCTATAGTTTGATAATACGTACTTCTGAAGTAATCTTTTGACTCCGAATGGTATTATGTTGATATTATAACACGCACTGAAATAGCGCCTTGATCGTAATATGTCGTCCCTTGTTTGCTTCCTTTAGGAGAGTGAAATTAGTTTGTTATTCCTCCACGTGGTCATACGCAACTGCTTTCTTGAGAGTAAATTTATTATTTATCAAATAAATATTTGAACTCACATCGAGACATTCAAAATGGTTTCCGTGTATTTTTTGCGGATACACTTTTTTATTAAAACGATTCGGGCAATGTGTATCATTGTAATGATTCCTCGAAATCTATAATAGTTAATGAAAGAAACAAGAGCAGACGTCGCAAATACGTGTTCGATTTGTGTATTTCAATCCCGTTTGATTTTAATTTGCCTTCGAACGCGGCCTGTGACATTCGTGTGTTCTGTTTCAACATGCCTCGCGAGTTGTGAGGGAGGAAAGAGTGTCCATTTTAGACGCATCTGAAGCTCAGGAAACGTGAGATCTCTATACCTCGTAATTAGCAGCGCATTAAATGCGTGGATTGCGATTCTGTCTGACGTCTTGGCCAATAATACAAATTTACAATTCCATCTCGGCAACTATCTGTCAGTAACTTTCATAAAGAATAGTTACTTTGTCTGATAGGTTACGTAATGGAGCGAAAAATCCAAACGGAATTTTAAGGAGAAAGCATTTCCTTTTTGCTGTCATGTTTAGGGTAAGTAAGGTAGATACCTAATAAAATAAATATTGGGTGCAAGGTACATAGCGCACTTTTTAAATACATGTTCCACAAATACTTAATGTAATCTAATCAGTTAATGGGTTTTATTATGCCATCAGTGAGCTACAAATTTCCCTTCCCGTAGGAGAGCATGCTCGCGAGCGCTGACACTAACTCATTCCATTACGATATTTCATTTTGCAAGAAAAAGAAAACATAAAAGTAAAAATCAAACAATAGTATGAAGGTGGTGACGAAGACCGCTTGGAACAATGTGATCACATTAAAGTAATTTTTCTTGCGACGGAGCCATTTTCTAATTTACTACAAGTACTTAAAGAACCTCAAAATATTATTGCAAGATTTTTACCTTTAAACTTCCAAAAGTTAAATTTATATTTTTTGTTTATTTAATCAGGGAAAACAAAGCGTATAAACTCTTCAGTCAATTTGTCTCAAAATGCACAAAACATCATGTAACACATATGAAAATGTGTAATTAAAAAAAAAATCAAATGAAAATATTATTTGTTCCCTTAAATATACAAACGTTTCTAAGTTAGAAGGTCGTGAAGAAAAGTAATAAATCATTTTAACTCACTGCAAATATACTTTGAAAAGACGTTTATTGCAACACGTAGTTCATTAAACGACTTTATTTTCTTCATCAACGCAAAGAATCGTGTGAAAGTGAGGTTACAGTACCTCCTCTTTACCTTCAGCGCCACTCAAGAAATGAAACCACACTTAGGTTCAGTTTCACAGAGTTTGTTCAATGCTTTAGCTGCACTGAAAATCTCGCTTAAATCATGATTATCGAAATGCGCGTTTTTTTCTAACTACTTCAATCACGATTTTCGCTTAAACGCTCGTCAAACAAGCAATATGGCGTCCATTTTGCTTATTTGCTCGTGGCTCGTTTTGTAGGTTATGTTCAATAGCACGAGGGAGGCCCGCTGCTGCCTCTGGTGAGCAACGAGGTGCGATGTTCTCCCTTCATTTCTCTTGTTACCCATAACGCACTGCAAAACTACAATCGACCTAGAGAATTTTTCGAAAAAATCGATTAAAATAATCGACGCATGATAAAACGCGTACCATGTCCTGGATTAAATTTAACTAATCACGATTAAGAAAATCCTTATTCAGCATTTGGTGAAACTGGGCTTTATTCATAGAATGGCAGTTGACTTCCTTTATTTGAGAAATCAATTACGTCCATTAAAAGTTTCTCTCAAAGCGTGTATTGTTTCTCAAATGATTATTTCAATTTAATGAATTTAGTTCTTAACGCGACCTTCGAAATATCATGTAGATGACGCTTTCTCGTACTCTTCAGGGTTTTTTTTATCTCTACATAATAGTACTTGGTGCTCCTTGATGGGAATCGATGGAATTCGTCCTTCGCTTAGTTGCTTCCGCAGAGGAAATTGGTTTATTGTAATTTATTGTTGCCCTTTGAACTCTTATATCCCTTTCTCGATTCCCCAAATCAACCTTTTTTTCACTTTGATATCATTTTATCTCCGGACATAGATTCCTGAGTATTTTTTGTTCCTCTTGATGTACCCTCCTGTCCCTCCTGTCTGCTCCTGTCCCTCCAATTTTGATCGTAGAGTTCTGAAATATTATGTGTATTTTTCTCATACATCTATAAGATACTAATTTATGAACAATATTAGAGATTTCGGTCTATATCTTGCAGATATCTTTGTATTACATAATAAGTCATAGATGTATAACTTTGAAGCCAAAATGCTAATAATTTTAAACAAAAACATAAGGTAAGAAGTAAAAAATACATTGTAATACAATAACTACAAGTACAAGTATATAAATACAAGTACAAGTACAGCAATTCTGTTTTGGTTTTGGTTTTTATTGTTTCGAGTTTCTTTATTCTATTATAGCAACTACTTTTACGTGTAGGGTATTCGAGGAGCAATGATATACATTATGTGTGTATATATTAAAAGCATTCTTGTACGTATGAGTAAGCAAAAATGTGTTGGTGTACAAATGTGAATATACACTCATCTAGATAATTAATGTGTTAAATGCAATTTCTTTCTGTTCTTACCTTGTATACTACATTCCTTACCATTTTCTATCGTGTGTGTGTGTGTGTTATATCAACTCTTATTGTTGTTGTGTTATGTACCGAGCATTGCTCACTTCGATTATCCACAGAGAAATTGTTATAAAATGACAAATATTGTATCGTTCACAAGATCTTGTAGTCGTCAGTGAGAGCTGCTGAGCTCTGTCGTAGAGAGGAAACCTTCTTTATTAAATTAGAGGAGACGCCATCTTGGTCAACATTCGTCGTAGATCCACGACTCCAAGGCTTCGAGGTCCTAAGTGCGCTAACTGCCGCGAGATGGTGTCAGTGTGCCACCGAGGAAGAGGAGCAGAGGTGTGAAAATGGAAGATGATGTCGAGCGTCTCTATTCTAACCTAACCAGTGCAAATACATCACTCGCCACTCGAGTGAATATCAAATTTTAATCCTGTATAAGAATTATTCCCCTCTTAAGCGGTCTGGTCGGGAACGAGACCGTGTGGCGGGCGAATCCGAGATTCCCGTGAAAAACTGAGTCTCGTTTATGAGGAGCCGATTTCATCACTAAGAACCGACGTCACCGCAATTCTCTTTATTGTATTCTATATACATCTACGAACACGAAAAAAACCCATCAACATATAAACATTTTGAAACCTTAATGTATGTTGCATAAAGTGTCCTACGGGATAGGCCTGTTCAGAGGGGTTTTACGGTACGTTGATGAATCTTTGATACGTAAAACCCATCGACGGAAACACCGTATCACCCTACAAACAGAAAGATGAATCAAAATTCGTTGTCCGACGTGCAAAGACAAGAATTTCACGAGGACCGGGTCGTACTTCAACGAAACACTATATATATACTTCATCCATTAACGTTTTCTTCTTACAAGAACACAGAACATCCCCTCAACATGTGTTGAAGCCGGGAATAAAGTAGGAGTATTTCTTTGCTCATCATTCAGCAGGACCGAGTATTTCGTTCGTGAAATTCAAAACGTACGGAATTTGGAACAAAACAATCCCCATATAGCACCTCGACTTTCGGGCACTAATTTTGTGCGATTTTCATCAAAAGTAACATCATTTTATTGTTTATAAACACACAGAAGTTAAATAACAAATCGAATGCGCAAATACCTGTAAAACACACACATGTGGAATAAAATGGTTAGAAAATTAAAACAGAAGGTAACGTAGAGAAAGCAATTACATTTAAAGAATTTTAATTTTCTCTCTCTAGAGATGAGAGGAGGTCCGTGTATATGTGTGTGTGTGTATACTAACATACACACTTACATACAGATACAGCCAGACACTCATGAGTACAAACGAGCGTAAATGATTTACATAAACATAAATCCTATACATAAAGTACGAATACTAACGTAGAAATAGTTGCTATAATCGACTAATAATTAAGTAAAATAAAACCAAAAGAGGGTAGTTTTAATAGACAACAACACTACACTACTATTCACCCTGAGCATTTTCTATACCCTTATAGTCTTTTCATATCACTCCACTGCACTTCACATGTGCTCCTATTTCGAAGAAGCAAGAAGACGGTAGCGGAAACTTTCTACTCTTTCTGGTAAGTTCGTAAGTCCTGTTGCAGGTAAGTTATTCCAGTGTACAAAGGTTCTATTCCTCAATATCTGTTTTGTGTTTCCTACATTTTATTTTGCGCTTGTGGTCGCCGTGACTAATGTAGTTCCGTCGGTGGAGCCTAGAGTTCGCTGATTTTCACGCAGGCTTTAAAGAAAGCACAACGACGCGCGCACTTTCTTCGATTGGAAAGTGTAAAGCCCCACTCTATTACGTGTGTTATCCCTAACAACATTCGCGGCCTTTCTTTGTGTCCGATCTAATTCATAGACAGGACCCTCCCTATACGGATCCCAGCAAGCGACTCCGTACTCCACTACAGGTCGAACTAATGAAGCGTACGCCAAGTTTTTAGATTTCGAGTTCCCTTTTCTAAGTACGCGTCTCACGAAGTTCAGCGCTCTCCAAGCTTTTTTTTGTTTTGTATTTTACATGTTCTGTCCTATTTAAATCACGAGAAATTATAACCCCTAAGTATTTACAACTTGAGGAATTATTGGACAATTTAATATATAGTTCAACGCAGGTTTTATTTTTGATCTGAAAAAACACGAAGCTTTACTTTTCAGAGGGTATATTATCATTAGTGGAATTATTTTTCTGATTCCATTTCCACAGTTCGTTTGGATGGCATTGTAACATATTTCGGTTTATAATCATTGTATTGTATTGGAACATATTCTTCAATATTTCGATATATAAACAGTCACCTGCAAATAAATGCCCTACAGAATTGATATGTCGTTAGTATATGCGAGGAAAAACGCTTCCCTGTGGAACTCCCGATTCCAACTCTCGGAGAAGTTCACGAATCGTGATTTTTGCAAGAAGTCGATCGTGTGGCAGGAAATGAAATGCTTTCGACAGATCGACGGCTCCCCATTCGGCGAGAACGGAAAAAATAAGTTCGCTGTGAGGTGCAGGTTAGAAAAATCTTTTCCCAACTATTCTTCAAATAATCTGCAATGATACGTTCCATCTGTTTACATACCACAGAGGTTAAGCTAATTGGTCGATAATTACTAACTAAAGAGAGATCACTTATTGCCTTTCTTCCAGACGCGTAGTAATCAAGAATTATTTAATGTAATATCACAAAGTCTGGCTCAGTACGCAACCGTCATTTCCATATCGCCTTTAAGAATATCACTTGAAGATTTGTCGCATCCGATTGGAAAAATATGTTTCAA
This sequence comes from Laupala kohalensis, assembly GCA_002313205.1. Classification (NCBI taxonomy): domain Eukaryota; kingdom Metazoa; phylum Arthropoda; class Insecta; order Orthoptera; family Trigonidiidae; genus Laupala; species Laupala kohalensis. The sequence continues at coordinate 242,523 of NNCF01127491.1, read as the reverse complement.
ACTAAAACAAGATCCTTCACGATCCGTTCAGAGCATCTGAAACACCTCGATAAACATAGTTCAATGTTTTCTCACTGGAAACGGAGAGATTTAAAGCCCCTCACTCTGACGGGGGTTGGAAAAGGTGACGGAATCCTCGTGAGAATGTAATTAGAAGATTCTTCTTATTTATTCACACAATTGCTCTCGTATCTGAACACTTTTACAATGCGATATTCTTGGAGCGTTTTTCGGGAATGTATGTTAAGGAAAGTACTTCGGCCATCACCTCTATTCCGACTGCTGCAGTTAACCTACTAGCGAGCGCACGCACCTGCCCCGTTGTAAACCACCGCCGCAGAATTCATTAAAGAGCGTAAAACTAGGAACAATACAACATCCACTCGTGACCCTCTGTTCATCGCCGAATGAACACGCACATGTGTTTCACAAAGAATTGTTTCGCTAATAATATTATTTTATTTCTTTATTCGCAATCCCCTAACAGTCGACTCTGTTTCTCGGCATAAGGTTTCTACCGGGATTAATTTTTTTATTATGATGTTGACCTTGACCAATATATATTCGATAACGGAACGATGTATTCGAGGGTTGGACATCAATAAATGATTCTTTTTACAACGCCAACGTTTCGGCAATTTATTTTGCCTTCGTCAGGGCTTCAAAGAACATACACAATTTACATTATTTCTAGTACAACTTTCAAACACCTTATTAACACAAACAATATACCAGTGATTACTCACTGTCTAATTATGAAATAACTGTTACAAAAATATACCCAAAAATCTTATTATAGTACAAAACAACATACCAGTATGATATGGAACGACACCGTCATCAATTTCCACCAATCACAACCCACTACATCTCTACAACCTGCCTGGTGTAGGTCAGAAACAAAAATGAAAGATTAGGAAAAGTTTTGAAAAATGAAGAAGTGGGCATTGCATATAAAAGTAGGAATAATATTGGTAGACAAGTGTTTAGTAAATTAATACAAAAGAATGAGAAAACTGATACAAAAGAAGAGACGTTGAATACGAGGTAGATTATAGTGAGTGTGATAAGCTTTACGTTGGGCAATCCTCGCAGTTCATTAAAAGGAGATTCCACAAACAGCATATGTATGATCTGAAGAAGGCTCAAATCATGTGTGCTTGAGCAGAACATGCTCTGGAAAATCAACACAGTTTTGATTTTCAAAATGCAAAAATTTTATCCGTTGAATCTAATTACAGAAAAAAAAAGATTAATTAAAGAAATGGTTCACATCACTAAGTTAAGTGATAGAACTTGTACCATACACACTGATACTGAGAATTCAAGTAACATGTACAAAAATATTATTGACAAATGGGTTGGCAGCAGTGGTAGGGCTGTTTCGCCATGACAGACCTTATTAATTGCAATTTTTATTTTTGTCCTTCACCAGGAAGGTTGTAGAGATGTAGCAGATTGTATTTACAGGTTGTGGCTGGAGGAAACTGATGATGGTGTCGTTCCATATCATACAGGTTTCTTGTTTTGTATTATAATAAGACTTTCTGGGTATGTTTTTGTAACAGTTATTTCATAGTCAGATAGTGAGTAATCATTGATATACCGTTTGTGATAATAAGGTGTTTCAAAGTTGTACTAGAAATAATGTAAATTGTGTATGTTCTTTGTAGTGGTGATGAAGGCAAAATAAATTGCCGAAACGTTGGCGTTGTAAAAAGAATTTTTTATTGACTGGAATATATAGTTCCGTTATAAATTTTATATTGACTCTTTTTTTTTCGTTTCTCATTTCTGTCTTACCTCTCAGTCTTTTTATTCCTTTCTTGTTTTCCTGGTCCCCGTAACGTCGTACCCCGCAGGGGACTTACATCTAGTAAGTACGTGTTTGGTGAACACGGGGCCCCGAGGTGAGTCCTGGAATTACTTTCACTTACTTGTGCCAAGCTCCTTCCTTTCTCTTTCCTGACCTCCCTTTGTCTTTTCGATCCCCACGCTAGTATGACTAGGGTATCTTTCACTTTCCTCTTGATATATTGCAATCCAGGAGGGTTTTTACTGGGTATATGGTTGAGTCCCACACGCGGGGAGAGTCATGTTGGCTCTCCCTAGTGCGTAACTGCATTTTCCCCACCTGTACAAGTTTTTCGGGCTCCAATGACCTTTGATGTCGACATGGGCTGTAAATCCCTCCACGCAAAGAAAACGTAACGTCGCCGTGTCTTCGTGTCATCTCCGTTTTATACTCCCGTCTGATGCACATCATTATCTCTGTAGCTCCATCCCGGCCCGGGTTTTACTCCGGTTTTCCTCCGGGTAACGGCTGATTTTCCTTGGGTAGGAATGTCATTAATATTTTTCTTTTATTAGTCTCGAATTTTTACTGCACTAATATCTAGAAATTATTTTGAATAATTAATGGATTAAAGTACGTATTTCTTAAATAATTTCTTTTGTAAGTATTAAATCCGCCATTGATCGGAATTGATGGAATACGTCCCTTGCTTCCTTCCGGAGAGTAAATTAGTTTATTGTCCTCCACGTGGTCATACGCAGCTTGTAAATTTTGCTTTTTTTGACAATAAAGTTTATTTATTATTATCATCATCTCTTCTTCCAAATAGTTGTGTAAAATGTCGCATTCTCTTCGTTTTTTTCAGAAAGTACGTTAAAAACATCTCTGTTCTCATCATTTGTCTCAACCACCATCTTCTGCTTCCCTCGTTCTTGATACTCGCTCCACAGACTCCTCATCCTTAATCTTAATTTTATGCAAATAAACAATAATCATCGTCATCAAATCCACGCAGACAGACCAATCCCCGACATTGAAATGAGGAAAACACGACTATAGCCAGAGTTAATGATTGTCGCTGCGCCGACGGATGCAAACTTTTCGCTGAAATGAAAAGGTTTCGCGATAGAAATTAGTGGAAAGTGGGTGAAAGCTCTGATTATCCGCATCATCGGAGCAATTTCAATAAATCTAAAGAAACACTTCGATTTCATTCGAGGAAAACCAAGACAATGAGAAATACAAGATAAATATTTTCATTGTCACTTCATTGCTTACACTCTGATTAGAATCTGCAGATCAAATGATCTCCCCTCCCATCATAAATATCTTCCTATTTCAGAACCGTCCCTCACAGGAGCGAATGGACGAGAAGATGAAAATCTATTTTGCGAAGTAATCTCGAAAGTATAAAGAATAGTGCGTGTGAATGAATCACAAATTGATCACTTTCAGAATATTTGTAGGAGACAGTTTAAAACAACACTTTAGGTCCTCTCGAGGTGAATGAGAATCAATCAATCAATCATTAGGGCATCACAATACAAACAGACGCGTCCACGTCGTAAGTGAAGTTTCAAATTGTTCGAGGGGAGGAGATGTCAAGGAACATTATTTGAAAATCATTAAAGACAAATATCAGCGAACTTATCTGTATCAGACTGTAAATTAGTGTCACAACACAAACATGTTTTTAAAGTGATGTCCGATGGTTTAAACGGTTTAAGTGATAAAGTGAAATGTTTTTATTTGCGTGTTCCATACGTATCGGTTTAGACTCTGTGTTAAAATCATCTCTTTCAATTTGAAAGAAATCGACTCGTCACACCACAACAGTTCAAAGTCGGAGAGCGATTCGATTCGTTTCGAGATGAACATTAATTGCTATCGAACACTTGAGGTGGAGCGAATGAGCGAGTTGCACTCTCTGCACCGGGAAGCGACGTCTGGAAATTGTTCTTATGACGTCACGATGTCCTTATGACGCTCACAAGAGACGGAAAGAGAAAAGGCCAACCCTTGATTCAACACTTCATACAGTAAAGAAAGAAAGAAAAAGAAAGAAAGAAAGAAGAAAAGAAAAATAATTCACTTCATTTTTTGTCAACATTTCACTAAGACGCCTGGATACACAGGTTCTACACACGCAGAGAAATAACTGTTGTTATCGTCAGAGCTGAGAGGCGCGTGACGATTTGTCGTAAAATCATCAATAAAGATTCTTTCAACAGATCCTTCGTTGTCGACGGCAAGTGAAACTAATTCGCGTCATCCACGACGAAAGGGAGAGAAACGTTCGAGTTTATTATTCCCAACGAACTGTTCGCAAACTCAGCGAAGGAAAAGGCTTCAACGGTTAGGGAAGTACTCACAGGACATTTTCACAGAATTTTTTAAAAAAAATATTTAAATCGGTTCGGGAAGTCATGTGATGAGACGTTAGGGGGAGGGGAGGGGAGAGAAGTCGGTGGTTGGTAACGCAGACATCACAAATACCGCGATAGAGAGATACGAAAGTGTTTCACGAAGAGATACGTGACATTAAAGAAGCACTGAAAACGTAGTGGAGCGCCCACGCGGGACTATTGAGCCGACTCACAAAGAGAACACGGGATTTACGAGACTACAGTCGTGTTGTGCCTCCTACGATGTAAACATAATTACACGAATGAATGAAAAAATGCGACGACGTTATTTTACGCAGTTCGATTGACGGGAAGAATATAAGCGAGAAAATATTAAAAGAAACAAAGTACGTATATGTCCAGTATTTGCTATTTCTGTTGACATGCGAGAGTACGAACGTCGTTATGGAGTTCTTCCTCATTCAGTGTCCACGAGAATTTGAATGAATTCAGCTCCAATTGATTCGGTTCCGGGAAATGACTCGTAATAAACTTCTTCAAACACAAACCGAATTCACCCAGCGTCGCTTCACAGTCGCCTCACAGTCGCCTCACGAAGAGAGAGAGAGAGGGGAATATATTTAGAAAAGCGTTCGCAAATAATAATAATAATAATAATAATAATTATAATAATAATCTTTATTTGGAGGCGAAGTTAAGGCAAATGCCTCCTTCTCTTCCACTTAACCTCTTAGTGAATACATTTACATGCGACAAAAAGTAAACCGAGAAATAAGAAAGGAAGAGAGAGTAGAGAGTAACTCATTCATACGGTTGTCTTTTGTGTTCATGCAAAGAGGATCGAAGTGTGTTGGAGAACGAGCAATTCCTTATATCATGATCAAGGTTGTTCCACAGTTTGACAGCTTCGATAGAGAATTTCCCAGATTTGTGTCTGGGAATTAAAAGAACTAGTTTGGAAGAAGAACGAGTATTTAGATTACGTCCATCGCAAAGAAATTGGAAGATGTTGGGGTTTTAGTCTGAAGTATTTTATAATGGAAAAGAAGAGAATGGGATTTCCGTCGGTCTTTCGGTTTCATCCAACCTGCTTTCATGTAGTAGTCGGTCAAGTGATCGTATCGTTTCAGTCCAAAGATAAAGCGGATGCAGGAATTCTGAATCTGCGAGAGTGGGAGGGATATCTGGGTGAATGAATACTGTCACAGTAGTGAAGATGAGGAAGGACCAAGTACGTCCTCCTCCCTTTCGCCTTAGAGCATTAGAATGTGTTTCTACGAGTTCCTATTATTATTATTTTAATCACAAGACTCCATCCTTTCCGAGATAAAGAGTCAAATCACTCTGATGTATAATTGTTTTCTTTATCATTATTGTTCTAATTGTTTTAAAACACAACAATATAAATTATAGCGAAAAAAAACAGGATTTCATTTGTGTCTATCAGTTAATAATATACAGTAACAAATAGTATTGAGGAACTCGCTTGACTTGTTTGAAATGAAGGAAAAAGTGAAACATCTTTCTCAAATGTCCAGTGACTTAAAGTGATAGAAAAGTATCACTTTCGTGATTTAAAAGTCGGTCATTTCTTGAAAATAAGTGTTTTCTTCACGTGAATCTTTTGAATAGCAATTATTTTATTTAAATGAACCGAGAGGTATGTTTTTTTTTTCAAGTTGAAATCACTATAAATACAAAACATGTTATACTCCGTTTGTTCCTTCCGCTGATTTGAAGTATTTTAGTGACTTAACCTTTCTATATCACCCGCAACTCTTCTGATCAAATTCTGTTTTAATCGGTTGAAACACCTACAACTAGAAGTATCTGGCTTATCATTCAATAAAACATTGTTCCTCCTCAAAAGGAAACACGGAATATAGGTTAGATTCGATACAGGTTCACCTCATCACCATTTCACCCGTGTTGATAAATATGCACCAAGTGGGAGAGTTCTCCAAACCAGATAAACTTCCTACGTACTATTATTTACCTCAATGTCGAGTCTTTCAAAGCGACAGTTTTACAAGAAAACTTATCTTGTGACTATGTTTAAAAAAATTCTTCAATATTCATTTTCAGTGTTTTTTTTCTCTGGATTATCGTTAGTATTTTTTTCTATTAGACTCTGAAAAAGAAAAGCCATGTTGCAGATAAGTAATACTTAGTAAATACAAAGGTTAGTTTCCTTGGATCGTACAGAAGGATTTCTAGAGGATTTGTTGGAATTCCTTTCACTCTGCGATACGCGAGAGACATTCTGTTAGACATAAAATGGAGTTTTTTACAGAGACAGAGACGCGCAGGCGCCATTTTGATGCTTTGAGTGTATTGTAAACATAGCGCGAAACGAAGCGTCGAATAATTTGAGAAGTAATGATTCATGAGTTGGATTTTCACCACAGGAGTGAATATTATATTCCATTGATAGAAAACCAATTCTAACTCTGGAAAAGGTTTGTAATAATAAGAAAATAATAAAAATGTTCTTAAAAAATTGTGTGTGTGTGTTCTTTTGAATTGTAGTCTCAAAACAACTGATCAAACAACCAAATCCGTGTGATTTATTCGTAGTTTATACATACATTCGCATTTGTTTATTTTCAATTATGGACATAATAGCTTATTTACAAGAAATTACATTTTTCAACGTGTAACGTCTGCTGCATAAGCCGTGATATTAGAATGACATTACAATTTTTTCATTGAAACTTTGAAAGCCCCAATATTATGTTATGTGCCATAATTGTCAACAACAAAGAAATATTATGAAGCGCCACGGTAACTGTTGCACGTAACTAGTCAATCTTCTAGTCGGTCCCAAAGACGGCGTCGTGCGTATGCTATGGAGCCTACATCTCTGCGTAAGTTCCGGAAGAAGGTGTAGGAAGAGAAGTGAGATGAGAAAAGGACGGAAACAAACAAAAAGTTTAATGAAGTGTTGCGACGTAAAATGTGCTCTTTTAATCATTGCCTTTCGTATTTCAATATCAGTTACATTTTATGTATTTTACAATATTTCATTCATTCAATGTCATACAACGTATCCTCTACCAATTTGAAAATTTGTTAGTAGTCAAGTTACCCTAGGTTTTTACTTGCGTTCATTCATTTCTTTCTTTTCTTCTTCTTCTTCTTCTTCTTTGTATTCTGTCTCCATCATCATCATTAGTATCTTTATGGATTCTTTCTCTCAGTAGAAAACTGAAAATATTCATCCACCCCATAGATGGGATTGGGTTTTATCGATACAGAAAGGAAATACATCCTGGCCTGTATGATGAGGTGTTAATTAACTTTTAGAGTTTTCGGAAAATGTGACAAGTCTGCAGGAGGAGCTTTCTGTGCGACCTTCATAATATTCTCCTTTTGATTCCTACCCGCGCAGAAATCGCCGACGTTGAGCCGACTGTCGACGTCGTCCTGACGTCGTATTTCCCGGAATTTGAAGTCGAGATAACGTCGAGATGAGGATAAAAATCTACGTTGTTTCGATGTCCAGATCTCGTTTCCTAACTTCCATATATTCTTTATCATTACTATTATTGGTATATAAAAAACTTTTTCTGTTCTTTCTGCTCTAAAATATCATTCCCTATCAGCGTAATTTAGATTATGTGAAGTTTCATTAAAACTACTTTAAAATATGTTTTTATTAGAATTGAAACTGTTTATACGAATAGTTTGTAATTGATACTAAAAAAATCCGCAAAAAAACATCAAATTCTAGAAATCATATTAAACTTCAACAAAACGCAACTTTCATACAACGTTGATCTCTTTACTTTGAACCTTAAAATGATAAAACGTCCAGAATTGATTCGCGCGTCATGAGACAAAAGACCACAAAAGACCGAAAGATATCATTCGACAGATAAAAAAGCTTCTTTACATTCTGTGGAATCGCATCACGAAGAAACAAGACGCAATTTATTTTCTTGCCTTTTTTTTTTACATAAATTTGAATTCGATATTAAATCGGAGGAATACATTGACGGGGTCGTATCGCTTCCTAAAGTTTGTTTTGTTTTTAAGATAAAACGCGGAAGGGCCGCATGAACTCTATATGTAATCTCAAAAATGACAAGGGAACGAACATAAGGTGTATTTCTCCTGAGTTGGACATCCGACAGTTAGGGTCAAATACAAAGGAAACAAATAATTTCTATCGATTGCTTGGGATTATCAGAGTCTGAGTTGTTCTTTACGTTTACATGTATGAGCTAAAAGGCAAAACACAGTTGCGCCTCAAACATATCCGGATGCATTTTGTATGAGGATATAACACCTATATGTAGTATCTGTATGCGCAAGCGCAGAACCAGTTTGTTTCCATGTTAGTTGAGTTCTTTGTAGGTTATATCGTTATTGTCATACGTATTACAGATAATCTATTGATTCCTGAAATCTTAAGTGCTGAGTAGTGCATATTATATTAACTATAGTTCAAATAAGATTATTTGTGTTCTTCCCCTCGCGAAGCGTCGCCTACGTGTGCGGACAGACGATGTACCTGCAGTTCCACTGAAGGGGACTTACATCTAGTAAGTAGGTGTTTGGCGAACACGGGACCCCGAGCTGAGTCTGGCATTACTTCCACTTACTTGTGCGAGGCTACTTCCTTTCTCCTTTCTGACCTCCCTTGGTCACCTCTTTTTGTTCTTTTCGATCCCGACGCTATTAAGGCTAGGGTATCTTTCATTTTCCTCATTTTTGTAATGTTTTGATGTAATGATAAATGTTTTGATATACTATAATCCAGGAGGGTTTTTAGTGGGTATATGGTTGAATCATTCGACGAGTCCCACACGCGGGGAAAGTCAAGTTGGCTCTCCTTAGTGCGTAACTGCATTTTCCCTACCTGTACTGAATTTTAGGGCTGCAATGACCTTTGATGTCGACATGAGCCATAAAGCCCCACAAAAAATCCACTAAAGCAAAGTCATCGCCTGGGGGATGGAACACGCGAAAAAAACTTACCCTCCAAATCGTTTTATTTAAAAAAAGAATAAGGTAAAAAAGTTGCAAAAATAACTTTAATAAATATTCCGTCTTTAGATATATTAATTCTATTTACATTTAGGAATATTTTTAGAAAATTATTGAAGTTACGGAAATTGTGAGTGTCTTCTGCAAGAATCAAACCCGCACATTTTGACCGACCAGGTCAAATGCTTTAACCGCCCAAACTATGAGTCCACCTAAGATTAGCTAATTGGTCATTAGCCATCCCTAGGTATTGTAGGTGTTTCCGAGCAGCACAGATGGCTGTGAATATTTGCTGAAAAGTGATTGTCACAATCCACTGGGATGAGAGACTCTCTCTCTCTGTCCATGTCCATTCCAATGAGACGCGTTTGCGATCCTTTTATCTAAAATCATAAAAAATTAGGCAGCGTACGAACGCTCCTTTGTTATTCAATGGCAGTTCTTCATTTCATCCTTTATTTTGAATCTGCAGACATTTTCCTTTACAGCAGTTTATTAATTAGAGGTGATCTAATGAATGACGAATTTCTCTTCGCAGACAAATTATTTCAACTTTTTTACAATGTCCATCGAAAGAAGAAATCCGAATAAATATTTCTTAGTCTTCGCTAAAAAATATTCATTCGCTTCCTTGTTCAGATCCCTTCGTTTTCTCCTCCTNACAATGTCCATCGAAAGAAGAAATCCGAATAATTTCTTAGTCTTCATTCGCTTCGTTGTTCAGATCCCTCTGTTTTCTTCTCCTCTTTGTCACCAGCGGCAGAATATTTCATAATAAAATGCTTTTGAAACCTTACGAACGCCAAAGAAATAATTTCGCAAATTGTAAATGAAGACTGCGAAGAATACCGGAGAGTAAACTAGTTTCTTGTCCTCTAAGCGGTCCAGTAATTTTATCTATTTCTTTATTCGTAACAAAAAGAAAGAAATGAATTGAAATGAAAAATAACTCTGCAGCAGAGCGAGCGAGAGGCGTCTGGAGGAGGGATCCTCGTGTGCCGAGAAGCGAGTCGCCGAGAGGCCGCCGGTGGCCGCGACTGGTTATAATATTCATGAAGTAGACTCGGGTCACTGGAGTGGCACACTTCACACGTTGTACAGGAATAAACTATTTATTACTCCACTAGATTCATGCAAATTGTTTACGTCTATATTCCTCAAATGGCGGTATTTGTAGGTGATGGGCGTCATCAATCTCCGTTTTACTTCGAAGCTGTTCCGAGTGGATGATGCTCTTCGACGCGGAGGCAGATCGGCTCACACAAATAGTGTTCTTTATTTCTTACGAAGTCATCTCACGAAAAGTCAAAATCAGTTGAACGAAACGCATTGTACTCTCTTTTGTAGTTTTATTCCCTCCCATCCGTTTGTCTCGAGTTTTATATCAGAGTATGATTCTAATTTTCTGCGCGTACCGTTCAAATAATTCATTAAGAGTCCAGTTTTAATCCTTTTTAGTACAAAGAGAGTGCGGCACAAAATTAATTAGGAATAGGTTGGGGCAAAGATCCGCACTTTCCAGTTTCGCCGGTGCATGCGATATACAGAAATGTTGAAATTCGACAGAAAGCGAAGGTTGTTACCTTTTGAAACGCAAGTAAAGATTTATTGATTTATTTATTTTAAACCCTTCACTTCGCTCTCGTAATTTCAATCCGTCTTCTTCGAGTCCCACGAGTGGATTTGAAAAGAGGATTTTGGATATAAAGCAAATTGCGCGTCGTGCGCCGGAGAAATACCTGGGATGCAAATAACCCTCGACGGAGGCCTTACGCTGTCGCCAGACGCTTATCACCATTTCACGTCGGCGTCAAGGAATTCGAGTTGGTGATAACAAGTGTCATTGAAGGCTCTTGTTTTGAAACGAGGGAGGTTAGCGGAGTCAGTCGTGTGGAGTTAAGCGTCGAAAATACCTCGTCACCAGACTGCGAGGGACGAGAACACGACGCTTCGCGAAGTCAGGTTACATTTCACACACGCACCGTATTTGTTAGTTTATTGTGCATTAGACGCAGTAAATTATTTCATTGTCCTCAACCTTGTAACAGCTCTCTCGGCAATAAATTATTTATTTATTTATTGTCAGTCTAATTGGCTTGAAGTTGGTACCGAGCTTGTACTCAATTGAGCCGTAGCTTTCACTTCGCCATCGTTCAAAAGAGAAATGATATGTGTACGCAAATCCTCTGTTAAGTCACTTCCTCCATAGGTCTTGTCCTCTCAGTCATCGGTATCTCTTGTTACTTGATGATGAACCCGTTTGTGAGGACTGTAGTGTGTTTTCTCTGACAGTGCGTCACCTACCAAGTGATTGCAGAAGATACGGAGACTAATTGGTCTGGCTGCAGATTTACCAACAGTTCTCGGTCATGAAACGGTTAATGTTAATAAACTATTGAATTTTATGAGTAGATCGGGGCTCCTCCCACAAGTTCTCGGGAGGGTTTAAAATTTGCATTCTTTTTGCCTCTTTCCTGTCTTCTTTCCTTTCATCCTTCGTTTGTGGAATTAGGAAATGTAATTTTTAATTTATTTTTTATGATTTAATGAATTGGGCAACTGTCTTCTTTTCTTTCATCTTTCTATTTAGATATTTGTTGATTTCTGGAGGGTTTTTTAGTGGGTATGGTGGAGATATTCGGCGAGTCCCACACACGGGGAAGAGTCACTACGGCTCTTCTCTATTGTGCGAAACTGCATTTTTCTCCGCCTGCATGGGCTCTAATGACCTTCACGTTGACGAGCCTTTAAAGCCCTATTATATTGGTAGGACATTGGAATTTCTGAAAACTTAAATGTTTCGCCATCATAGATCATCAACCCAATGCAATACTCTCGATGGCGGCTGTTGCTGTTCCGTTCTTCCTTCTGCATCGAGCAAAGTGTCGAAGGAACATCAAGTTTTTCTTTACAGCAAACAGTCGCTTCAGTGTGACTTCTATTATTAATATTTATTTGGATGTGACTTTAATTTGTGTGAGTCAGCCACGTTGCATAAGTTGCACGACTTGGAGAATACCTTTCGAATTAGATTAACCTTAGAATTGTGCTGCAACGACACCGAATGTGATATAAAAGAATAAGAAATGGCGCAGAGGGGATGGAATATCTCACTGGACACGGGCATTTGTGAAGCATTTAAAGAAGATAGAAAAAGTAGTTGAGGAGACATGCCTTTGGAATAAGGACAAAGAAAGGGAGTACATTTTTTACATTCGATATGACCGGTAATTACGCAAGTAAAAACTAATTTGGGCATAATTTCAATAAAAGTAATATTTGAGAAATTCAGAGAATGTGGTGAGAGTATTAATAAGCGCTTTGAGATCTATGGTGAAGGAGGTTACAGTGGAGCGTCCCTTAGAGATGGCGTAGATGCATCCATCGTAAGAGCAGAAGGGAAGAAAACGAGACTGAAGTACAATCGGTTATAAGATACTTCACATTGGACTCTGGTGGTTTTGTTGTTGTTGTTGATCTTTTTTTGCCTTATGAATGTGTTGGTAAATCAAAAATGCATTTAATAATAAATTCAAATAAAAAACTTAAAATAAGAAAGAACGATGTCCTCATATATCATCTTGACTTTCTTTAATTTGTTTAATTATTTTAATTATTTGAAGCTTCAGTTCCGTCCTTCGATTTTTTAATTTGCTTCACTCTACTTTACGTCCTTTTTACATTTCAAATTCGTCCTTTTTCATTTGCGTTTCGTCTTCATCAGGATTCGAATGAATCAACAGACGAAACTAGTGTAATACTTTTGATCATTTTGCACAAAATTAAGATGACGAAACGATATGAGAGAAGATACAGAAGCGAATTTGAAGGGAAAAAAACATACACGTCAGCGATGTTGTATATAAGAAACTGCTCCAAATTGTACAATTTTGAAAAAAGAAAACAAGATATGATCTCAAGTTGACGAATGCTTCTTAAGATTCTTTAAGTTTTTAAGGAACAGTTATTTACTTGTTTGTCATGTAACTCTATGAATTAAAGTCGTAAATGTGAAGCATGATGAAGACTTGAACAGAAATTGAAAGAGAAGTTGTTAGAAATTGTGAATGAAAACAGTCGCACAGATGATGTGGAGCGAGGAGTTCTCTTTGTCAAAGGTAAGTGCCGTAATTGGAGGAACTTTTTTTTTGTGCATCGTCCACTTCTTCGCGAGACGAATCCTCTGACTCAGCCACAAAAAGAATTTCGCCTCAGGCCAAGGATGTCCAAAATACGTCTCTCCATATATATATCTCTCTCTCTCTACTTATTTTTCCCGATTAAAGAGATCGCCCCTCCGGTGGCTAAGGGGTTCGATTCCGGCGGTGTTTAAGAAAAATATACAAATGTTAGCCCTTCACTTCATCTCTAGCTGCGACTACTCAAAACCACCTCTTTCTACTGCATCCAGTGTCACGACCGGTCACGACGCACTCTTATCATCACGTGGGTCAAGTTACTGGTGAACTCAGCTAAATCTTAGGAATAGCCCTATTTCACCTCCTCCCCTGAAGCTTCGCTACGTCTCCCGTGTAATAAAAAAATAAAGAGAACGCCGAAAATAAGTTAAAGAGATCAATTCCCCATATCTAGAGCGCGTTTTTGTAATTAATTTCTTTTAATTATATTATAGCAAATAGTTTTACGTTAAGGGTAAAGAAAGGCATTTGCTTATACGAGTGTATCTGTGTCTCTATATCTGTTTGTGNAGATTCTTTAAGTTTTTAAGGAACAGTTATTTACTTGTTTGTCATGTAACTCTATGAATTAAAGTCGTAAATGTGAAGCATGATGAAGACTTGAACAGAAATTGAAAGAGAAGTTGTTAGAAATTGTGAATGAAAACAGTCGCACAGATGATGTGGAGCGAGGAGTTCTCTTTGTCAAAGGTAAGTGCCGTAATTGGAGGAACTTTTTTTTTGTGCATCGTCCACTTCTTCGCGAGACGAATCCTCTGACTCAGCCACAAAAAGAATTTCGCCTCAGGCCAAGGATGTCCAAAATACGTCTCTCCATATATATATCTCTCTCTCTCTACTTATTTTTCCCGATTAAAGAGATCGCCCCTCCGGTGGCTAAGGGGTTCGATTCCGAAATATACAAATGTTAGCCGTTCACTTCAATGTCCTTCACTTCATCTCTAGCTGCGACTACTCAAAACCACCTCTTTCTACTGCATCCAGTGTCACGACGCACTCTTATCACGAAAACGAGCGAAATAAAAAAAATTCGGGTATTTTTGCTAAATGCTAAAACCTCGAAATACATATTTCATGTTAGTAGATCCTAATAAGAATAAATACATTCTATCTTTATCACTGAAAATGATTCGATGATTTATGTCCAAATATTTGTCTTCGGAAAACTTTTATCGCCTCCTACAAACGATCCGCTACCCGTTATCTCGGAATAAAATCGTAACAAAGAAACCTTTTAGAAACTTTTCCAATGAGATAGATACCATAATATTGCGTAATCTTCGGTTTTATGTAAGTGTGCTAAATTTATAACTCAATCGGTCGGGAGGATCTACTTCGATATTCAGTCGCGAGATTTCGCTCAAACTAACAGTCGAAGTTAGAAACCTGGCGTATCATCACAATTGCATTCACCATTTCCATCCAGAGCTCATCATATTCCTCTCTCAAAATAATCCTAATTACTAGGTTTTAAGTGATAAATATTATGTCAATCCGTAATATATAAAATAAATATTAGTTTCGAAGTTCTGTAAATAAGTGATACAAATATTTATTAATTTGTCTCAGATGATGCAAAAATTAAGTAAAGTAAAGTAAATTCACATTAGTCTTTCTTTAATATCGTATTATTGTTTCAGCTTGAAGGTAGAAATGTTACTGGAATTATTTTTAGAATATTCAAATTTGAATTATTGAAGTTTTCCCTTTAATTAGAAAAAATTAAAACTGACATGGCGTGAATTCCTTTGAAGAGTACTTCAAATCGTATTTACATTTACATATGTCATTGGAGTTTTCCTTTTTGTGTAAAAGGAAATCTTTTCCTTGCACAACTCCACAAATATGCTCATGATTTTTTTTTTTTTTTTTCGAGAACTGAATTTTGTGAACTTTCTTTAAGCAGTAGCAGAAACAACTTAACGCTAAAAACTACAAAAATGTAAAAACTTATTACACCACTTTTTTATAGGTTAGTTTAAATTCATGTTGAAATATACAGACTCTAAGAGACAAGATGGCATTTACCATCTGCCTAACTGAGAAGGAATGACTATATATATATATGTGTGTGTGTGTATTAAAAGTGCGATTTATTTAAATTTCACACTGAAATATCTGCAGAGCGAAAGAGGCAAATGATAAAATTCCCAAAATTAGTGGATAGACGTGGTAGAGCACGGGAGGAGGAGCTGAGAAGAAGACAATGCGACGCAAGAAGTGCTCTTATGATAGACACAAGAATCGTCAAAGGAAATGGAAGGAAAGCAATCCGTGGAATCATTTAAATTTGAAAGGATTATTGCAACAAAAAAGAGCATAGTACGGGTAATATTGATCAACGAGACACGATGATATGATGATATTTACGATAACAAGAGGAGAAAAACATTTAAAATTGGCTGCTAATCGGTAGATGTGAATCTTCACTCTCGTATGATTGTTGAGTAGGAAGCTTCTGAATGTGTCCGCCAGAGTTCGATTGCGTCACGTGAGGCGGAAGGAAGACAAGTGAAGAATCCACTGAACGTAATAGAACATTGTGTATTTGACCGAATCGTAGAAGCAAAGTGACGTAAACGACATGAGATAAAAGGTTGTTTAATTTTTGACCTAAATACTCAACGACTTTTATCTTATACGATTAACGGTGTCAAGAAACACATGGACTTCAGTAGACGTAAACAATGTTCTTCACAGAGTCCTTCGTCAGCGCATAAGAAATAACCCGCAAAGTGAAACGATACGAACGAATTCAGATTTCTGTGGAAAGTGCGTTTTCCTTCCTCCTCTCGCAATTACGAACGTTTCAGCGCTTTCAGTGCTTTCGTAGGTATTCTATTTAATACCACGAAAGTAGCGACAAAGGGAGAGCAGAACAGAAGAGTGCCACGAGAGGAAAAGCGCATCGATTGATTTTAATGTTTTGAGAAAAAATTCGAATGTCCTGCCAACATAACGCGAAGTGAAAGCGTTGGCTACACTGTGTTTGACAACTTCAATTGTCAATAATTCACAATAAGTGAACCACGTTGAGGACAAAAAGAGAGAAAAGTAAGTTTTACTGCTTAAACTAATAAACACAACACGCGTTTCCCTCCACGATATTTTTGAAACATGATTCGCAGAGTCTCTTTTGTGCTGCGAGTTAGAGCGAGACAGACAGACACCAAACTTCCTTTTTCCTTTTCGGACAACCAGTTCAAAAGACCGCTAGGCGCACGTCCTATTGGCGTCTACGCTTGCAAAAGGCACAAGTCCGAACTTGTCCTAACTTTGGTTTTATGTTGAGTTTATGACGAGTAATAAACACGCGACCGAAATCTACGTCTTCACTGTACTGTTACGTGAACATCCACCGGAATATGACGTCACGCGAATAAATGATGAAGATATTTTGCCATAACACATAAGATCAGAAGAATTCCAGAGTAACTTTTACATCAAATATTTCATCAAACTTTGCTGGGGGTGGGCGTAGCAAATCGATTTAATACTGGGGAAGGAGACATGTCTGGTGGGAGAAAATAGAAAATTGAGTTCGGAATCGAAAGAATCCCGTCGTGTAATTACAATACGAAAAAAAAAAAAAGAAAAGTATTCGAAATATAAAGTTTTTAAACATATATATTTAAATATACAATTTGATATTTGAAATAATATATAAATTTGTCGATGAGAATCGAAATATTGCGTTACAAATAATTTAATGTTTTATTTATTTACTTTATGTCTTGTGGCCATTGGGAAGGAGGGAACCGGCATTCGTCTGGAGTAGGAGCAGGGTTTNAGATGTTTGGTTGCCGGGGAACCGGCATTCGCCTGGAGTAGGAGCAGGGTTTGCACCCGCGCTCTACCGCTCAACGCGGATGCTCTAGTGCTCGCAAACTGCGCTGTCGCAAACGTCACTTTCATTCGTCGGGCGATGTTTTGCGGATAAAAATGCGAATAGAAAATGAGTTAAGACAAGTTGGACAGTGGTGGAGTAAAGCATTTCAAAATGGAACGTTTCGTGTCATAGAAACGATGAAAATAGACGAAAAGAGTTTTATGAAACCAAACTCGATTCAATACATTTGCAAAAACTGCTTCATGGAAACGCGACAAGTGAATTGGGTTTCAGTGAGAAATGACGAGTCCAAGTAAAACTAGGAATGTTGTTGTGAAGCTAGAATTCAGTTGAAACAAAGTTAAAAGGACCGATGGATAATAATTCTACAGATTACGAGAGAATTTCCCACCCGTCGTGTAGAGAGTGTTTGTAACGCGTAAAAAAATCTTTGCACTGATTTCATCTTATATTCGCCATTTTAGTCGCATCGAGGGCCAAGTGGGGTACACAGTGGACCAAGTCTTAAAATTAGTTCTAGGTGTGATTAACTTTAAAGGTTTTATTATGTTCTAGCTCTTTTCCTTTTCATTCGAAAATTCTGTACTTGTTACTCTCATTATACTCTTCTTCCGCGGAAGGAGCACATGCTCGAATAGGTCGTAAGTGGGGGACATATTCAACCCCCAAAACAAAAACATATTTTAAATAAAGGAATTTTTCATTTTGAGATTGCCTTATTTTTCCTTTTATACAAAATACTCTATAGAAATAACCCACCGAAGAATGATTTATTTTTTTAAAAAACATCGTAGACTGAACAGAGCTGGTTGGACTGAATGTACCCCATAGAGCCCTTATAGGGTTAATTAAAAAGCTGGAAATTATGTTGTAGGAAACGATATATTAGAACCAAAACGAAACCGCTTGTGGGGCTCAGTAACGAGTACTTCAACTTTTCACGTGACGTCACGTTTAGACGTGTGATTGTTTCAATTGAAAAACAAACAAATGTAAACTGTTGCGTCTTCGAGAAATCCTTCACTTGACAGAGAGCTAACGAGATATTCCGAGAAGAAAATGGAAATATCAGTTCGTAAGAGCGATTAGGGATTTCCCCGAGCCTTCGCGTGTTCACTTGATGTCTACTCAAATTCTTGTGTTGAAAAAGACATCACACTGAAGCCAATAACATCCATTCGAGACATGAAGGAAACCCTTAACATTCTACTCATTCGTTAAAATCCAAATTGACTCGAAACTATAAACTTCGTTCGCATCTGAACATTTTTAAGCGTCGGAGATCCGCTTCCTTTCAATCTGTTCCATCGTCATTTAAGGACCTCCGAATTGGACACAAGACATTACTTCAACGCGAACATTTGAACATAAATATTATCAGAAACATTTTTAAGATTCTAAAGTAAAAAATAGTTGCGCTTTTAAATATAAATTTTAATTCTTTTGAATACATCAGAGCGTTGAACATGATACAACATATCCAACTACAGTAGGAATGCAAACGCTTCAAGTTGTGTTTGGTGACTCCGAAAACATCTCACGCTTCACTCCAAATTATTTGTGTAACCAACACGAGAATTTATTTTTAATTTAATTTCGAAAACTCAGGTTTGGAGTCGTTCTATATGAAGCTTATTTCAAAGCTCTTCCAAGACGTCCGTACAATTATCTCATATGTTCTTCAGGCGCCCATTACCTTTTTAATGAATGTTATTTCATATTGCAAAATATTACGATACGTAAACTTTTTTGTTGTTATCGCATTTAATAAAAGATTCGTTATTCTTCCCTTTCAGAATTTAATGAACGCTCCTGATTTTCACGAAAGCACTTTTTTCTTTACATTTATAAATTATCTTATTATCAAAATTATAATTCCGTGCCGTTAGAGGATGAAAATATACTTACAAATTAAAAAAAACTTCATATTTTATAATTACAACACAAAGTCACTTTCCTGTCAGTCTGCTCTTAAGCCGTTTGTTCTGTTTAATTGTTGCTCTCTGGCGAAGGTATTTTGTTACCTTTAGAGGTATGAGACAAATATTAGGAAATAACGACAACATCCCATCAGAGTGTTGAGAGACGTATATTCGCTTACGCTTTTGCCTAAACGGTTAGAGGCAGGGCGAGGGCGGCACAACGCTGAGTGGCTGTTGTATTGTCCGTCTCAAAGACTTGTACACAAACGTCCGCGACGGAAGATGTCTATCTACAAAGGTTGGTTAACTTATTGAGAAAAAGGATATTATAAATAGACGTGTTAAAATTCTTCAAGTTGGAGAAAAAATGAATCCTCATCAAATTCAATGCATTCTTTGTTACGTACATGGAAGAAAGGAGAAAACAGTCTTTAAATGGTAGAATTTGACGCCGCGTGTCGCCTCGGGAGGTGTTCGTTACGAGACGAAGCGTTCGACTTTTGGCGAAAAGCGCTACTCGGCGTCAGGTGCTGAATGACGTGAAGCAGCGAACGTTTTAGACTTTTCTAAAATATAAAGAAGAGTTAATTTGCAATATTACAAAAACACACGAGCTAATCCGGGGGCGGGTTGCTTGTTTTCATATAATTTGCAATGTTGCAAAATAGTTTTTATTACGTTTTGCATGATTGAAATTTTTGTTATAGAAAACTGGATAAATTCAAAGAATACAAAATAGTTCTTGTTGTTGTATCGCGCGTTCAGACGACATATTCCGTTTCAGATAAATTAATGAACGAGTTACGAATTGAAATCGAAAAGGCACAAAAAACGCTCTGTGCTTCTTCACAATACCAAGAAAATAAAGAGTGTAGATTTGCCCCGCCCGGGTATCGAACCCGGGATGAAGAGTTACAGTGTCATGTACCAAAAGCACACGATCGGAGCCGGGGCGTGTTGCTAGTAAAAAATCATTAAGGTATCGAGTTGGAAGAAGTAGTGTGTGTTTGATATTTGTGATCCAACCTTCGACCTTCCGTCTTCGTCGCTAATCGCAATGTTACCAACCAAACAGCAGCAGAAGAACAAAGCACACTCGGTGAGCGAAGAGACTGACCTGCGCCCAGTGGTTGGATTAGCGATTACAAGAGATGCGGTTTCTCCGATCATCTCTCTCTCTCTCTTGTGAGTTTCATTGCTGTCTGGAGGAAGGAAAAGAAAATTTTCGCTTTCACATAACAATCGCATCCTGGTCCGGGGTTTTCCTCGGATTTCCTTCCCGTAGAAATCCCGTAGGCTGATTTTTTTATTCATACTCTCTCTAGGCTTTTTATTGCCTAGGGGCGGCATGTATTGAAATAATAAATACCGAATTTAGTGTTTTTTAATAGTTATCATCTGTAAACAATATTTTCAGAATAATCTGTAGTTTATAATAATATGTACTTGTGAAATACGTTATTTGTGTTGATTAAATTCTGTTAATATTATAACACGTACCTAACTATTTTTATTCTAATCTTAGGAGTGAAGCCGAAACATTAGAGCTGCAGTAATCCTCTCTGCCTCAGATCGACGTCCTTCGCTTGCATCCTTCCGTCTCGTCCTCCACGTGGTCACACGACGCACTTTGTGTCTGCTGCTGTTTAAAACAATACTTTATTATAAAGAACGGATGCAGTGGAGGTATTCATAGTCCTTTCCGTTCCCTCTGATATACAAAATGCTTTGTAACAATATCGTTATAGCTCCTTAAGATTCTCTTCCGTAACCGACGAACATTGTTCTCCAACAGTTTTAATACCAATAGAGTTGCAACATAAATGTCTTATTTAATTTCGTCCGTCGATTTATGTCCATCTATTTAAAAAAAAAATAACTTCGTGTTTTGTCTTGACACATTCCTGAAGGAAATTAGTTCAATGGAAGTGTGTCTACTATCAGACTTATTTTCTCATGTTTCCGTTGGCGTCATCTATCCCATGATGGTGTAGGTTTTGGTAGAAGCGAGATTCAAAACGTTCGGAGAAGCAGAGTCGACTGCCCATCGGTCGTATATTCATATTCCTATGGTCTGTAGCTGACCGCTGCCTCCACTCCTCTCCAGTTTCCCGACCAATCAAACAAACACAATAATAATTAACAATTTAATACAAATTAAATTGATTTCCGAATATTTATAAAATTGGAAAAAATTGTCAAATCTATAAATACAAGTACAAAGTTGTTATTGCAAGGGTAATGCCATCTGAAAGCTTTGCTTACATACATGTAAAGTCAGTTGCTGAATATGATATCGGAAAACCCAATACTGGCCAGGTACCCAGCTGCACCCCCGTACAAGCCTTTCGTTGTCTCTGCATCTTATTCTTCATAAATATGTAGAGTATCATTCTCCTTCAAAATGGGACCCCTCCTCCTCCTCAGTCCACAAGAGAAGTGAAAAAGTTTGCGTTAAACAAAAAACGTAGACAGAGGCTGCGTGTGGCTACACACGGGGGCTTCTAATATTATTTCGTAATTTGCAAACGAACAAAGACAACTCATCCTTTTCGTCTTTCTTATTCTCTTTGGTTCTTTTTTTCTTTTTTCATCTTTTTAAGAAGAGACAACTTTTTCATCTTACTCGTCCAAGCTTCAGTCCGAGAATTTACTTTAGTTTAGTCTTCCAATTTGAAAAGTATTTTCCAAAATCGCTTAATATACTTTTTACCTACACCATCTGTTTCTTTTGATAGTTTTTTTATACTATAAAAATTCGTGTATTATCCCATAATGGTTGTGGTGATTCTCCGGTTTCCCACCGGGTAGTGGCGAAATATTAAATCCGCCCCTGCGCCCTTCATCCAAATGGTTCAGTTGGTCCCCGGCTTGTTTCCTAAATTTATTACCCCGTAGTCATAAGCTGTTTGACAATAAAGCTTATTTATTGAATCATTCTTTTTGAACTCGTCGGGGGCGGGGGTGGTGGGGTGATCATCCCCCTTTGCGTTTCGTCCCATATTGTAAAGGATGTTTATATGCAGCTCGATGTTATTGTTTACAGAAGTGCAATACAAAAGAAAATAAATACTTCCGCTGCCAAAATCTTTTATTTCCTGTATTAATAAAACGGATTGAACTGTCGCAGACAAAGTTTCACCCCCCCTCCCCCCGTGATGAAGACAAGTGCACGTCATCACGCGAAGCGGAAGTGCGTCTTGTTATCCGCATCAGGCACTAGAGAGCATCGTGCTGCACGGCGAAGGAAAGATTTGAGACTCTGATTGTCTTACTCCCTACATCAATGTGAAGCAAACACCACACACTCCAAATACTTCTCATAATAATAATAAAATATATTGTCAAAACGTTGTATGACCACACGCAGAACAAACTAATTTACTCTCCGGAAGAGAGTAAGGGACCATCCCATCAATTCCGATCGAGGATCCTAAGGATTTGAACATTTCAGCTTCACTTTACTCCTAAGGTGGAAGAATAAAAGTAGTTCGGTGCGTGTTATTAAATCCAGAGAATTAAATCCAAAACAAAATAGTTATTTTACAAGTACGTATTATAATGAAACTATAGATTATTCGGAAAATATTGTTTATAAATTGCAAAACTGAATTCGAGAATAATTGTCTCGATAGACCGCCCCCCGCTCTCCCATATAATCTAAGTCAATGGATGATATCCAACAGAAGAAGGGAAAAAAATCTCGTTTGAAAAGTGTTCCTGTCTAGAACTTTTTGAGGCATTAGTTCCACTTTTCTAAAGTTCCTTTCGTAATAGCTGCAATTTGCGGATTGTACTCCATGATTTGCACGCAGTTCCACATCGTTCCTTTATGGAACCATTTCGAAATTTCTGTTTTGTTTCCCCTTTCTTCTTCCTCCATAAGCGACGTCTGCATTTTGGTCCATTTTTACATTTCACACAAATTATTATGGAACAGAAGAAATTGTAGCTTTTCACTTTAACGTCCCAGTTCATACAGAAAAGCCTTCTTCTACTCCTACTAACCCAGCAGCCCCTACCACCACCCACCGCCCAAAGTAGATCAACTAAGCAACGTTTCCTATTTACACTGAAATGAAAAGGAAAAAAGATTGTGGAGGACAAAGTGGAAGGATTAGAATATCTACTACGAAGATCCTCCAGGTTAAATAGATTTTCTAAACAGCTGTTTGTTCTTCATATCAAGTTCATTTTAGATGAACGAAATAAACATTCTGTTGANACCGTTTAGGCGAAAGCGTAAGTGAATATATTCGTCTCCGAAGATCGATTGTCTATTTTCGTAATTGCCTTTTTTAATACTTGTGATACCTGAGGTAACAAAATATTTACTAAAACCTTTGCCAGAGAACAACATACATCTGTGAATTTAAGAAAAGATTCGCGAAAATAGGATTAGAGGTTTTAAGAGGCGTAACAGGTTCGCTTTATAATTGTGACAGTGACTGTGTTTTAAATTCATTAATGAACTTAAAGGTTACATGAGAAAGTAATTATTTAAATGATCACAGTCATCAAGTGCTTGAATGACGTTTAACTGATGACAGTAGAATTTTGTATATTCTGTACTTTTTTATGACCTTGTTTTGTGAAAAAGTTCACAAAAGTTTTTGTAGTTTTTAGAGGAACACGATGATGATGATAGACGTACGAGTAATTTTGTTTATTTTCAAAATTTTAGTTTCACGACCGATTTTGTCCAAATTATCAGACGCTGCTAATAAGCTTCTCGAATATTCTAATATTCCTGATTAGTGCTTCAAATGATTATGTGGAGGATCGAGACGTTTGTCGCACCCTTCTCAGGTGTGTGTTTTTTCAATCTCTCTCTCTTCTCAGAACGTTTGTTTTCTGCGGTTCCCGTTGAGTGGAAGGGAAATGTCGAATTTTTTTTTTTTTGGCACTGGCAGTGTGTAGTAGAGGAAGACGGCCCCTCGGTACCTACCCTTCTCACCCCAAACGAAACAGAAATATTAATGGAAAATGAAAATTCTTTAAACTAACAATACGTTACATTATTACGTATGTTTATAAAATAACAAATATTTTGCGTAGAAACTGTTCGCGCCGTATTTGAAGAAAATTCCATCTCATTTATGGAACTCTGTAAAACATCTATTATGTGTTAACTTATAAGAAAACTTTCCTTTAAAGCATTCTTTTGTACTGCGACTGTAAAAATCCTTAAAATGGACAAACATATTAATGAATAATAAGAACTCTTAAACAGTTTATTGAAAACCTAAAATCTTGGATTCTCGACCAAACGGTAGATCCCTCACTTTTGGTTTTATTGAATGCAAATGTATTGGTTAAATTCTGTTGATATTTCAAAACGTAGCTAACTGTTCTTGAGGACCAAAGTACTGAACGTTTCAATCCTTCGCCTCCTCTGCCCTTAGGAGTTGCCCTAAAGTTCAAATTGTGATCGTGACGACTGAATACTTCAAAACTGAGATATTTCGTGTTCCATTGTGCTTCCGAGCGATCCATGAGGATGAGGATATCCCTCCATCTGATAAGAGTCCTCTGGAGGAGACACTTCAGCTCCTCCTTTCGCCGCGAGGGAACAAAGCGAAGGAGATAAAGAGAGAAAAGTGTCTCGACATCAAACGGCCCGTCACAGAAATATGAGTAACGCAAGGAATGAAAAACGTTAAAAATACGAAAAATCGTTCTATTACTATTATTAAAGATTAAATAAGAGAAAATAAGAAGACACAGAAAACCTGTTGGAAGCGTCGCGAAAAGAACGACGTAGAAATATTTGGATGAGAGGTGGATTTTGCACGTAAAAACAGCAAATGGTTTACATTGAATTTTAATGACTTTGGTGAATAGGTGAGTGAAGGAGACTAGATAAAGTGTCTGTCTGTCTGGCAGCGTAGTGCAAAGACGAGAACATCAGCTTCTTACGAACAAGAACACGTGCAGAATTTGTAAATAGGATGAGGAGAAATGGGGACGAAGAAGGAGATTGCGGGGAGGGGATTCTTTGCCAAAATAGTCGCGCTCTCAGAGAGAATCCGTTACGGGCTTCAAAAGGAAAACCCTCGGAGAACGCGAAGCTAATCTCTGAAACATATGAATATCATATGAATAGCAACGATTCCGTTTCATTGAACATAAAATAAAAAAGTAATCAAGAAACATTCAAACGTCTAGTCACGTCTTTTATATTTCAGAGATTTTTCACCATAATATCAGTGTGGATCGTCTGCCTCTTCATACGTAAACACTTACAGGCGACTTAATCACAAATACTTTTAAACGAAATGAATTTAGTTTCGTCAAGCAAGTGGTGAATAGTTCCTAACAAGAGTCGTATTCATCTAATTACCAATTCGATTCCGCTCTACTTTTGCCTTCTAGCGTAAGCACGTATTGTACATTAATTTGCAAACGGATTTTGTCATAAATTATTAAAAGCAAGTGATTGCGTAATGTCATCGATAACCAGAAACACAGTCGATACTTCGAAAACTAACATTCACGTGTAAATTACGCTAATAAATATGTGCAATAAGTAATTATTAATTTTATGGTTGTTTCAGCGTCACATATTTTTAAATTTTAATATTAGTTTAATCATTTATTTAACAAATTTTAATTTATGTTCTCTGCTATATGTATTTTATTGTATTTCCTTATACTCTTCTGTCACCGGGTAACATTTGCTCATTCCCAGTTAAATAAATATTTATTTTTATTATTATTACAATTAAATGCGATGTTTCATATTTTGTAGAAACAACATGAAGAGGTTTGTCCCTCGTCACAAACTAACGAGTTCGTTTGAATTTCTTTCTTTCTTTCTTTAGGCAATTCGCGTAATATAAGCTCATTTTGCTTCTTCCCTTTTCGTTGAATTCGTGTGAAGGAAAAGCATTTGTTTGTCCTTGAGTTGCAAAGGAAAGAAGGGAACACGGCAACCATCTGCATAAACGTCCCCTCTGGTGATTTTGGCTATGAATGAATGAATCAATGAATGAACGAACGAACGAACGATTCCCGGAAGCAATGACGTCACCACCACTTCCGCATTCAACAGATGAGTCACCAGAGAACCTTCGACAAACGAAGGCCGAAAGTGGTGCGGATTGTTTATATATATA
>NNCF01127491.1:186479-208365 GCA_002313205.1 Laupala kohalensis | reverse complement strand
CTTGTTGTAGAATGTGAGGCTGACCACAGAAGACCAGTTCCTTCATGGTGACATTTGACTGTCCTCAGCTACCGAAAGATCTCAAAGCTGGATGGCTTAACCTGTCGGTGCGTCCCTTCGTTCCAAATCCTCTGCGGTGTTTCAAATGCCAGAGATTTTGACATACCACAACATCCTGTAAGGGCCGGCATACATGCGGGAAGGAGGCACACGAATCCGGCGTTTCATGCCCGGGGCCTGCAAAGTGCATTGATTGCACAGGCAGCCACCCAGTGTGAAACAGGGAGTGCGTCGCCTTTCTGGAAGAATAGAAAGTGCAGAAGATCAAGACAACGGAAAAGATGCTATACGGTGAAGCACAGAAGAAATATAGGGCTTTACACCCTGTATTTTCTACCAGTTACTCAACCGCAGCCAAGACCCTTAAATTAATGAAGAGTGTACCCGTTCTAGCCTATTTCACTGACGCGTCCACGACAACGTCGTGCACATCCCAGTGCAATTGCGGAAAGAAAGATGTTCCAGCCGTTGCCCCTAAACCTAAAACTCCATCTACTACAAAGAAACCGTCAAGTAGTGCGAAACCTACCAATACAGAGACAAAGACAAAGCACCTTGTAGAATATTTGAAAACAACGAAAACAACATCGTCAAAAAAGTCGCAAAGACGAAAAAAGAACGTCCTCCGAGTCAGAGTATGTGTATTGTCCGACGGTGACGCGGAAATGCACATTCACGAGCCTCACCCAGGAGGTTCCAAAAAGTAATGGCTTCCGTACTTCAGTGGAACCTTAATGACTATAGAACTCAACATGAAGAGCTATTACAGCAATTAGCGCGGCACAATCCGATCTGCATTTGCCTGCAAGAGACACACCTTTCACCAGAACACTCACCCTCTCTGCGAGGATACAGCGGCTTCAGATATGACGACACCACGGGAGATCGAGCAAGAGGTGGAGTTGCCGTGTTTGTTAGAAACACGATCCTCTGCTCACCCGTTCTCCTAAAAACACAAATCCAGGCAATAGCAGTCAAGATTCACAGCGTACGAGTTATGACCACGTGTTCCATATATCATCCTCCGACACGAGATTTCTCGGAGGCTTCATAATAATAATAATAATAAATGTATTGTCATAAAAGCAATACAAACTGCGTATGATCAGCAAAGACCTCATGTCCCCTGGTGGAACGACGCATGTCGCTCCGCCATTCGGGCGAGGCGAAGAGCATTGCGGAGATTTAAGGTTAGTCTATCTCCGGAAAGTCTAGCCGGATATCGGATTGCTAGAGCATAGGCGCGCAGAACAATCAAAGAATCCATATTCATCTCCTGGAAAGAGTTTCTAAGCATCATTAAGAGAACAAAATCGTCCACTAAAGTATGGGAGTCAATCCGAGAGATATCTGGAAGGTATTCTCGAGTCCCAATATCTGGACTCAATTATCAGGGTCGGGTTGTCACCAACAGAGAAATGGCAACTGTGATGGCTGAATACTTTGCTGACCTAACATCTACAGCAAACTGCGATCCTGATTTCGCGAGAAAAAAGGAAATAGCAGAGAGCACATATTTTGACTTTCGTTCCACCAACTGAGAACACTACAACTCTGCCTTCTCTATGTGGGAACTTGAGTCAACTCTAACGACAGTTGTACTAGGCTCCTTCCTTTCTCTTTCCTGACCTTCCTTGGTCACCTCTTGTTCTTTTCGATCCCGACGCTACTAGGATTAGGGTATCTTTCATTTTCCTCATTTTTTGTCCTCAATGTTTTAATTTTTGTTTTTGAGATGTTTTTGTATGTTGTAATTCAGGAGGGTTTTAAGTGGGTATAGTTGAGTCATTCGGCGAGTACCACACGCGGGGAGAGTCATGTTGGCTCTCCTTAGTGCGTAACTGCATTTCCCTACCTGTACAAAATTTTAGGTCTCTAATGACCTCGATGTCGACGAACCGTAAAGCCGCATCAAAAAAATCTAGATTCACTCCACGACACTGCATCTGACCCTGATTCAATTCATTATGAAATGCTCAGACAACTCAGTCTCGAATCAAAAAAAGACCTTCCGGATATTTTTAATCTTTCATGGTCCGAGGGAGTATTCCCTAATTCCTGGAAAGAAGCAACGCTTAACCCTTTACTACAACCAGGAAAGGACAAAACGGCAATCAGTAGTTATCGAAGCATTGCGTTGACGAGTTGCGTCGGTAAAACTGGAGAGAATTATCAACTGACGTCTCGTCCATTATCTTGACAGGTATAACTTGCTGAGTCAATCTCAGTGTGGTTTCAGGAAATTCCATTCCACCCTGGACAACTTCTTTCTCCTGGAATCAGCAAATTAAAATGCTTTCGTCCGAAGACAACATCTCATCGAAATATTCTTTGACATCGAGAAGGCTTATGATACTACTTTGCGTCATGGCATTTTAAAACAACTCAAAGCCTGGGGGTTTAGAGGACGTCCCCTCTGATGCTCATGTCCTTTTTGGATCAGCGTTCCTTCCGCTATAGAATTGGAAAAGACACCTCGGATCTCCTTCTTCAAGAGAACGGTGTTCCTCAGGGCTCAGTCTTGAGTGTGACCTTATTTGCAGTGGCCATAAACAGCATAACATCTGCTGTAAAGAATCCTGTCCTCCACTCTCTTTTTGTCGATGACTTTCCTATCTTTTTTATCACAGAGTGTCACAGGTGCGGAGCGACAAATCCAGCTCGTCCTCAATAGACTATACTACTGGTCGCAGACGACTGGCTATCGTTTCTCTGCTGCAAAACCACGCTTTGGTTTTTGCAGTAGGAGACCAAGCCTTCCGGCAGAACCTCACCTCGCCCTGGGGAACAACGTTCTAAAATTCTATCCTTCTGTAAAATTCTTAGATCTAATCTTTGATCAGAGACTGAATTGGATTGAACATCTGACAAATCTAAGAGCGAGAACATTTAAGTCTCTGATTTATTGAAGCGCCTGAGAAGCAGGGAATGGGGCGCTGATCGCTGCTCCTTGCACCAGTTTTATCAAGCATTCATAAGATTCTATTATCGCTGCTTTGTATATAGCTCTGCCCGTGCAAGCAATAAAAGAAAGTTGGATAGAGTCCACCATGCAGGAATCCGACTAGTAACCAGAGCCTACCGCACTAGTCCCATTCCGAGTTTGTATGTCGAGAGTGGCGAACCATCTCTTTCCCTCCGGCGGCAAATCCTCATGCTACGACACTTTTGCCACTTGCAAACTTTACCCGACAATCTGGTACACAACGCGGTTTTTCATCCATCCTCTTCTTCCATCCGTTTCTACAACAACAGACTGAGAGCAACCAAACCTTTTGGATATCGCTCCAAACAAATNGTTTACAGACGGGTCGAAGCAAGCTGTGATGGTGTCGGCTGCTCCGTGGTGTTTCCCCGTAAGACCTGTGGCTACCGTCTTGGCGACCTGTGCAGCGTTTACACCGCTGAGTGCTACGCCATATTGAGAGCATTGCGATCAACAAATTGCTCCCGCGGATCAAATTTCCTGATTTGTTCTGATTCGCTAAGTGCCCTTCAAGCAATCCAGACTATGTATCCAGCTGATAAGCTGATCCAGGATTTGCTTTTCTCACTCCAAAGAGATGGAAAGAACATAACTCTCCGGACACGTGGGAATCGAAGGAAATAAGGAAGCAGACGTTTCCGCCTCAAGAATCACGTGCATTTCTCCACGATTCCAAAACGAGATCTCCTAAATTCCATCAAGACAAGAATTCTGAGTAAATGGAACAATGAGTGGTTGGCTGTTGAAGAGAATAAGCTCCGACTTATCAAATCCTGTAGGTCTTCCAGGCGCGACGAGGTCCTGCTCTCATTGTCCTCTCACTCATCGGTATCTCTTGCTACTTGATGATGAACCCGTTTGTGAGGAGGGTAGCTGTTCTCTGACAGTGCGTCACCTACTAACTGATTGCAGAAGATACTCGAGTATACGGAGGCAAATTGGTCTGGCTGCAGATTTACCAACAATTCCTCGGCAATGAAACGGTTAATGTTAATAAACTATTGAATTTAATGAGTAGATCGGAGCTCCTGCCACAAGTTCTAGGGAGAGTTTAAAATTTGCATTCTTCTTCCTTCGTCTTTCCTCGCATCCTTCCTTTCAGTATTTTGAAAATTATAATTTTTAGAATTGTTTTTCTTTTTTTTTGGATATAATGTATTGGTATACTGTCTTCTTTTCTTTCACCTTTGTATTTCGATATTTGTTGAATTCAGGAGGGTTTTTTAGTGGGTATGGTCGAGATATTAGGCGAGTCCCACACGGGGAAGAGTCACTACGGCTCTTCTCTATGGTACGAAACTGCATTTTTCCCCCACCTGAAAGGGCTCTAATGACCTTGACGATCCCTTAAAGCCGCACAAAAAAAGGGAATCTGTTTTCTTCGAATTTTGTAGTACAACGATGAACCTCTTGTGATATTAGACTATGTTTGGTCGCGCACAACATATATAATTATTTTCCATACTTAAATCAATAATTATAAATTAAATATAAAATTATTACATAAAGAAGAAGGAATAAAAGGTGAGGTATTGATACAGAAATATGAGTATACATATTGATTGAATATAGTTGACTCTATTTTATTTAATTTCCGCACCGCCATATGCGGAGTTAAAGATGCGTTTTTTTCACAAAGTGTCTCCATTGGCCCCATTTCGTTTTACGTTTTATTGATACTTTAGCGCTTTTCTACCAACAAAATTGATCTTCGACGTCTCCCTTCAATTCTTCCTCTTTTTCATCATCATCGACAGAAAGTGATACAGAAAATTTCTTTCTTAACATCTAGAGCCTCTGTGACATTCTTACACGAAAGAAAAATACATAGCAATTCAACCCTGTCTTTCTACGTTTGCTTTTGCTAAATCACATTCCTTTTCACAATTACATGGAATTTTAAAACCATTTTCAGGGACTGGGTTCTTTGTGATTCTCACCACAATAAGTCTTAATTTTTAATTGTTGAACCGTAATACAACACGCGAGAGTCATATTGTGCAGCGTCGCTCACAGGATGCAATGAAGCTAAACTGAATGTAAATTTCATGAACTGTAATAGCTGAGTGTTGTTAATGCGCTGTTACACGTGGCATTGCTGTAAAGTGCAATAAAAAAACGATCCAACCAGCGACAATAACTTCATTGTCTTTTCATCCTTGATTTGCAGTATTCTTACATCACTTTAATCTTCTGAGAGAGAAAAGATATGAGGTGAGACGAGGAGATGCATAAACGTTGCTTCTGCGCCCTCTGGTGCGTTTCAAACGAGTCAAGGCACTTCCTCGATATTGTTTGTACAAAATACCATTAAGAGATAGATAGAATTTAAATCGTGTTTTCTTACCACTATAATTCATTTTGTTCTGTTTTAAAACAGTTAGAATAATAAATATAATAATAATAATAATAATTCAGAAAACAGTTATACACGTGACTTAAGAATGCAGGTTTCACCTTACATCTCCTTCATCTGTTAATGAGCGAAGCAGAAGCCAAGACAGACGAAGGCGCGTAATGCGAAAGGGGGAAAAGAGGTTGCATAAATCATTGCGAGGACTTTTTACGAGGAATTGTGGGCCGCAGGGAAACGCAGCAGCAACGCTCCTGGTGCTAAAATGGAGCAACTCTCTCTATTGTGAACACAGACTCTGTACTCCTTTCCTTTTCCGAAGGGAACAAGGGAATTCTATGATGAATGAGTGTTGCGATAATGTATCACATTTTATTATACGCTCTTACACGTTTCTTTACATTATAAAGTATTCTTAGAATTATTTCTAAGAAGGTCAACTAATTTGCTCTTCCGAAGTAATCAGGGGACCATCCCGGCAACGTCGTCGTAAGCAAAATCAGGCTCACGGAAATAAAGTTCCCAATAGGGTTCGGTCAAAATGAAAGATGTCGCAATTATAACAATAATTTATATTTCATTACTTTAACACACAACCGCGAATCAAGAAGACGAATTTCAACTTAGACAGAGGCTGGCCAAAAGAAAACAATTGAAACGCGTCTTCAGTCAAAATGAAGGAATTGAAGAATTGAGAGAGGTTGCAGAATGATGTTCAAGGCTCATCTACTAAAATCTTCCTGACATTATTTGAGGCTATTATTCTTTCTCAACTAATAGTTTTTTGTGACTGGACCACAATTGCAAGTATTTTGAACGATGACTGCGTGCTGTTAGTGAGTTACTTTCTGTCTCTGTTTACAGATTCCTCTACAATGGTACACAATGAAATAAAAATTATTTTGAGCTTCGGGGCAGAAAATTGTGGTATATAAATAATAACAAGAATCCTTTTTTTACAACATTTGTATGCCAAAATAAATGTCTCGTGTATTATTAGATGGATTTGGTACCAAATATTAATTATAACGATAGCATTATATAAAACAATAAATTTCATTATTTTCAATTTATTATCATTATAATTCTGCCATTAACAATTTAACGAAACAATATTTGATTTGTTTAATAAAAAAACAATGTTGTTTATTGTGAATAGCCACTTTTTCAATCTTCTCTGAAACTGAATGATATTATTTTTATGTCATCCGGTATTCCATTAAACATTTTTGGTCCCAAAAGAACAAAACAATTGTTACTATTGACCTCGATTCTTGTGTTATTTTAACAGTTATCGTACTTTAGCAACATTCGGAATAATTGAATTAATTCACTGTCCGCCTTTGTAACCGCTTTGCTCTCCTTTTGGTCAAAATTTCATTTTCTATCGACTAATCCTGACGTTGAGTGCGTTCTGTTGTTACGCAGGACTCGTAGAATAGTAAATAAGAAAAATAGAATACACGGAGGTTATTTTGAGGTATTTCCATCCGCATGTGGAAATTAACCACAAGAAAAATCTCGAAATATTTCTTTCACACTTACAATACCAGTTTCATACTTTTAGAACCTACAGAAATTGATTGAACGTCGGTATTTTTTTTATTACACAAAGGTGAAAGAATTTCGAAAGACGCGGAAAGAAGCGCTGGTGTTTCTCATGTCGCCCACTGGTGTATGGTACCTTCTGAATTCGTGGTACACTCGTTAACACAATGATCGATTGCGTGGGAATAATATACGCGCCCCAGTGACACAAGAAATACAGAGATGAAAGGAAACAAAGACAAAGAAGTGTTTATTGACGAGTGCAATGTTCTTTTCAGCATTGCAAAGTCAACCAACAGTGATGTCAACCCATGTGCTTGACAGCGATTAGTTTTATACACATTCAAAGATGCCAGAGAGGTATATTTCACTCATATGACGTGCAGCAGCAGCTACTAAGAGGATATTTTCCAGCAACGAGATCCTTTCGTATTTCACCGCCTCACTTGTACGCCTACTTGTACATTCGTTCCTATACATACGATAAATGATTGTTCCAGCGTCCTCCTGTACCGACCCGTTTTCTACCATGAATTCGAGATCAACCACTATATTTACATTGAAATGCGTTTATTATTTCGAGAAAAATGTGTTAACACATATGGTTCATTATACGATGAAATGGTTCCGTTTAATTTTGTACTGAATGACGAGGTAGACGACGTGTTTTAGTGGAAGGGGAACGTTGGCAAAAGAAGTTTTTAATTATGTTAAATTTCGAAGACAAAAACTAACTACAATGAACTTTATTGTGAAAAAAAACCAGTTCCAAACTACGTTTGACCAAGTGGGGGATAATTTAAGTTATTCTCCGGAAACAAGCAAGGGGCCATCATCAATCGTGATCAAGGGCCAAAGGGCAGTGGCGCAGGATTTAATACTTATAAACATTTATTAAAAATCAAATACGTAGTGTTGCCAACTTACTACTCCAAAATGAAGAGTACGTATAAAGTGCTGTGAAACTTCGAAATAAATAATAACAAGAAGTGTTAAATGACGTTCCCGCCACGAAAAGCGGAGAAAAATCCCGCGGGTCAGGTTGAACTAACATATGAGAATTCAAATAGATAAATATGAGAACTTTCGTATTCCCTTGTTGTTGTTGGTTATTTCGTAAGTGAAAGAGTCACCTTCTGCATGTGGGGGCTGGGGCTGCTGCTGCTGTTCAGGGGAATATGTTGGACGTCGAACGGCGAAGAGCTGTATTGGGAAGCGCCGGAAATGAGGTTAAAGCACCGGAAGTGAATCTATCTATCTTCCCTCTTTGCCCTTCCTTCCCCTCCCTCGTCTCCCCCACACACACACACATACTGGTCTCAAGAGGGCGTCGTCTCACTGACCAGAGCAGGCGATGTGCGCTTTTCCTTTCCTTCTACAACGAATTCGAAATAATAACAACAACAATATTCTCCTCATGACACGAATTTCGTGGGAGCAGCAGCACTTCTTCCGAGTCAGTCAGATCCCTCCATCGCGTCTATAGTTGTTTTCTTTATTTTCATTCCAATCATTAAAAAAGAAAAAAACAATATGAAAAATAATGAAGAAAAAATAAGATTTAATCTTTTATCTATCAGTTAATAGTACACTCCAAACAATATTCCCTTGACTCGTTTTGCGGGCGGGCGCATCCGTTTCGTCACTTATGCATATCACATCTGAGAAAAAGTACACTTAAGTATC
This sequence comes from Laupala kohalensis, assembly GCA_002313205.1. Lineage (NCBI taxonomy): Eukaryota > Metazoa > Arthropoda > Insecta > Orthoptera > Trigonidiidae > Laupala > Laupala kohalensis. The sequence continues at coordinate 199,732 of NNCF01127491.1, read as the reverse complement.
TTTCTTAAACGTCGTGTGGTGACCTTAAGACAAAAGTGAAGGGAATATCGAAGTAAAAACTTCTCTCTCTTTCGAGATGTGAAAATTTATTTTTCTTATTTTCTCAATTACAATTGCTGCTATTTCGTTAATTCTATTAAAAGATGGGTGTTTTTTATGTTTTTTTAGCGTTTTAATTCGACCTGACCTAATACTCACCTTTCAGCGTTTAAATGAATTTCTATTGTGATTTTTAATGAGAATTCTTCCTTCCCCCCCCCTTTTTTTTTTTTTTCCTCTCAAGTATTAAAGACATCTATTGATCTTGTACTTTATCACACAATTGCTCCGGTACTTTCAAAATGAACTATTAAATTTCAAACTTTTTTTTTCCTGCGTGTCACTACTGTATGTTTTTGTTCATATAAATTTAAATACAGGTTGTTCCCTAGGAGCTGGTTCTTTATTGTAATAATTAATCTAGAATTCTTTCGGTGGACTTTTACAAAAGACATTTTTCCCCACGAGAAAAAGTCTATAGTTTGCTAATGTTAACTCCTTTGTGTGTTTCATTAACTGTTTTTTCCAATTCAGTTGCTATAATTCTGTTGATACAATGGCACGAAGCGAACTATTTTTATGCATACTTTAGGAGTGGCCATTGTTAGTCGCAAATATTCACGAAACTACAATTATTGAATATAAACATTATTAATATATAAACAAATAGCGTTTTCGTATTTATCTATATGTAATGCCAATATTACTTGTTCGTCATTATGTAATCGTATTAAGAAAACGAAAGCTATCGTGTTAATAATTCTGTATCTTTTGGAAAAAAGGACTAACTCGCTCTTCATCTGAGGAGCTTTTTCAGGCGGAGACACTATTTGCAATAAACTCGCATCGCATCCTTCACGCACGCTTCATCCAGGGACTAACCTAACCTCACTTATGCCCAGTGCAGTCCCTGCGCCTCGAGATGCAAAGAAAACCCACCCCGCACTGGTGCAACGTCTCTGTCAGATGCAAGATCGACATTGTTGCACTCGGTGCGCACCAGTGACACTCGGGGCAGGAAATGGGAAAACGCCATTAGATTCCGGTGTTTATTAAGAATCATGTGAATTTTTCTTCAACGAAATAATTTATTTTTATAGCGTTGAACGCGTCATTTTCTTTCTGTCTCTTCTTCAACTTTTACACAAAAGTTCCACTCTCTCTCTCTCTCTCTGACGAATGCTGTAGACGTGAAATGACATTCATACGAAGACGAGACACGAGTGAAAAAAAGAAAATAATGATAATAATAAAACGCCAAAATGTGACATGTTGAGCGTGCTTTGGCTTGTCCGTGCGTGACTACAGCTTTATGACCCACGTCAAAGAGGTGGACATTTCATCGCCACTGTGTCACGGTCACTGCTGTCACGATGACACGGCTCGGCACATCAACTCTTCACTTGACCTCTAAAGTTACTCAATATTTAAATACTAGCCGGTTTTGTCTGGGATTTTCCTTAGAATAATATTCTTTTACTTAGGAACAAATAAAATCTACGTTATAAGATCGAAATACTTTTACTAACGACCTTTTTAAAACTTGTATTGCATCCTACTTTTTTCAAATTCATAGTAATTCAAATTAAATACACACCGTACCCCCACCTCTCGAGAGGAACCGCTTTAGAGGAATTCTTATAAAGTCTTTTACCTGTTGGTCGAAATTTTACGATTTGAAGACTTTGTTAACTGCACAAAACAAATAATGCATTAAATTTGGTAATGCTTTTCCTTCTTAAATTGAAGTATTTTAACATTTATATTTATAATAACGTTTTATCGACAATTTTGATTCATTTCTGTAGAAAGACAAACGATGTCGTGAACTTTTCTGTTCAACTCTATGAGACGAACAATATTGCTACGAATTGCCAGTTGTTACCTATCTCTAACCGTTTAGGCAGTGTAAGCTAATATAACTGTCTTTTTCTCGATTTTATTGACATGTATCGTGAAAAACCATTTTTATCTTTATCGCACATTAAAAAAAGAAAGAAATAAGCCTCTATTCATCCGGGACATTTGAAGTTCATCCTTTTCGCAAATTTCATCACGATTCTCAATTGGTGTATTCGCAAACGGACGCAATTTCGCATTCTCACATATTTCTTTACACGAGAGACTTTTATTTATTATTCAAAAGTAACTTCGCAGATACTTCGTACGAAACGATTGGAAAGAGAAATAAAAATCATCGCGCGTCGAATGCATCTGTGAAGCTCTTGTCTCTCTCTCTCTGAAGTCTGGCATTACTTCCACTTACTAGTGCCATGCTCCTTCCTTTCTCCTTTCTGACCTCCCTTGGTCACCTCTTGTTCTTTTCGATCCCGACGCTATTAAGGCTAGGGTATCTTTCATTTTCCTCATTCCTCTCATTTTCTGTCCTACCCCTCATTTTTTGTCCCCCCCTTATTCTTTGTCTCCCCTCTTGTTATGTGCCCCCCTCCATTTGATGTATGTTGTGAGATATGTTTTGGTGTGTTGTAGATCAGGAAGGTTTTTAATGGGTATATGGTTGAATCATTCGACGAGTCCCACACGCGGGGAGAGTCGTATTGGCTCTCCCTAGTGCGTAACTCCATTTTTTTACCTACCTGTACGAGTTTTTCGGGCTCCAATGACCTTTGATGTCGACATGAGCCGTAAAACCCCACAAAAAAAATCTCTTTCATTTCTGGACAGTGACGATTGATGTTCGTTCATTTTCAATCAAATATTTTTACGTACATTAAAGATTAAAATTATTATAAAAAGGGAACAACAACTCGTGTTCTCTCCGCTAACGATGTTGTCACCTGTGGTTTTGCCGTCGACAAAATCACTGATCACGAGACTGACGACTTCCGATACAGGAGCTTAAACCCGGATGTTACTATGTGAAAATAATTTGTACTCTACATAATAATAAAATAAGATTAAGAATGTTATAACCTTTCTATTTCTTTAGTAGTGATGAGCGATAAATAAAGAGGATTTTGCACAGTATTTTTAAACAAAATAGATTTCATTCTCTATTTTGGCGACATAAATAAAAAACAACTATAATTAAAGAACGAAACCGTTGGACGACACAATTAGCAATTTTGGTGAATAAGGAAATGGCGGGTTTGGGATTTCGAAGACTCGACTTGCTCCTATAGCTTCCTTTAAGCTATACGAGAAATCCAGAGAAGTAACACAAACGCTATTGTTTGATGGAACACCATACAACACACAACTGCAATATTTGTTTAAAAAATAACATTACTAGACAAACCTCAAAGAAAAACTTGTATTATTGGAGTAGCTGCTCCTTCCAGTAACAATTAAGAAAAACAGAACAAACAAAAGTTTAAAAATATCAGACACTTAAGACAGAAATTCGAGAGATCTGATTCTAACAAAATGAAGTATTAACTATTATCCCTCATAATTTCAGCAGGGGAGTCATTTGCAAAACACAGAAAGGGCATCTTGCAAGATTCTCGGTTAATTAGAAATATACCACCAGAGAAATGCAGAAATCGCCACCCTTCCTTCATACGAAACCGTCTCGTTCACGAACACAATACTCGCAATAGGAATAAATCCGCTGTTAAAAACTACCTCCTGCACCAGTGCTTCTACAATGTAAAATAATTTATTGATTTTGATAAAAGTTAAATCAGTCTTGCACTTTATCACGCCATTGCTGTAGTACTTTCAAAATGACTGATAACAATAATTCAATAAATTGTATCCGACCAGATTAAGCAGACAACCGATTTTTATTAAAACATTGATCCTTCAAAAACACACGAAACACACACACAAAAATTTAAAACGTATTCACAAAGTTTCGGCTCTTCTCTCTCTCTCGCACTTTTCTATCTTCAGGTGAAACATCGAACGTCTGAGTTACGGTTCAAGTCGTACTGAAGTGGATACAAGTACACAGAGTATCTCTCTCTCATCAAGGAGATAACTGGAGGGAGATTACTGGTACAAAGAGTAAACACAAATATTTCAATTGGAAACTAAGACATGTTCGAAGTGTATATAAAATGCAATATTAAATAATAAAAATAAAATGAAATTTTGGAAGTTTAAAAGTGTCAATTTGCCGTAAGTCTTTGTAAATTCGACCTTTTGGGCCCCGAAATGAAGGTTGCACCAGATAAATACATTCGCCGTTTTTGTTGTTGTTCTTGTTTTTAAGCGTAAGAGTAAAACTATCTCGTCGATCAACTCATAGAGGAGCTCTTACTTTTTTCATTGACGCATCTCAGCACGTGACAACACAGGGTACGTATCCATCCATCCATCCGACTTCTTCGTATTCAAGTCACGACTCGGAAACTTCTTCCGTGTTATTAGATTGTGGTGAACTACAGTAAACGTAGATTCATTTTTTCAATCGTTGACATTAGTTTCGCTTTACAAGGAACATTTTATGGACTGTATCGTGCGATACACACCAGACTCCATGCAGATTGTATGAAAATGTTCTAGCACGCTCTAGTTTTCAAGACGATTCGTACAAATTGATTAGCGTGCTCCTAGCGGTACGTCCGCTCACTAGTTGTGGCGTCTGTGATCTCTAGAGTCGGTGAGGGGTTAAAATAGTTGTGCTTTTTTATGTTGTTAGTAGAAGTTCATAGAATCAATCATAGAGAACAATATATTGTATCACATGAACCATTCGTTTATCAATGAACTCTCTTTACGTGAGGTGAAGAATTAAATGGTGAAGCATTTCTGAAGCTTATTTCAGATTTAACTCGAAATCGTGCTATCAAAGTTTCTTCCTCCATCTACCAATATTACTCCCATTTACAAAAACCTTCCGTAGGGCTCTAATAACCTAGACGTTTGCGAGCCCTAAAGCCCCAATTAAAGAAAAACAACAACCTCAATGCAGAACGTCTTGTATTTCTTGTATTTGTCTATAGAGCGAGAGGAGAAACCCGCACTTCGATGGCCTCGTCTGCAGCAGCACTTCCGGTTATAATTGTGTGTTTCCGTTTCGTGATCTTCCTTCATGAAATCTCTCTGAATCAGTTTTCGAAACAAAAGTTACGCTTCATACAAGTATTCTATGGTCTTAGGTCGAGGAAACGTCAGAATTGTAAATTGTATTTGTAATTCCTCTAATGACACAATTTAAAATGCATGATGTATAATTTGTATCTCATATTTATAAGATTTATTTTGGTCTTTTCTTCAAATTGTACCGTCCTATTCTTTCTCTTCAGTTCTTTGATGAACAACAAATATAGTTGCAAACGTTAGCACATAAATAATAATAATATTTCAATAGACCTCATTTCAAGAACCTTTTCCCGATATTACTATTTTGAAGGTCAAGAAAATAATATGATAATATCTGGAAAAGTGTATGAAAGCAACAGAACCAAACACACATATTTTTAAACATATCAAACTCACTGATCACCAATCAAATTAATTGTGAAGGAGGCACAAGCACAAGAAGAGATGACATGGCGATTCAGTTTGGTGACACTCGCTTTCAAACAAAAAAACTGAAACATACATTTACATCACCAATGGAGATGCAAAGCATATTTTAAGAACTGTTTTCCTTCAAGTTTTAAAAATTAAACTCACACTGAAACATAGCTGCATCCTTCAAAGTACAAAACTACCGTTTCCCAAAATACTAAAATGACATGAAGCAGCGCTGTACGATTCTCCAGTGACATATGATTTTCCTAATGAATCAGTTCATGGGCTAACGAACAATGCACTCGTATTTACATTCAAATACATACGACTTCGAAATCCGTCTTTCCCAAACTTTTCGGTTCCTTTATTTTGAGTTTGAGACTTGATTTTCGGTAAAAACGATAAAAGTTATTCGTATGTAATTATCTATTCTGAGTATGTGATTTTTTTCTTTTTTTTTTTTTTGCAATTTGTATAACTGTTGTTGTTCGTAATTTTCTTGTCTTTCCTTTTTTGTTTATATTTTTTCTATATTTGGTATAGTATGGTTGACATGTTCCGAGAAAGTTTTTAAGTTTTTGTTCGTAACCTAACCATATTCATTTAACTTAAACTAAGTAGAAGTTAACATATAGATACACTTATTTTGTAGTATTACAGAATATTAATATTTATTTAGGTTAGGGTTATTAGATATGTATGGTAGGAGTTCTATTATTTTACTTTTATTTTATTAATTTATGTCAAGGTCTATATTTATGCTAAAACAGCGTAATTTAATGTTGTTAGATCTTTTCCCGCATCATGGGTCTCCTTCTGCACCTCTGTTCTAATGATTACCTGCAACAGATTGTATGTCATACATTAGTTATTGCCATTGAGGAGAGGAATTCTTGTACACTGTAGTAGAGTTTCTGTTGTAAGAATTGTTTGAGTTTTATTTTGAATGGGTTCAGTGTATTGATGTTTTTTAGGTTTAGTGGTAACGCATTATATAGCTGTATATCTGCATTATGAGAGTGGATGTTATCTGTGGTTGATGGATATTTCTGGCCTGTCTAGTTTTGTGAACATGAACTGTGGAATTAAATGTATAGAGTGGTCCTTTGTCTAGTAGATCCTTTTTTTACAAAGTACAAAGTTTCAAAAATGTACGTGCATGGCAGTGGAAGTATTTTCAACTTTTCCAATAATGATTTACATGAAGAAAGTTTATTAGTGTTCGTATTATTCTCTTCTGTAAACAAAAAGTTTGTTTTGTTTCTGGTGCTTGTCCCCAAAATATTATACCATATTTTAGAATGGAATGGACTATTCGAAGGGTATCTGTTGTGCAATTTGCTGTTAGAACTCTGATGGCATAGTTTATTGTGCTGAGTTTCGTATTCAGTGTTTCTAGGTGACAGTTCCATTTCATGTTACCTTGTATAGTGAGTCCCAGAAACTGTGTAGTTTGTTTAAAGATGAGGTGGTTACCATTAAATTCAATGTTAAGAGAGCGTCGTTCCCAGTGAGAGGAAGAGAACTAAAAGTAGAAGTAAACGTCATGAAAGATCAAAAGAATATCACGACCCTCCTTCCAATCAAGAGTTCATTGACCTTCTACTACGTTCTGTACTCTTCAGTGGTAAATTCACCCTAAAACGTACAACGGCGAAAAGGGCTGATCACAAACAGTGTTCTTGATTTGCACTTCAAACACCAGGTTCTTCTCTACGAATTCACTGTTGCGTCGCTTTCGGTTCTTTACCTATAAACACGGATGTTTCGAAACTTCATTCCAAGAGCAGGAGAAGAAGCGAGTACAGTATGTGGAATCGCTTTACAAGTATTTCGCGTATATCCAAGTTAATATTGCCATCACCTTCGGAGACGCGCCAAAATTTTCTCCCATTGAAAATGTGTCTTGTATACACGAATGTAATTTACCAAATATCATGCAATTTGGCTGCCTATCACGAATAGCCAAGTTATTATAATTTAATTAATATCCGAATAATATTAATAGTAGTCGCAAAAGCGACTATTTGCCGCAAAGAAATAGAGGCCAATAGAGTGACAGGAGCCATCGAGTGAATTGAATTGACGATACATTCAAGTTTAAGGAAATACGAATGTTCTGCCAAGAGAACGCAAGGTACAGATATCATTAGTCTTATGGACAATGGTCAAGTAAAAGTGTTGGTTACACTGTGTACGAACCCTGCACCAATAAAGCCAGTTAGATAGGCAATATAAATAAATAAATAAATAAATGACTAAATAATATATTGTGAAGAGAGCAGTTACAATTTGCCTGTGACTATGTTGACAGAAAAAACGAATTTACGGCAAGTACTTTACATTCTCTCTGAAGAAAGTGTCAGATATCGATGACTTTCATATCACGTGACAAAGTGAGGTTAGGTTACGGATTCACCCAAATTAAGCGACTCGTTCCCTCTTCGTTCACAAAATCTGAAGAGAAATTGCGTCGCGTGAGAGGAACCCACCGGACACTCAAAGGAAGGTGGACGACGCGTCCACTCACCCATGCGCAACACACGCACACAGACACACGCAACGACACACGCAACAGCAGCAGCAGCAGCACAACCTCAAGTCTAAAAAAAGGTATTGTAATGTGCCTCTCAGCGACTAGGTTTAAGTACCCCTTAATTTTCATGTCCTTATGGTGCAAAATTTTGAATTATTTTACTTTAAATTACTACGAGCTTATACGGATATATATACTATCATGCTTTTTTTTTTTTCTTCAAATCCTGACAAAAGTATAGGCTGAACATAGCAAAATAAGCCTACCAAAACATAGCAAATGGAAATAGAAACGACGCAATGACGGGGCATTTTCAAGAATAATTCACCAAAAAGTGAGGAAAATACTCTTCAGATGGAAATGGCGGCCGCACCACGTGACTCAAGACAATGCGATCCTTGTCGAAGAAGAAGAAGTCAAACGACAGTCTGAATCAATTATCGAGTTTTAAAATCACTAAATAATTGTCCTCATCCAATGTAAAAAAAATTAATTAGAATGAATTATTAATTAATAAGAACTACTTTGGTGAGTAATTGGCGATTTGACTTCAGCCAACGCGCACATAATACCTTAAAGTGTAGATGAGTGTAGATATGAACTCAAGAGTCGTTGTAGTGATATTCCAGAGATGTAAACCTATTTTATATCCGGATAATGACACAGTTTAAAATACGCAGAGAAAACAGAATAGAAGAGAAAACCACCTCATCTCAATCCAATCGGAATTTATACAAACAAAAGTGATCCAATGAAGAACTGAAATTCTACAACAGTTAACGTCCATTATGTAATTCAATTAAAGACTTAACGACGGTGGAACAGTATATATTTTTAGTTTTAAATCACAAAAAGTAAATACTGTGCGTCCGTTAAACGTCGTAAGTCTTTAATTATTTATTTAATAAGAACTTAATTTTTTTTATCAAATACAGTTGGACTAAACTAATTCCATTTCCTCTTTAATCCCACTTATTTGTTTTGGTTCCTACAATTTTCCATTCCATTTGTAACTTTTATCTTGTATTTGTGAAGACGTTTGTTTTAAATCACAACTTTTATCTTGTGTTGTTCTGTTACTTAGGGAGAAACGTGACAATCCCAAGCAGCTGAATTCTCACGCAAATTCACAAAAACCTCAGATTCGTGTCAACATTTTTAAAATGGCTACAGCATTCATTGTACAAGACACTGCATCATTGCTGTTCACTAACAAGTAGTATAAATTTTTACGGCGAGTTTTGTTAAAGAGTGAATTGAACATTTTTTTAAAATTTATAGTTGTTGTTTAATGGAGTCAGCGTGGCTCAGTGGATAGAGCACTGAGTTGCTGGCTGGATGGATGGCCGGGGATTTTTCATCACGCCTCAACATCCAGACTGACTCCCAGGCCTACTCAGCCTGCTATAAAAACGAGTACCAGGATCTATCCTGGGGTCGAGATGCTGACCACATCTCCTCCTTCTAGTGCCGGGGTCAAGAAATCGCGCGAGCTCTACCCTCCACAAAGGGCTGTAGTGCCAGATAAGAAGAAGTTATTTAACAACATTACTTTTAGTATAAATAAATTTAAAAAATCCTTGTTTAAATTTCGGAATACAGTATTTCCTGAATGAAACAAAAGCTGCAATAATTGTAGCGCACCCGTGAGAGCCACAGGAGGTCCCGGGTTCGAGTCCTGGTTNCGATCTGGTTCCAGTCCTGCTTCGTCTGTAGACGATTCGAAGTTGTGAGTTACAAATTGCAACAATGTAGTTTTTTTTATATTAATAAGTGAATAGATATAATTCGAATATTTCAAGTTTCAAGACTTCGAAGTATCCAAGTTTGGCTGTCATGTATGTTACTCAACTTGGATTTAGCGAAAAACAAGACATTTTAGAAACAACAATTTGAAAGAATCACAATTACAATTCACAATTTGTGTATTTCGAATTAAAATAAAAATGAATAATTTTAAACACAATTTCTGGACTTCTCAATATATAAACAGGTCGAGGGAAGAATCAATGTACAGAGACGTATATTCGCTGACACCACCTAAACGGCTAGAGACAGGTGTCTACCACGAATGACAATAAAGAGTTCATCTCAAAGAGTCCGCGGTATTACACATGTAAAAACGCTAAACTAAATTATTGAAAGAAATGTTTTAAAAATAGACGTGTTAAAATACTGCAAGAGTAATTCAAGTAGGTAAAAATAAATCCTAATGCAATTGAATGCATTTGAGAAAGATGAAAATTCGAAATGTTAGCAGCGCTTTAGTTTCACAACCAGTCGCCGTCGTGAAGGAAACCGTTTTAGACTTTTCTAAAGTATAAAGAAGAGTTGGTGTAACATGGGATGCTTGTTATAAAATAAATATCAAGTTTCCATTTCAGTTCTTTAATACACTGGAGCTATTTACATGCATATGTCAGGACAAACATATTTGAGAGTAAATTCTAGAGAGGGGCCTCAGTACATGAAGATTCTCTTGCCACACTGCAATGATCTACTCTCTTACAAAACCCTCCATGTCGAAAATCTCACTGACAGATTTAATTTTATTAATAATAGCTACGAAACAATCAAAGCAACTCCTAAACGGAACGCAACTCTGTCCATTGGACTAATTATTTGCTGGATTTTTTTTCACGTTAAGACCTAAATTTTTTATTCTATTCATAACTACATGAGAAATATATTTTTTTGACATCCGATAAATATTTCACTATTGTTATTCAACAATGTAATTTACGTGTTTTAAGATATACGAAAAAAATGTCTGCAGTAAGAAATATTCTAGCAGTAGATGTAGAATCAATTGTAGCCGCGATAGTCCATGTCCCCCTGTAGCTTCCGTAGAACGTTAGCATCTGAATTAATGCAAGAAAAAGAAAAAATTCTCGTTTCCATTCTTGTCATCTCTCTCCCGATTCTCTCAGACAGAATAAACGAAGGAAGACGACACTTAGAGGCGGCTTATTGTTGATTTATGGACAAGTGAAGACAGAAGCAAAATTGAAGCGACTCTTGCCAACTGAGGGAAACTGATATACGCTTCTTAAGGTCAACTTTGCATATTACAGTAGAAGTCAAATTATGATCCTCGATATTATTTTATCGGAACTTAAAAAATTCGGAGGCACATGGCAACATCAACTTTTGAAGGAGGTAACTTTCGGTCAGGTGAAAATGGCGACGAGCCGGGAATCGATCCCGGGACTGTTGCATTGATCGCAGGACACAGCAGTTGTGGAAGACGAACGAGTGGAGTATAAGTTAACCCCTCTACGAGTCCCTGCTTCGATTCCCGGCTCGTCGCCATTTTCACGTATCTTCTCCAAGTGGAAGAAATCGAATCGGCGGATGTGATGTGTTTGCACGAGGGGAAACGTGATGGATATACAGTACAACTACTTGGAACTGGACTCGATGCGGTAAATGAAGTATCTGAATAATTGGATTTCTTCGATAAATCCTTGTTTTTAAGGCAAAATAACTACGAAGTGTATTGTCAACGAAACAAACAAGTACTTCCTCACAGAGTACAGTTAAAAAGAAATTTAATGATACAATAGACAAATTAGTGTGACGTCACGTTCATAGCAACCGCACTCTTGTGTTTCCAAACAAACTTCTTGATGTCGTTATTAAGCTTAATACTATTAAGTAAGTAACGTTATGTGATTTGTTCCAAAGTTCGAGATAGTAGCTTAGTCTTGAGATTTCTGAAGGATGAAAAAATAAAAACGTTATGGATAAAGAACGTAAAGTAATATATAAAATAATATTGCGTTCTTGATGACATAACTTCAATTTTGCGTATCCGAGTATGAAGCACATGACCCTGAAACGTAAAAGTGTAGTTAAGTTTTTTTTTCATTTGTATTCATATGTCGTGGGAGGAAGGATAGAGAACTATCCCTTCTCTAAGAAATATTCTTGTCCACGTAAGCGTCTGATATGACGCGGAATGTGATAACACTCTTTCTTGTCCTTACGCAAACTAAATGACCGTTCTCAGAGTTTATTACGATCAGAGTGCAATGTGCCTTCGTAAAAAGACAACCGACCGCACCTAGTAACACCGTCTATAGGACTGTAGTGATTACAGTTAACTCAGTACAGTAAAAAATAATAGTTGAGTGTACAGTAATTAAAAATCTTCAAATTGCAATAATTCTTTTCTCCCGCAAGGATCCGTTCTGATAATTCGAGAGCTCTTGCCGACGACGGGGTCCATTCTGCTGCTGTCATAAGAACATGTCAACTGATCAATCGTTTACCATTTTGTACAAATATTCGTGAAAATTATTTATATGGCATAAGATGTGAAAGATAAATTTAATATTATTTGGCAATAGCTAATTCGAGTTTCCATTTAAAAAAATAAATAATTGGTTTACAATATGGGTATAATTGTTTCCTCGTGATAAAGCTGGCTGCAGTGGAAATACTCGTTCAGCTTCTTGTTCTGATGTCGACACCAAAACATTTATTGAATAACAAAAGCACAAATGTGCTGTGTTTATGCGCGTCATTTGAAATCTCACGGCTACGGTTAATACCCGAATCAAATTAGTGTTTCATCATTGAAACCAAGGTAAGAAATCGGTTTGTAAATATAACTGTTAACCAAGTTTTGTTGAAACGTTCGATGTGATAAATGTCTGTCGGGTCCGCTTACACATATTTTTTTCTTTTTTCTTATTTTAACGCTCAGTAAACTCATAATTTTTTTCTTCATTCGATTCTTTGTTTAATTTAATAAGTTTAATTTTTGTTTGTTTGTATGCATAATTCGATCCGGGAACATGTTAGCAATGCAAACCAATCACATATCACGGGAAAAGTTTCTCACAATTCAAACGCAGGCGATTCGATCCACGAGTTTAAAATATTTATTAATATAAAATTGTTCGTATCAAATAAAACGTCTTCCTCACCTTGCTGCTTCATTATTCTTCAATAACAGGAAAATCATGAACGTATATTTCTTATCGGACACTATCCTACGTCTTTCGTGCTTTTCTATTATTTCGTATAATTAATACCGCTCTCTCATTTTCTGCCGTTGTTGTCCTATCGGCACGGCGCAGTACTTTCAACAGAGACTAGAGAACTGTGGCTACAGTTCGGATAATTTGTAAATCTCATCCCCGAAACTCTTGTAAACCTTTATTCAAGGAATTAAATATATTAACACTTCCCTGCATTTATATTTATGAAACAGTCGTGTTTGTTAAGTCCGAATTACTGAAGT
>NNCF01127491.1:156208-179312 GCA_002313205.1 Laupala kohalensis | reverse complement strand
CACACAAAATGCTAACCTGATGAAGACTTTTGTTTTCCGGAACAAGTGGGGACAAAAATTAAGAGCATAACATTATACCAAATGCATAAAACCATTGTATCGTGTGAGAAATGAGATGTTGACCGAGTCACGGAACCTTTTGTTGACAGGACGACGTCCGATGCACGGAAAAAATAAGTTTTATATATTTATTGGTATTTCGCTCATCTAAAGTAATGTTAAGTAACCATTATTCAAGGAATGTGAGGAAGTACATTTATGTGGGTTTGTGTTTGCTCTGTATTTTACAAACACTGTTCTGTGTCTGTAGTGTGTTCGCAGAGCGAAGATCGTCGAGTGAGTACCATGTCGTCGTAATTCCCAAGGAAGCCATCGAAACCTACTAGTGCTCTAAATGATAAACGATTTTTATTTACTTATAAAGACACCGTAAATGTTCTGGTATTTTTGAAATCTAAGTAAAATAAAACGGAAAATGATACACAGCTCCGAGTGAATCGCCTCTTCATTTAGGTTAATTTTATTTTTAATTATTCGGTGTAATCACGTCGCTTCTGTATTTCGCTGTCCGTTATATCAGAATATACTCTGATATCTCTGTATAGTAAAAATACATGTGAGAGAAGAGGGAAACTATTCCTCAATTTGGCTTTTTTTGTTGCAGAGGAGTTGGCGCCTTCGTCTCCAGCCGTCTCCGATGGAGGGACGAGTGCCACTGCCACCGCCACTGCCACCGCCGCCGGCGCCGCCCCCAACGACGACGACCAAGACCACGATGCCGCCACCCCCACCCCTACCGTCCACGTGTCCCCGGGCAATAACAGTAACAATAATCTATCGCCACAAGGGTGAGCCATCACATCTACTATTTTGTAAGAGAGTATGAAGCTACCTGGAGATTGTTTTTATCAATTAGGACGTTGAAGTCGTACAAACCCTTATAAATAACTATCACACGTATGACCAAAGAACACTACAAAGAAACAAGCTTTTTGCCTTTAATTAATTAGGACAAAAACAGCCGCTTAGCTAAAGAACTCGAGTCAAAAGTAGAGACCCTATTTTTGTTGTTTCCTCCGTTAGGGCTGTAGAATGTTGTATTGCGTGGCAAGTGCCTCGTCCTTTGCAGATACGTGAACGAAGGGTTCGTGGCCGACAGCCCTCAGCGCCGCATCAGCCCCGTGCCGCCCTTCGGTCCTTGCTCGTCCTTGGAAGTGCCTGCGGAACCTCCCCGAAGGCGATCCATCCTGCACTCGACGGAACACGCGTACGACGGTGAGTGACGAGTCTCTCGAAGAAGTTCTAAATAATCACGTGATAATCTTCTTTTACTACAAGAAAGAAAGAAAGCTGTAGAGAGAGAGAGAGAGGGAGGGAGGCGGCGCAGAGGCTGCAAAAGAAAAAAAAAAGGAACCATTGTTGCGCTCGTGACGCATGATACCAAATCATCACGTGTACATTAAATGAACTACTAAATTACAGTCAATATAAAACATAATATTCATAATTACTTAATCTTTTACTATTTATAAGTTCACTCAAAAGTCTTTGTTTTTATAGTTTATTCAGACATCTCTCTCACTGTTATTTCCTTCTGTCTTTCCTACGTTGTCTCATTTCCTTCTTTGCCAGAGTAACAGCAACACAGAAGACAATTCTTAGAACTCCTACCTCGATATTTCAGACGCTTCTGTTGGGATGCGAACAACCCAATCTGCGCTTTCCCCGCTACACTTCACTTCCTGTCTGCTTGACACAAATTTTAATAACAACAAGTTGTATAAATCCAATATACCTTATTTAAATTAAATTAAATTTTCAATATAATACAAAGAAGCTGGTTATGAAAATTCGTTTGTACTCAGTTTATGTTGAAGAAATACATTTTTACGACAGTAATTATTATTATTTTTAAAATTTTCAATACAGTGGAGGAAGTTGTGAATTTGTATATTTAATTTTCTTTTTACGGTGGAGGGTGGGGGTATTTTGCCGCCTCTGATAACAGCTTCTTAAACCTTAAAACTTCTTCTAGAAAACTCGGACAGGAAGAATATTGTTCTTTTTATTCCAACAATCTTTTGTCAGATGTAAAGATTTTCGAAAGTGCATATATATTCTTTCTTCTGTGTGTATCTTCACGTGAAGCGGATGAAGGTGGAAGAGTAGCGTAGTGGTCAACACGGGTTCGATTCCCGGCTCTTCGCCATTTTCACCTTTTGCTGAAAGTCACCACATTTTCTTTCAAAAGCGTTTTGTAAAACATGGCAAGAAATTTTTTAAAATCCGTTTGAGGATGTTTTTTTGTTTGTTTTTAATATGATTTCAGCTAATGTATGAAGTACAAAGTGCAGCAAATACCTCTGATACTTGTTTATTTCCATATTTATATACGCATCGATTGTTTTAATAATTAATTGCTTCGTGTTGTGACAAAAGTTAATTTCAAGGGAACCGTACAACTTTGATTCAAAAGCAAATCCTTATCTGAGGGTACAGAGCATAACATTTACTTTCTAAAGTCCCGTCATAGTACTACCTAGAAAAATAGTCGGCAAATTCACTTTTACAAGATTATAGATCATAAAATTTTTGACCACCGATGGCCACCATAAGATAAGAAGAAATTCTCTCACTCGGTAGCTTCAAGTCAATCTATCTTTGGGAATGCAAAACCCAATTCGAACACGAACACATGAAAGCAAAAGAAATACATTCAAATAAAGAAGATGTGCAAAAGAAACAGCTTCAAATTTCGTTCAATAAGTGGACGCTGTGCTGCATGTTGCCTCATCGAAACGAACACTGCCATTTTCTCAAGGTCAAAGGAAGACGAGGTAAGAAGGAATGTTAGTTCCTTGAAACGCCACAATCGACACCTACAGGTATAAACGAATCGTGTGGATATGATGCACGTATCTATCGCATGTGTTACTCCAAGTGTCCCCTTGTGCTTGATGCGCAGGCTCGTCGCGCGGCGCGGAAGGGCCGTCTCGACGCGTCTCCATCCTGCAGAACCCTTTGCAGCCGCTGCACGGTGAAGGTGAGCCCTCTCGCACCCGGCAGCACAAAAGCATCATCTGCCTCTCAGCAGCAGCACTGCGCTTGCATTCGCGCACTCTTTCACTTCTCTCTCTTTGAACACTAAATACAATTAGGTTTGGTATCCTTTCTGTTTTCACTTACGTCAATGAACTGCCAATGACCAAATACCTTTTCTAAGTACTAGCCGAGTCAAAATTTCACAGTTCATTCGTCATCCTCAGTGGTGGTGCTACACTGGCAAATGAGTCATACCCTGTTTTTTCCCTTTGTGAGTAGTAGCAGCAGTGAGGATGAACATGAATTCGACATTCCACTCTACACTGTCATCTTCCTCCCCAGTGGCTCAGGGACCAGCGTGCTCGCTCGTCACCTACACNTCATACAGCAATAGCAGGGATATGGGGAGGAGGAAGAAGAAGAGATGGGGGGGGGGTGGCAACGTGTAAAACGTGACTTCCACTTAAAGTCCCTCGGGTGGCTGAGGGATTAGCGTACTTCCTCACCACTACGTCCCTCAGGGTTCAATTCCCGGCGGAGCGCATTCACTTTTAATATCCCGTATGTTCATATATGGCTGTGACCCCTGAAAAGCGGTGAACCCTCCTCCTCCCTCTATCCGCCGATATCTTCTTCTATCCTACTGTTCCTTCTAGTATCAATAACTCTTAACTATTCCTAACTACTCCGTCTAACACCTCCACGTGGGTCCAAGTTGTTGTTACTTAAACCCACCTTCTAACAATAGCCTCCTACTGCTCCACGTAGATAAGCTTCATTTCCCGTCTACAACAGATTTGATTGAAGCATATAGGAATCGTCGTGTTGCCAATCAGTGTGACTGTATCGGTAGTATCTGACGGACCTTGGGAATTTTTTGTTTTTGTTTTTATTGCTCCATAATAGTGTTATTGTTTGGATATTTTGAAGCGCATGCAGACAGTTTTGCACTTTTGCCAAAATATCACTGAAAGCTTTTCCCACTCGGGAGTTATTTCATCAGCAGCTCTTTTTCTTTTTCTTCTTCTTCTGCGTCGCGTTTCTCACGAACATCACGACAATACGAATAATTTCGATAAAATTCAATTCCTTCGCGTTTTTTGCGTTTCAAATGAGATTTCGATTCCTCGGCTTTTGATTTTATCTTCGAAGAGGAATAGAATAACGAACGCAATCCTTTCACAAGTCGTAGCAAAACCAATCGATGAGTTTCATTTCAAAACCAATTAGTTTCACCTCCATCAAAAGCGAAACGACCCGTAAACGATTATTTCTCCGCGAAACTCTTTGGAGGTGGAGGGGGTTTATTTATTTTGTCTTTTTACGCGTCACGAATCATTTGCTTGTAGAAGCAATGAGATTTGCAATTTTTCCTCCAATACGCGTTAAGACAAGGATTGCTCATACTCTCTCAATTTGAAGACGTTCATTCGGTTTCAAGCAACTCAACTCGCCCTCCCGACCCACTAGACCAACAATGAGTCATGTTCTAGGCGCTGTGTTTTTCTTCTTCTTTCTCTTCTCGTTTCTAGTTAAATTTTTACTAGGTATGTGTGTGTGTGTGTGTTTTTTTTTTTCTTTTCGAAATCTACATAAAGTTCTAACGAAAAGAATCTGAACGCGATCGTGCAATTAACGAACTACTCCTTCAAATGTATTATATCTATCTGAATCCTCATTGGTGCATGTGAAGCATTTGGGTCGCGTTGCCACAAGAGGTTGGCGACGCGTTTACTTTTCCTGATTTAATAGATTTTTTTTTCTTAAGTTTAATTTTCTCTCGAAGAAATGAAACACGACTGGAGTCACTCATTCAGTCGGCGAAGAGGTCGGGACGGTGAACCCCTTAATCCTCTGAGCGTCTAAATAGAAATACTCTACCTCATAAACTGTAACTTTGTTTGATATTTCTTTCTTTCTTTCTTTCTTTCTTTGCTTTCTCCGCTTCGCTGCTTCTCCTCGTTCTGATGAATCTCTTGTTTCATTCATTCATTCAAATGCTAATGACGATGTACTTTGCAGCACCTTCAACCTCCTCTCCTAACAATTCTTCGGGGAGGGACTGGTGAACCGGATGAAACGGTGGTTGCCAGGGCGACTGGTTGTGTTGTTGCGACCGTTTGCATTGCACTCCCATCGTAATAGTCACTAACGAAGAACGGTCGTTTATTTTGCGTTACGCAAAGAGACAAGAACGAGTGTTATCGTATCAGACGCTTACGGGGAGTTTCATTGCTAGGAGTGTGACTGTTTTCAATTGGTAGCGAAAGAAATTGAATTACTTTATTCTCTTCCGCCTGTTACACGCTATTTGACAATTTATTTATTTATTTATTCATTTATTTGCTCGAATTGCTTTTACAAAACTGTGAAAAGTATAATTTACTTCATTAATTTGAATCAAAGTTAAACAGGTCATTTTTCTTTATTACTCACATTTCTTTGTCGTTAAACGAACGTAAAAATACCCTGAAAATATGACGAGTTGAAATCCGAGGTGTTTAGCTGGCCTCGATATTAAAATGTGTCCTATTAATTGTCCTGAAAAAAACTTTTTCTCTTTTCTATAGTTCTTAAATTGTGGAAAAATATAAAATATACCTTCTACAGCCGTTTCGAGGAAATTTTATGCAAACATTCTGCTAAAGGAATCTCTATAAAAACTGAGCTTAAGAATTTACATCACAGTTTCCCTAAAACTTACCTCTACGTGAATTCTCCCCCCGTCTCCTTGTAGTGCTTTTCTCTGACATCGCGGACAGCGAAGTTTAACAGCTAAATAACATGGTCCACTAACTGTTCCAGCATCGAACTTTCAACGTTTCAAAGAAGTTTAACTTTATTCACAAATACTTTACTTGTGAGCTTTTTTTAAAAATATTTTACAAATAATTTGATGATTGTTACTTTTTCACGTACAGAAAGTCTGGAAATCGTGAATAAATTCGAAGAGAATTTTACGGAAAAATCTGTTTTGGAGACCCCTGATTCCGAAAAAGTGGTTTTTGGAATAACGTCCGTCTGTGCGCAGCGATTCTGAGTAAAGAAATAAATATATTTAATTCACATTTTGTATTTACGGTAAAATTTACATGTCGATGCAAATGCTCTGATTTCTTTTTTTACTTTAAAAGAAAGGGTACTCCACAAGAAGGTCAAAGTACTCTTTTGAATGTTCCTAAAAAAAGGTTCCAACGATTTTGCTTAAATTTTCTGTACATAAAGTACAATTAGTGAGCATTACATCCGCATTAGCGGTATTTCGCTTGAAATTTTGCTATAGACGCAGTAAAATAATTTATGTCTGCTACACTTACACATTAGTTTACTATTTCAAGAACCTCGAATAGTATTTAACATGGATGAAGCAGAGGTAGAGTAAATTAATATTCTGCATATTTATTTTATTCTGAAATCTCTAACATAAGACAGTAATGTGTTGAGTTATTGGCTTTGAGCTATTGGTTAGTTTGAAGATACGCCAATGCCCTGCGGAGGGGAGGCAAAATCGTCATGAACCACCTTGAAATGAAAGACTTGCTTACACTGTGTACCAAACCAGTTAGATTAGCGATACAAATAAATGATTTAGTTATAAAGTGTCAACGACTATGTTGATGACGATAAACTTATTTACAATAAAAACTAAAATAACAATAANAAATAAATGATTTAGTTATAAAGTGTCAACGACTATGTTGATGACGATAAACTTATTTACAATAAAATCTAAAATAACAATAAATGCGTTGTTCCCCTTCATGTTTTTTTTGTTTTTTTGTATATTTTAGAGAACCTCAGCAACGATCCATGCACTCAATGTCCAACAAAAAAATGGCGAAGGTAAAGAAGTGATCAAGAAGTCAAGAGAGAGACACACTCCCCTGACACATCCCCCCATTCATTCGATCGGGTCGGCATTGGATGGGGTTTAACATACTCTGTTGCTCGAGGAATATATAACTCTAATGGGTCTCTAATCTCTTAATTCTTACGAACACATCAATATTTCATCAATACGGGCGATTTTAAAATTAAAAAATAAATATTGGTGTATTTTTTACACACGGTATGATTAACATTACAACAAAATGCTTTCATTTTGTTACGTATAGCAAAGTATTAATTATTTCTAATTTCTCTCCCGCATCGAACATGATATCATCTGACAGATTCATAACACAAAACGTAAAATGCGCCAGAACTCGCTGATGTCACATAACTGATGTCTGCAATTTTTAACGCACTTTCTTCGCAGGGGGTTTAACATAAAATTACAAGTTTCAAACGTTTCATACGAAGAAGAAAAAGAAACTTATCTCGTCCACTTGTTCTAAATTCCTGTTCTAAATTTTAATATCGGTTCACAAACACTTTTCCTAGATGCTTCTAAAATTATAAAGCCTTTTGTTTTACCAAAATCATATTTTTTATAAAATGACCGCGAGGGCAACGAATATTAAAAAAAGGTGAGTTTAAATCACATTTAAGGGAATTAACTTTCGTATTGCGTGAGTAGAATCCTCAGGAAATTTCTCCTAAAGAGAGGCAATAAATGTCTTAGTTTAAACATCCTTCAGCCTCATGTTTCTTTAACACAAAAGAATAGTTGCGATCGCCATCCCTTAATTATGCTCGTACCCCATTCCCTTCATTACGATATGTCTCTGATTTTCTTTGCCCGATTTTGATCGAAATTGATGAGATTCTCACGGTTGCCATATTGTCCTCCAAGTGGTCATGATAAGTTTCTTAACTACACTTTTATTTTCTACATTTATTATTATTGATGTAGATGGTATACGTGACGTTTTGTTGGCGTAATTCAAAATGAAACTATTTTTGATTGTACAACCAACTATGCATGGTTGGAGAGACAAAGCAAATTAGTTTCATTGTTTCTAGTTGTATGACGATTAATGTATTTCCTTGTCCTGACTTCGCGATGTCACATGCGTGAGTGAGCGTCCTCAAATGACGCGCGTTACTTCTCCGCGACAGGAATCGATAAACAATTACACTCTTTTCGAAATATGTCACAATCTCGTAAAGATGAACACTCATTGTCTCCCTTAGAAAACAAAGTGTTTATTGAGAAAAATCATTCAATAAACAACGGGCTATTTTTTCTTAAAATACTGAAATGAAATTATTTTTTGAAGCGACGAAACCATTAAACAGTTTCGTATCAATTGAATTGAAGCATTTAAACACAAAGACATTAAAATAATTTAAAGCCAGTTTTCAATTCAATTTACATGTAATGCGCACGTGTTTCAAAAATTGTATCAAAAATGAAATAAAAAAAAATCCATATGAAGTTACAATGAATAGATAATTTCTGTTTAATCTACACAACTTTGGAAATATTTCTTTGTGGATCCCAACACAATTCGATGTAGCTCTTCAATGTCGCATATGCTATTATTCATGGCGTCGGCCGATCTCTTTAGGAATTTGCATTCCACAATTCAAGGAAAACAGAATGAAATAAAATAATAGTATTTCGTATTCAATTTGTCACGTCCTTTTTAGAATTAGGATAAATAAATAATTTATGACTTGTGACCTTTTGACGAATAAATACAATAAAATGTTAAAACACCGGAGTGTGATTTCTGAAGTAAAAGAAGGAAGCAGTTGACGAAACGTCGTCTAATAAAGATTTTAAAAAAGGAAAAAGTTCTACGAAAAGAATGAGATCGTATTTTAAAAAGAAATTGAATATGAAATCAATTTTTGTTTACAATATGAGAGATAATGGAAGATAGCTTCATTTCGTTTTACTTGAATTATATATATATATATATATATATATATATATATATATATATATATATATATATATATAATATCGCGTGTCTTCATCGCGCCTCATCAGAGAACATTTAGACCTCTTCTAGTTTCCTTCAATCAACTCCATTAAATTCATTCCACTTCCTTGCGTTGTAGCGCATACAAACATACAAAGTTATAAAGTTAAGCGTAGGTTCAGTTGCCCAGGGTCTTTTAAAACAACAGTATAAAATTACTTTTCAATGTCAGCGTGGCACAGTTCGATCCCCTCAACGTCCAGACTGAGTCCCGGGCCTATTCAGCCCGATATAAAATGAGCACCGAATCTATCCCGGAGGTGAAACGACCGGAGCAAGACTTCGTCATTGCAGAGGTTTACCCTCTGTGAACCCCACGGGGACCTCTAGTGTGAAAGTCTGACTTTGACTCGATATTCTCCAGATTAATTTTTTCTATAACACACAAACATTCCCAGTGTGTGAAAAAATATGCCGATATAGTAAATAATTTTTTTAAAACTATTTTTCGAGTCTCATCTCGTTATTGAGGGTAGATTTCATCGTGTGGGATCGGGTGAAAATGGTGAAGGACCAATAGCAGCACACCAGCAGCAGCCAGAGCAGGAGGAGCGGGAGGTTCGAGTCATTTTCACCCGATCCCAGACGATGGAAGGACGGAGAGAGCGCAGTTTTTGTGAGAAAAGTGAATCGGTCGGTCGCAGGAGGAGGAGGGGAAGAAGGAGGAGGACCAGCGCCTCCTCGCAAGGTGTCCATTCTGCACCACCACCATTCGCCTCCGGAACACGACTCGCACGCGCATTTCGACGGTGAGGCATCAACAAGTAGAGAGAGACGTAGAAACCTCTATTCATGTAAAAGTGGAGAGGGAACAACGCCAACCTCAAAAGCTCACAGGGATTTTAGGTGAAGAGATAACGTGTTACCTTCGTGTTTTAAGTAGATGTGATGGTATTCAAAGTGATAAATGTGTTTTTTCAGGTATTATATCGGCGTCGACTGGAGTCGCCAAACTCACGATACTTGGAAATATTCGCCAAAGTACTTTTTATTAATTAATAATTCACTCCGCTAATTTTACGACTGGACAAGGACCGTTGTGATTTTAAAACTCGATGATAAATGTAGATTGTCCTTTAACTCGTTCTCTGACAAAAGGGTCGCAATGTCTTCGGTCCCACGATGCGCCTGTATTTTCCCTTAGAAAACAGTATTTTCCACAGTTTCTGGTGAATGAACATCATTCCCTTTTCTATTTCTATTTGCTATGTTTTAGTACGTTTCTTTCGCAATGTTAAACCGGTACTTTTTCCAGGATACCAGAAAAACGTGAACCTGCTTAAGTTTTTCCATATCAACAGCCCAAAGCAATTTAGAGAGAAATAATTCACAATTTAGCGAAGGAAAGGAATGAAAATTCATAGTCACTAAATGGGGAATGGCTGAAACTATCATTTGAAACATTTTAGTCGCTCTGACGGATATAACAGTACGTTAAGACGCCACAAAAGAAAAACAAGTACATTTTCGAAAGAAATTGCTAGAAACATGTAATGCACATAGACACATAGTTAACAGTTAGGGGGGCGAGTAAATTCAAGGGTACCACTCTAAATGCAGCAAGTGTTAAAAATCTCCACGCTTTCCCCATTAAGTTTGCACTTGTTATGTTGGCACGTCGCTTTCCACTTTTATATGAAACCCTCCCTCACCCCTGAGGAGTGCGAACATTGAGGATACGAGTGTTAAGTGAGAGAGCAGGAATCGTACTGACGTCTCTAAAACACCATCGGAGCAGGAGGGTCCCGGGTTCGAGTCACAAGCTTCTCTCACCATTTTCACCTTTTGTGGCTTAAAGTTATCACATATTTTATTAAATCATCTTTGATCATTCGACTTCCTCTTCACTTAATTCAAATCCTTAATTTTTGCACTCTTCGTGAGAATAATCCTCAAAAAATAACATAATTATAAATGTACAATTATACGAAGAAATTCACTATTAATTTCGATGAAGTGATGATAAATTATTCACTCGTTGATTTATAAAGATTACCTGTTTTGGTGTCTCGAATATGAGAGCTATCGAGAGGATATTGTATAGTAAGTAATACTTAAGCCAAGTGTTCACGTCACGAGTTATGTGGGTTTTGTTTTTTAATTTTGTTACAATACTTTTTCATTCGTCGTTTCAAGAATCATCATTGAAAAATAATTGGTTGTAATTCTTAAAACAAACACACTGTACTGGGTGGAATATCAGATGTAAACAACTCACTACATTATTTCCAGGTAATTTCAATTATGAGTAGTTTTATTGCAAAAACGTTTATATTCCATTGTAATAAAAAATAACAGACATTAACTTCTAAGCATTCAACATGAGTTTCCAATGGATGTGTAATGAATTATTAAAACAGAGACGCTATTGAAATTCTGCACATACTGCATGATTGAAGAAAAAATTATTCAACAGATGAATGATCCAAGTGACGTTTTATAATCGCATCCTATCATTTTATTGATTGTAGTGCATGTCATATCGCATGCTATTTCGCAATGCCTTGACTTTGCTGTGTTGCTGCATGGAATGATTCACAGGCACTGCTGACGGTCCTTCCCGTCGCAAGTCCATCCTAAGCCAAGGGAGTCACGCCAGCTCACGGCCAGAGGGTGAGATACACGAACTAACCGGCCACTTCACGGCCTCCCCGATGCATTTCCTTCTCAAACCGCGTACTATTCTCATTTTCATTATACTAGAATATGGCAAATGATTCTTTAAAAATATAAATATCTTCCGCAAAAGTTGATAATGTTTCAAGCATAGTTTGTTTGGATAGAAGCCGATTTGGATAGGAAATGCATCCGGATATTCTTTTAACCAAATATTCACTTCACCAAAGGGTTTGAACGTTGTTTATTTTAATATCACAAGAACCTATGAGTATGGCAATTCTGTTTCGTTTCACTTCAAACTGATCTTTTTTCTCTGAAAGGTGTTTCGAAATTTATTAGAATTTAAAGACTTCTCTATGCATTGTATGGTAAACAACAAAATACTAAAAAGTATTAACAATATTTTTTCTGTCTGATAATATCGTAAATTGTTAATGTTTATTTAATATGTTTTGTTGTTTAAGCAATATAATTTGTCGCAAGGCAGGAACCCTTTCGTGTGTGAACTCATCTTCTAACGGTGCACATTTCCCAATGTGCTTGTATGCATGAATGGGTTTACAAAGTGAATGAGATTTGTTCAAGCACCATTCAAATGTGGAGAGGATGAAAAACATTTTTATTTTTAATTTGTAAAGAAATGAATGCAAAATGTTCAAACTGACTTCTCTCTTTGATACCTATATAGACACCGACTAGTCATTTGGGACACAGCACACGCGAAAGTTGACAATTTCCTCTACCTCTTCATTAATATAAAACTATAACACACTTTTCCCAACTAATTTCCAGGGTTATCCCAACATATTACGAACATTTCGAAGATTAGATTTTGCAGTTCGAACGAGAATTTCAGAGTTGTTTTGGAAAATAGCTACATTTTCAAATTAGTTTCCGAAATAAATTCGATGCATATTCATTGTTTAATTTAAGATTATTTTCAAGCAATTCATTTTTTCATAATGACAACACATTGTTGATAACACTATTAATGGTAATAAAAATAATAATAATAGTGGGTTATTTACACTGCGTTCAGGATTTAAAAACAACTCTTGCACTTTGCAAATACGTACGTCCAGCCACTTGGTATCATTTGACGCCGGGTGAGAGAAAAAATATTTTTTACCTAAATTTATGATACTGAATCCATTTTAGTTTCTGAAACAGCTCCAAAATATTCTTTCTTTTTTGGAATTTTGGAAGAGAATGAATCTGTGGAAAAGCGACAATCGTAGACAGAAGAAGAAGATGATGATGATGCGAAGGCAGAGAGCGAGCGTCTTGTGTTTTACAACTCAGTCGAGATTTCCTGAGACACGCACAGTGGGCGCAGGCCACAAAGAAAGACGGACAAACGAAAAGTCAATTACAAATTCTTAAATGAAGAGATTTCTAGGGCGCGCGTAACGAATCAGCTACATGAGAACATTTGCGCTCAGATTGCAAATACACGCAATTATTATTTTTAATTTTTTTTTTTTTAATTTGATTTTCTCAATCTTTTGTAAAAATATTTGTAACAGTGCACAATCGGAATCACCAGAAAATAAAGTTTTGCAAGAATTATGTAAAATACGGAAAATGATCTGGTTCAATTGGATGAGAACCACTGTGGAGTGTCGATTCTTTCCTAAGCGTTTACATAAGCGAACGCCTTCTAGATATATCTCCAGGTCACGTTGCATAAGCCCCCTAAATTAATGAAAAATGTAATTTTGATTTAATGTGTATTGTGAATGTTTAGACACGGAAAGTTGCATGATGCGAGAATGAGCTGTCCCATAGCAAATCCATAAGACCACAGTCAATTCTCATGTATTGTTTTGTTGGAGAACAACAGCGTTCATACGAAATACTAGAAGAGTGTGAAACTAGAAATTGACTTTTCTAAAACTGTAGGAAGTAATAATAGTAATAATAATAATAAACCAGATTTATTAAAAATGGGTCTGAAAGTTACCATTTTGCATGTTACAACACAAGAGTATGGTGGATTAAGATAAGCCGTGAAAGGTTTTTTTTTTTTCTTCAGAGTTAAATAAATTTGTTGTTAAAAGATCATCTTTAGCTGAGCGGACAAGTGATACAAACAACAGAACTTGAAATGAATCTCTAATCTTTATAGAGGAGAGTCAACGAAGCAGCAACACGTCCTTCGCTTTATCTCCGTTCAAGGTCAAGTTCTCCACCACTCAACGCAAACTTCGGGGTGAATTTTTAATTTGAAACTCTGTGGAAGCACTGAAAACGATAGTTCCCGCTCGTCGTATAATTTTGTAACGCCGACATTTGTCATATAATGAGTACTGAATAATATATTCGTGTTAACTTTTTTCTGATATTTCCTCATTATTTTACATTTTTGTACGACTTTTCGACTCTTATTCAGGTCTTCACGTAAAATTGATACTCATAACTTTTTTATTACGTAGTTACGTGGCGATAGAAACAAAGAACTGTAAGAAGAAAAATGTTAACATAAAAATTATAATACGGTTAAGTAAAATTATTTATACAGAAAATACTTTATACAACAGTCGTGTATTTTTTATTGAATAAAGAAGAGTTGTGAATATCAATTGTACCTGAGGAGGAAGAAGTTAAACAACGCGACAAGTTCGTTTAGTCGCATTTTGCCCGCCTTGTGGGTGCGCGTGACCGACCCACTGTGCTGTGCGCTTATTGGCTAATTGCCCCGTGGGAGCTTTGCGTGGCCTCCTTCCTTCTTCGTCGACCACAAAGCGCACAACGGCATTCGCTTGTTGCATTTGAAGACAAAACATTCGAGACAAAATATCTCTACTCCTGTGAAGACATCTCTGTCCTTCTCAGATATCTCAAATATTCTCCTGCGCTGTACAAAACTGATTTTACTCCGAGGGTTAATTTCAATGAATTTTCGATTGATCGGAGCAGATGGGGTTCGCTACGTCATTTGCCCGACGAATAAAAATTATGCCTCTTATTTATTTATTTATTTATTTGTTACGCGATATTTTTAGTCTCATCAACAAAGTTAAATCATTTCAAGCGAGAAAAATTAAATACTATATTTTTTAATTTAAAAAATAATTTTTATGTTTAGAAATATAATAAAAAGTTTTCATATTGTAATGTATGAGGGGGTAATTCCCAACACAATTTTCTATTTTCTTTCACCGGAGGATATTTCAGATCAAATATTAATTCTGGGGACATCTATTTGCAAAATGAAGTTGTGTCCTCCAACGTTTCATGAAATATAGGATGTAAACATACTATTTTTCATGGACCGCAAAAAAAGATTTTCGCCGGACAGCAACTGCTGCAGACGAATTAGAAAAGTATTTTTTTTCCTTTTAGGTTTTTTGTTCGTTACAAGAAGTGTTCATTTTTATTTTCAATTGGAAAGTTCTGTTCTTTTTTCATTGCATCTCAATTTATTCACAAATAATATTTATATTTCGGTAAATACTTAATAACAAACAACTTTCTCGTGGTTGTTGATACATTGAGAAAAATATTATAAGAAAAAGTCAGTTTGAAAATCCTGTGCCATCGATGGAGAGTGAACTCGTTCATCGTCCTACATCGATTGCACTGAGTTTGCACTGAGAACGCAACAAGTGTTTTCTCTCCACCTGACGCCATCTCATCTTCAATTTCACGAATTCAAAGGAGGTTCGAGTAAGTTTTCTCGCTTGCAACGAAATAGTAATTAATTTCCACGAAATAATCACTAAGAGATGAAACAATCCGTGAGAAACACTGAAACAAAAGGAATCACAAACTAAGGTATTTCATAGACTTACATATAAACAGACCCAGCGTAGATCTCTGTGGTGGGTTGTCAGTCGTAACATGAGACAGAAGATACAGTTTGGGAGGGAAAGCATCAATAGACAGAGACGTCTTTCCATGTTTCTCTAACCATACAACATTTCCCTCCCTCTGTTGAGAAGGCGCTTCTGAAGGGCCCTCTCGGAAGGTGTCCATCCTGCATCCGCCTGACTACGTCACATGCCCAGGACACGGGACGTACGCTCAGTACGGAGCCGAGGGTAAGCATGCGCTTGCACCGCACTCTTTTGGGTGTTTCAATGCTAATAACAGTTGTGCACAACACCGCATGTGTTTCAATATTTATTACACTTGATTTTACTCTAACCATTAACACCCATTTTGTTAATAGCACCAATTTAACTTTGTTTATAAACGAA
This sequence comes from Laupala kohalensis, assembly GCA_002313205.1. Lineage (NCBI taxonomy): Eukaryota > Metazoa > Arthropoda > Insecta > Orthoptera > Trigonidiidae > Laupala > Laupala kohalensis. The sequence goes on along the minus strand of NNCF01127491.1, from coordinate 163,576 downwards.
ATTAAATGGAGTTTAGGATCTCCAAATAAACCGACCACGTTTATAAAAAATGAAAAAGATTCGAATGTGTCCTCTAATGTTATTTACTTCATTCCATAAACTCCTTTTGTTAAACATTGCTATCGATAACCTATTGGAATTCCCCTGTGCATGCCCTCTCATCTTCCTGTGCATGTCCTCACGTTTTGCTTGGCGATTGCATGAGTGGCTGGTTGCATTGCATTGCATTGCGCACCGCAGAGGCTTCGGCGCCTGGTGACGCTGGAGGAGGCGGACGGAGGAAGTCGGTGCTCTGTGGCTCGGACAGCGTCAGCGTCACCTCGCATTATTCGCACTATTCGCACCGCTCCCAGGGTGAGTCTCAATCTCAGGGGAAAGAGGAGGTTCAGCGGCCGGGGCTCATGTCAATGCTTATGCCAACGCAAATGCTTCAATTAACGGGGACTTGCCTCCTTTTTTAATTACATAATAAAGCTCGTCATGCGAACAGGTTGGGAATCTGCATTTTCTGATACTACCAATCAACTACCATCTATTGATAAGTATTAAAATCTTGAGCAAATCCTGCAACTATTTTTTTTCGTTGGCTCTTCATCTAGTCGTACAAGAACGGTTCAAAGAGTTTTCTTCAATTCTGCAGACTAGAAAATGAATGATTATTTTTTATGAAACACGAGAAAAAGAGAAAAGATACTGCATTTCAGTTTTCTTTCTCATTTTCGCGACACCGAACAGTCGTTTGCATCCGGCGACAGCCTCGACACCCCCCCCCCACCCGCACCCCCACCCCCACCTGTGTACACGAGCAGCTTCAACAGCATTTCAGCTCCATTTCGCACAAAATGAAACAAAATTAATTCCGCAAAGAATACAAACTTTGATTCTTTTTTAGGGTTTGCTCAAATGAATCCTGCAATCCTTATCGTTGGTGAGAGACAACCGTATCATCACATCATACATAGCAAACACTAAAGTGTTATATTGTCAAGAATATAAGTGAAACTTTGACGAGTTGTTTCTACTTTTCACCGAATTCTCCAGAAACTCGAACGAAGGTGGTGGATTTCGTAAGTGGCAACGAAATCAGAACGTTACCCGACCGTCGACAATTAGTTCAACTCTCCCTGGGAAACATATGACAAAGAGAAGCACGCGGTTGTTTTGTTATAAAAAATGTTGCATCTTTTCTCAATGAGTTCGCAAAACACGTGTGCGCGGTGCTTTGTAAGCGTCAATAAGACTCCGACACGAAGAGAATGTCTTTTCTTTTAATCTTCGCACTTTTCGTAATACCTTTTATTTCCTCGTTTTCCGGCATTTCTGGCAGAAAACTGTGAAGCTGTCACCACAACGAAAGTTCATTTTATTTCTGACCAAATTCCCGTATCACACGTATCTCTTCTCAAAAGTAGAAAAGAGTTGAAGTCTTTATGTAGAGGAGAAACAACTACTTTCCTCAACAATCACAGAGAATCTCCTCTTCGCCTCCCTCCCATAATTCAAAAATTAATTAATGTTCGCCAGTCGCCATCTCGAAAACATTCCCAATCCGTAGAGATGTAGGTTTCATCTGCTCCCTAAAAGACCCTCTACCGACCTCTACCCGCCCCGCGTTGTAAGTCGTGGACAAAATACGAAGTAAATTCTTCTTTTGAAATCAAATTGAGATTTATTTCTTCCGCTCTTCTTTCGTTTCGTCAAAGAAGTCGTCGGTCTGTCAACATTAACTGAAGACAAAATGAACAATCGTGAGTTAACGTTTTAATTACTAGAAGACAGTAGAAGTGTCGCCTTCTATTCCATATTCCCCTATTGAAATATATAAAAGTCATTTTCGTCAATGTGTCTCAATCAGTTATATTGACTTTAATTTTTCCCGCTTTACATTAATGTTCGTGATCTCTGAATTGAAATTCCAACACTATTATTATTATTAATTATTATTATTATTTATTATTATTATTATTAATTATTATTATTATTTATTATTATTATTATTTATTATTATTATTCCTCTTGCCGTCTGAGAGGTGTTTCCTTAACAAAAACTTGCTTCCGACAGAACACACCACGTGATTTTTTTTACCCAATCACACACATTCCTCCCATTGTACGCTGTCAAGATTCTTCCTTTCTTACCGCATGCACTTTCTTTCTGGACACAATCTCATGCAGGCGCAATGTCACGCGTTTTTAATACCGTATACACGAACATTGTCGTTGAAAAGGTCGCTTTGTTCATGGAAATTTTCATCCATATCTGTATAAAATTTAAAAAAAAACACGATATGTATTCGTCGCTAGGATGACAAAACTGCATGTTCTTTGGGAATGTCCTTTTGTACGGCACGGAGAGAGAAAGAATTTCTACGTGAATACACGCCTTGCCATATTTTTAATCTGACAAAGAAGAATGCTTTGATAAGAAATATCATATGTTTGAAATGTTGTGCAATAAAATTTGCAACGTAAGAAAAACATTAAAAGAAAATTTCGGAGCGTCACGAAAGAACAAAAGTTTTGGCGCAAAGAGATTAAGAAGAAAAAGCCATTGAATAAATGAGAATATGGAACATCGTGCATCCGGGAATATGAGGGGAGGTAATTCAATTCAATTCAATTCGCCATTAGTTTTACACACCAATCAGACAGAAGAGGCATAAAATCTTAATCTTTCTTCATTTCGTATTTCAGGAGCTTTTCCAATATTGAATAACCTCAAACAATAGTACTATTAAAATAAATTCTTTATTTTCTAGTAACCACAAGTTGCGTTCCATTTTACGACATTCAAAGTGACTCTCGGGAAACAAGCAAGGAGCCATCCCGTCCATTTCGATCAAGGTTCCGCCCGCGGGCGATGGCGCATTCAATATTTATAAGAGAAATTATTTAATAAATATGTACTGTTAACTACTTATTATTCCCAAATGAACCGTAGATATTGTGTGCAATGAAAATTCGTGTGTAAATCCGCCTCTAGCCGAAGGAAAACCGGAGAAAAATCAGGGCCAGAAGGTGAAGGTTGCGTACAGATAGAAGTGAACCATTATAAATGAGAAGGATCAAAGGTGTGTGTGGGGGAAATCAGTTTATTGCACACTAGAAATAATAATTTAAAAATATATTTAATATGTGATCGGTGGTGTGTGAATGAAGTACCTGAATGAGGTGCGAATCAACTGATTCAAAGAGTGACGGAACAAACGTTGCGCTGTACAGTTGGTGGCACTGTCGCACCGGTTCAAACGAAGACGAATCAGACAGAAAGATATTCATAAGAAAGACAGACGCAGAGAAGTTATCTGCTATATACTCGTACAATACAATATCATAACATGTTTTTTGTAGTTTCTGCTTCTTTGTAAACGTATTTTGTTTTTATATTTTTTATTAACATCACGTTCAATTGTTCTGTCGTCGTGTTTCTTGTTATAATTTGTTTCACCTGACGAGCGAAAGTGGAAACGTCGCGAGGTGTTTCTATCTGTCTGTTCCATTATTTATTTAATGAGATAACACGATGGACGTTAATGGTAGAGTAGAAATCAACTGAATTGATTAGTCAATGTATTAATTCTTTGTTTGTAAATCGAACTGTCTTCGCTGCTGGAGATCAAAACACTGCGATAACATCCAAGAGGAAATAGCTTTACTTTGATACCAGGGACTTCCCACTTAATGACGACACTTAATGACGACGATGTGGAAACCGAACGGATTGGGACGAGAGCTCGCTCTACTGCGAGCACATGGAAATTTAAAAAAAATCCAAATAGATTTGATAAAATTTGTTCAAACTATTACAAGTATTAAAATTTATGTTTTAGAAATTGGGAATTGGGAAATTTTGGCATTGTACTTTAACATATTTTAAAATTAAGAGATTTTTTCCCCATTACTACTTCAAAATATTTCAAGAGACGACAGACAGAGTTCCACGCAGCTCAGTGCGGCGGAGCGAATACGAGAGGCAGCTTCGGTTTTGGCAAAAGCGAGTTTATTTTTGTTACAAAGATAAAATTAAGAGACTTGTTTATATATTACACGCGGCTTGCGATCGCACTAAGCGACTGGTGAGACGTTGTCTGCACACACGGTAGAAATAAATATTTCAGATTTAGATTTTTTATGGTCGTAATAACACAGATAAAATATCATAAAATGAAGTTTATTAAAATATTCATTAATATATTTTAACCGAAAGTTTTATAGACCTTTCTCCTCAATACAATTTTTACGTTGAGGAAAACATATTCAATTGCAGAATTTCTCAGGAATATTCTATTCAGCATATAATATTCTTCACTTTCGAATTAATAGTTCGATAATAATACAAAGTACTTCTGAAATTCTTTTTTGTGTGTTTTATTAAATATACAAATTTGTTGGTATCCTGTTAATATTATAACACGTAGCAAACTATTTTTATTATTATTATCTGGAAAGATAAAATTCGCCTGTGCAGCCTGAGCGTCCCTTCATCGCAGTCGACGGAATACGTCCCTCGCTTCGTAGATTAGTTTATCGTCAAGGTCATTAGAGCACTTCGGCGTGTTCACACGCACTTTCTATCTGCTTTTTTGACAGTACATTTATCAATAAAATAATAAATAAAAAATAATTTTCTAAACTTATGTCAGCAATGAACTTTCACCGACATTAAACAGCCAGAACGACACAGGGCTTTATTTCATTATGAAGTGTAGGAGACAAGTGATTTAACTGCTACTGCTTGAAGCCGTCCATCCATCGATTCACTTATTCGTCGCTTCGTGTTGGGATTTCTCCTCTTGAGAAGGAAATGAAGAGGATTTCCTCAAGGACACACCCACACACACAAGTTGTTACTTCAAAATACTTTTAGCAGATTTAGGTAAAAACTACCGTAGTAGTATATCGATTTTTTTTTTTTTTGTGGGGGGACTTTACGGCTCATGTCGACATCAAAGGTCATTAGAGCCCTAAAAACTTGTAGAGGTAGGGAAAATGCAGTTACGCACTAGGAAGAGCCAACATGACTCTCCCCGCGTGAGGGACTCAACCATATACCCACTAAAAACCCTCCTCAATTACAATATATCAAGAGGAAAATGAAAGATAACCATAGCCCTAATAGCGTCGGGATCGAAAAGAAGAAGAGGTGACCGAGGAAGGTCAGGAAAGAGAAAGGAAGGAGCCTTGCACAAGTAAGTGGAAGTAATGCCAGACTCAGGTCGGGGCCCCCGTGTTCGCCAAACACGTACTTTTACTAGTCCCCTGTAAGTCCCCTGGGGTGGGGGGTGGGGGATGGCCATCGAGACTATCGACATATTCAAAATACAATCGAATGCTTTTGTCATGAAAACGATGTAGTTACTTACAACAACAAACAACAAATAATAATAATTTAATACAAACCTTTAGATACAGTATTTTCAATATTATGTCCATAAAAAGTAATGTTCACATGCGCACAAATACAGGGGTTCACTTCGGTTTATCGCTTCAATTCCATTCAACTTTTTCTATTGAAAGAATTTAGTTGCTTCAAGTTGGAATCCTATAAATCAGATGCAAGCGCGACATCTCGTTTCCTGCGCTTCTGAGCCCCAAGAGTCAGTCCTCAAGTCATCACCGGAACGACGCTCGTGCAAAATAATGTACTCTCTTCGGTGTCAAGATATTTTGTTTACTTTTAGCCAATTAAAATATAAAGCAAGTACCCGAAGCGTTCCAAGTTTAAAAAGTATAATATTTCAACTTATCAAACGAGAAAATATATTTCAAAAGGATTTTTCATAATACATCACTCAGAAACGTTTTTCTCTTCTGAAAAAAATGCGGAAATGGTTCTTTAGCGCTTCATATTAAAAATGTTCATCGTCGGAAGAACTATCGAGAGATTTCGAGATGAAGCGAGTCCTGATCGAGTTTCGTCTAGCACACGAGCGGGTTAGGAACATTTAAGGACACTTCAATAATGTCATGTAATTTCTGCTTCTATAAAAGAAATTCGTGAATTATTGTCCACATTAATTGAAACGATCTTTTGTCTCCATAGGTTCCTCGTTCAGCGACACTTTTCATTAGAATAACTTTTTTACGGGAAGACGAGGCACATGCCTTCTATATTAAATTTATGACACATCTAATAATTGTTTATACATCAATTCCGTTAGAAATAAAGGGGGAAGTCATTTTAAAACTTTCCCTTCAGAGGTCGAATTCATATTTAAAACACGTTTTATTAGAGGACTGGATAGATAATCCTTTGTGCATCCCTTAATCCGGAATTGAAAGAGAGTCGCCAGGTCGCTCATATTTCGCCAAACGCTCTGGGGACATTATGGCGTCATGTTCAATAATAATAAATAATTTAGCACATTCAACATTTCAGCACTTTCCTAACATAAGAATAAAAGTGTTAGAATATCAAAAAATTCTTATTTAACGAAACACAAAAAAGATAGTTCACAAGTACTTTGTATTGTTACGGAACAATAGATGAAACGGAATCTATTGTTCATAAATCGTAACTATTAATATAAGTCTCAATTTGTGATGAGTTATTACAGTAGACAGAGCCGTAACAACAATAAGTAAAAAAAAAAAAGAATATAGAAAGTCTGTTGGAACCCCGAAGGAAGAGCGGAGAAGGGCCGGGGGAATTTCCTTCGTTTAAAATGCGAGATTTGGGAAATATTTCAGAAAAGGGGAATATCACGATGAATGGTGGAGAAGAAGATAGAGGTAGAAAGGAATTGATGAACTTTGGGCCAAAATTCGCTCGTCGGAAGAAAAACTTACGGTTCCAAACATTCTGACACGAAATTTAAGGGGAGGGATAGAAAAGTGTTTAAGCCCTTGAGAGAAATCTTTTTGAGATCACTCGCACAATATTGCAGAAGAGGAGATAACGGAAATCAAACTTAAGGCAGGAGCGGCACTTAATCCAAGTTCAAAGTCAAATCACTCAAATGTGTGATTGTGCTCTGTATTTTTATTCTAATCGCTTTAAGACAGAACAATATGAATAGTCATGATATAAAAGCATTAGATGAGTACAAAATAATATTTTCGTCTCAAACGGCCGCTGACTGCAGATGAAAGTGATCAAGTCAAAATACTTTTATTCAAAATTTCCTAAAAATCCAAGTAAATTTTCGTGATAAGGTCTTCTTTCGTAAATAAGCGTTTCCTCTGTTGGACCATCAAGTATAATCGCAATTACTTCGTGGAATGTTTTTCAAGATGGAATCAGGTTACTCTGTTTACTCGTGCCGATTTAATTCCGACCTTTTGGGAGCTTCGGAGAGGAATGAAACCGGAGAGGAATGGAAGCGGAACGCAAATGTCGTCGTCACCTCGTTGTAATTGATTTGGAAA
>NNCF01127491.1:145884-156202 GCA_002313205.1 Laupala kohalensis | reverse complement strand
ATTATTATTATTGTAGCTCTGATGAGCTCCCATCGCATGCGACGAACACTCACCTGAATGCGATTCCTAATATATTGAAACGGTCCCCATGAGGATAATCCTCTTCGTTGTATTATATTAATAAGGAAATACGAAACAAGTATTAATAAGGTGATGTTAAATCGTGTCACTAATAAATGTTGTGTTGGAGAAATTATATTGGTAAATTAAATTCTTTTATTAAAATCAGTGAAATTATCACATAATAGGAAAATAGAGGAGTAGAAAACTTTAACCGCGGATTTGAAGGGATTCAATTAATTTATATATTCTGTATTTTTGTGGCGGTAACTTTACAAAACTATTCCTGAATGATAGGGGCCTCTTTGACAAAAGAGTTGTTGACACGGGAGGACGATGAACATTAGCCTCATTACGAGCGTTGTGTTGGTGAACTGCATTATTTCTTCTAAAGCAGCGCTGGGATCTTAACAAATACAACTAAACGCGTGTGTGTTGACATAAACAAGTGTGTTGTCGTTTGTTGGTTGTGCGCGAAGAGACAAAGAAAAGTGACGGGTGCGACATATGTGACATGTGACAAAGCGAGTGTCAGGTCAGGTGACTGGCATCGAGGCGTCCAGTTGAGGGAAAAGGGCTCATAGCGAATGCAGATAAGCAAAGTGTCCATCTTGAACGCTGACAGGAGTCGTCTATTCAATGAGCATTTTACGTAACACGCCTTCTTACGAAACAACGATTCTATCAATAAAATCCTTCGTATCCCGGGGTTTTCCATGTTATTTGAAATTTTTGCTACTATCAATCTCGAATTTTTTAAATCCCATATTATCTATGGTTCATTTTGCAATAAAATTTCTTTTGTATAAGTATTAAATCCTTCGCTTTTGCCTTCGTGCCCTTTGCTTCTGCTTCCTTCCGGAGAGTAAAAAAAGGTAAATCGTGGTGACCTCGATTACTATAATTCTAGTTATTAGCGTATTAACTGTAAATAATTAAAAAACAGTAATTATTTTCACCCCTGTTCTACACGTTTAAATGATAGTTATAAGTGTCATCAGTTTTCCGAAAATTTGCAAAATAATACACAATAAGTAATGTTTTTAGTAAGAAATATTACTTGTATCTTTCGAATATTATTTAATTAATTGTTACGCATTAAAACTGTAAGCTGAAACTCGTTGAGGTTTCGACTGAAATGTTGCGAGACGCTGCGAGCGGATCATTTCCTCCATCGACGAGCTTTTCATTCATTAAAAATTAATTAATGCTTCGTTTTTATTTATGTGTAACGAGACATTTTTATTCTCATCAACAACTCTACATTACTTTGAGCTATAAAAAAGTTTGATGAAAAATTTGATTTAAAAATGTACTACGACTCGCGGGGGCCGTCAGTTGGACAGCGCTGCTCTGCGCTGCGCAACTTGTATGACTTGTAGAAGAATTTATTCGATGAATATTAATATATTTCTTCGTAGTGGAGTCACGTCCGCAACAGCCGTTTTTGTTTTCTCCGTTAGTTCGATGTATCGCCACCATGTGTGTCTAGGTCACGTGAGGTTGTCCCTCCCTCTGGCGACGCGTAATGGCTATTCCATTGCCCGCCCCCGCCCCCCATACGGCCTTCCACTCCCATTGGCACACGACACAACGTCAACAGCCAGGTGAAAATTGCGACGGACCGGGATTCGAACCCGGGACCACCTGGTACATTTCCCAATTACAAATACAACAATAAAAAAAGAGGTAGAGAGGTGAATCTGTAAAAGATAATAATTGTCTCGCTTCGAAAAACGTCACCATCCATTTTAACTTACTCACTAAACAGAAGACTCGTCCTTCTCTACAAACGCTAAAGACTCTCTACAAAGGCTTTTGAGACCGTTTTTGTGTTCTTGTAAGATTATTGAATGGAGAACGATAAATTAGCTTCATTTCCTTTTTCCTAAGAAACTAAATTACGACTGAATAACCTTTTAACAGAAACTTGTTTTTACATTGATGAGGAGAGGATCACAGCTAAACAGTGAATGTCGAGATTACTTGTATTTATAAAACACTACCATCTTTCCCCCTCTACTTCCCGACGATTCAACTTTTCCGTCATTTCATCATAATTTCGTTCGATGTTGAAAGAAATAGGAATCAACTGAAGGATTTTTAAAAGAAAACGTATTATTTCTCTGAGAGCCAACAATCTGAATAATGAAGTCTTGAAATGGATATTTCCCAGTATGTTGATTTGTATATGATATTTTTCGATAAATTGAAAAAAAATTATTGTTTCACCAAACTTTATCATTATTAATATTTATAGTGTAATTTTTATAATATTTTAAATAATTTTTTATAAATATTATTCCTAACAAAATAGTAATATAGTAAATAATAAAGATTGGTGAAACTATACATTTTTTCATGCAGTCATTTGTAAAAAATGCTTCCCATATCCAAACACTCAGCTGGATGTCGAACTTTTCAATTNGTATATATATTCGTGTTCATGGAGCGATACTTTTGTTATTCTTGTGATGCAGAATACTGAGGATGAAGAAAGCTCTTTCTATTATAGTTATATTTTTTTTTACGAAACTACAATTCGGCAGATTTTTTCTTTTGCGTGTGCATTATGGAGGAGGAGGAGGATCAAGATATCGGGTGAAAGCACTAATGATAAAACCTGCTCTCGGTGTCTTTCTTCAAAGATCCTCCCCCATCTCGAGAACCAAATGGGAATAATTTCGAAGTAACACAGTTACTGACGAACTTCAGAGTTTACAAAATGTCAATTGATCATAAAACATACACGAGATCTTCACTCAAAACTTCTCCTTTACCCCTTTTGTTAACTTCGAGAGAACGTTTTTTTTCTCTTAAGAACAGACCCCATAAGAAAGTCAAATCTTGCGTTATGCTCCAAAGTTCAACTCAACGTTATGGAAGACAACTGTTGAACTTGTCCCTCATTTAGCACCATCACACTTCCATATTTTCCAAAACTTAAGGAATTTCTGGAAAAAGGAAAAAGGACTTTTAGAGAATGATGACGTGCAGAAAGGAACTGTTGTTACTCACAGACGTCGACATGGAGGACGAAAAGAGTTCTTCGATGTTGTATTCGAAAGCTTGTGCCACGACTTAACAAGTGTTTAGATTTTAACGGTGGCTATGTTGGAAAGTAAAAAAAATAATTTATATTTTGATTTCTAGTAAAAGTTATGTTCATAAATAAAGTTTGTCTTATATTTGTATAAACGTTTCTTACTTAAAAAATCATTTTCCTGTCACAATAAAACTTAAAATTTCGAAACGAGGTTTTCGTCTCTGTGAATGAATGGAAGTCGAGCAGCGCTAGATCTGGTCGCTTTGCGCTTGTGTTGCAGAGAACGGCAAGGACTCTCTGCCAATGAAGAAGTTCTCCCCGGGAGAGACGCTGGCTGAGAAACTCAAATACTCTCAACAGCAACAAGACAAGTGAGTGTTTTAAGTCGAGTGCAGGGAAAAATCAACAACTTAACATTTTAATCTTTTAGGACGAGAAAACGTTGTCATTTTTTATTGAGGCATGCGGCACTTTCGGCCACATGGCACAGGACCAATTCGACATAAAATGGTCGAACAACCCTCTAACCTTTGTCTTCTTGTATCCTTTCGCGACTTCTACCTCCCATCATTTTCTTAAAGTGGAATCGCCGGGACTAACAAACCCAACATAGTCGAGTGTGACCGAATAACTGTTTATAATTGTTCATATTGAAATTATCATATTCCCTCTAATGAATATTAATAAATTAACAACCGGCGTCGGAGAGAGAGGAAAAAAGTTCGGAAAACATTTAAAAAAATATCATTAAAACGAGTATTTTCGGAATCGCAATAATATTTGTAGTAATTAAATAAATAATTAAAAACTTACGACTTTTAAGAACTTTCGATAATATTTATTTATCTTTTTTGTGAAGAGCTCTCTCCGTACGTTTCGACTTGGATTCAAGTCGTCGTCGGGTGATCAAATGAGACGGCGTCAAAGGTTTTTTTCTTGGAACTTGTTTCTACCATAATGTTAAATTGGGTCAAATAAAATGACGATAGAATTTGATCTGAAAGAATTTTAATCTGTAGAATGTTTCACCTTGATAGTAGCCTCCTTCTACCAAGGAACAGGGTACACTGTGAGAACTGTAAATAAATAGATAAATAAATAATATGATGAAAGTTAATAATATTATTTTGCCTTTTTCCTCACTAAAGAATGACAAAGTGACAAAATATTGTATTGTTTGTGATGAACAATGGCAACACCAGACCTGTCTCTACAAAAGTATAAAGGAAAAAATTGCTTCGTAACAAGTTAACTTAACTTGTGTTAAATTATGGAGATTGAAAAATTATTTTTTTACATAACAGCAACAAGAAGGAGGTGGTAAAGGGACTTCAATTAGACTTAGACTAAGTGCTCTCTCTGCCACAGTAAACATTCCGTTATCAGTTACGCTTTTTGTGGGGCTTTAAGGCTCGTCGAGGTCACTAGAGCCCTTTGGTGTTCATTATGGTGTTACGGTATGCGTCACTGATCCATCTAATACAAATACGATCTTAACTCAATATTGCTTTATTTTTTAAATCTGGAGTGTTCCCCTCTCAATTATAATCCATAACAAAAAGACCATAGCACGAAACACTCTAAATAGAAGAAAACAGAAAAACGCTTCTAGAAAAGAAATAATAAAGTAGCATAATTTTCAAACGCATACATATCTAAAAGATCAATCGTTTAAAATATATCTCTCTTCGCAACAATACATAGAGAACTCCCAAACATCGTATCTACAAAAGTCAAAGTGAATTAATTATCTTCCACCTAAAACTCTCGTAGACCTAAAACCTGACAACACTCGCGTTGAATATCGAAAACTGTTCGACGTGCAATAAAAAATGCAGATATTTATTAATCGGTGCGCACAACTTTAAGTCTGCAATAAAAATGTTTCTACGGGTATTTTCGAAATTTTGAATATTAAGTAATCGCAAGCGGAGCGCGGTGTGTAACCAACCTATCCCCAACGCATTCAAAGTCAATTCTCTACTTCGGTTTGATTTCATTAATTCGTTTGAGAGCTAACGGATGAACGAAATTCTTCACACACACAAATTACAAAAATTTATCGAAAAAAATTGAAAATATACTCTTCTGGAGCCAATTCGCAAAAAGAAAATTTTTTCTTCTTTCTTCTAGCGAATTGGCAAAAGTAAAAATGAGTTTCTCAAACGTGTCCATGTGCTTGCGCAGGTCGTGGCTGTTCCTGTTCTGCGCCAAATGCCACCAGCAGCCCACGGGGGAGTCGTGGGAGCCTCCATGTTGGCAAAGGGTCTGCCCGCATCCCTTCTGCCCCTCGTACCGCTCCGCCGCGCGCCTCCTCGCACTCATCCTCATCGGTCTGCTCTTCTGGGGCGTAAGTGCATCCTTCACTCCCACTCGGTATCTTCTCTCGACATCCAAAATAGGATTCAATAAGGGAAAAAAAATCAGTTACTTTGTTTATATATAGCGGTATAAATGAATTTTCGATGTGAACAAGCAATTCGAACCCAACTGTGTCACGGGGTTTTGTTTCCTTGATCTAATATGAAGCAAACTTGAAGATTGCGAACCCCAGATTCATTGGAAGTAAAAATCTTCAATGATAAAACCACACTTACTCCGCATAATGTTTTATACATCAACGTGGAGTCTAAAAGCTTTTTCGGCAGTTCCAAGGAGTTGATTTTTTCTCTTCAAAATGTTTATAATATTTTTTTTGGAAGGCATGAACGGTGGAATTTTTTTGTTAACAATTACCTCAGCGTTTAGTGTCAAAGGTGACCGAAATTACGACTCGCATTTTGAGGTGATTATTTAAGGTTAACTTATTTTGACTACTTATATTTTACGTATTGTTGAAACATTGTTTCTGCATGGAGTAAATAAAGGAATTTTTGGCTAAAATTTATGTTATCGTGTTGCCTATAATTTGTCCAAAATTATCCCATGGGTGGAATTGATTTGTGGGATGGCGGGTGCTAACACCCCCCACTTTTGATTTTTTTGTTTACGAGGCTAGGGTGCTCTTCCAAAATATTTTTATGATTGTCCAAAATTGTCCATAATCAGTGTAAAATTATTATACAAAAATGGGTGGTGGGGGATCAAACGGGACTGCTAACTTTCCGACCAAATCTCCGATGTACGTTACTCCACCTAACCAATTAGGAAAGACATTTCTAGACAAGAAAGTTTCTCTGTGCGAAAAGTTGATGGACTGTTTTATATTATTTTAAATATATTATACACTTTGTCTTTGAACGAATGAGCTATTTTATTAAAACATATAGAATTCTCTTAAGCATTTGACTGTTGGAAAGCATCAGTGTTCCATTACGTTCAATAGACCAATCGCATTTCCTTATTGACAATGAGTAGCTTTGCTTTGTTCTTGAACCTATTCAATAGTTTTCTATTCACATTCACTGGGTAAATGTTAAAATCTGTCAATGCGTGTTCAGATTAAAAATGATCCGTTGATGCTGGAACATTATGATGCATCCTTAGATCTTACTAGAAAGAAAACAAGCCGAACTTACGGATACGTTCCGTGGATTCCACTGATGCCAAGGTTTCTTCTTTGTTGCTGAAACGCCATTCGCATTGCTACGTCATCGTCGATGATCATTCGTTTCTGAAACAAAGGAGTCGTTCGAACGCAATTCGATCATAAAACGACGAATAGCCATCCCTCCTCCAAAATGACATCTTTCGGCCATTCGATGTACGAAGAAGATAATTCAATGGAATTCGCAAGAAACGCTGACGAATTCCCCATTTTGATTAGTGGATTATAGACTACAAGTGAAAATAGATGGTGATACAGCTAAGAGCGCTGACATGATTCGTCTGTTTTACATCCTGAATTGTAGAAAAACGCGATAATTAATTGTATTGCCTGATTAAAACATGAATCATACACAACACTTTCTGTAAACAGGAAAACGGTTCGGAATTATAGATGAGAGAGCTTTTGCATAAAGTACACACCTCCCAGCGTGGATGACACTAACCGCGTAACGCACATGGAAGAAACAAAAGTGTAATGGATGCATTTTGCATAACGTACAATTGTAAAACCAAACACACTACTTCTATGCAAATAAACTGTACTGCGAGTACAGCAACACGTGCTCATACGGCACACACAACCAACGAATCTCTCGCATACCAACATAACCTCAAATCCATGACCCGTGGCACTAACATCACACGCAAACAAAGGTCCTGTTAACGTACTACGCTATAGAAGCGTCAGTGTATTCCATTAACTTCTGAGCATGTGGATAGCGTATACGATAGCTCGCACGTTCGCTATGCAAAAACTCTCTAATTAATAATATGGAAAGTTAAGTCTTTAATGTTTGTGAGTAACGTATTTTCCTTTGCGGCAAAACTCTGAGAAAAAAAGTACTTTTATGCGAAATGATAAGTTAAAATGTTCGTTCTACTACAATTAACGTCCATTATATAAAATCGCGATTTCAGTCACCTGTCGACGACTCGAAACCAAGTCGAAATGTTGCGCCTTTTTGTCAAAAGTCACGTGGCCTCTGCCTCGAAGAGAATAAAATGATGAAGGGAAACGCTATCACTCCGTGTTTCTCAGTTTATTTTGTATCAGTCGCTGTAAATGACTTTATTGTCCTCGAAGTGGTCATACGCAGTTTGTAAGAGCTGCTCTCTGGACAATAAATTATACATACTTTTATTTATATATTGTCAGTCTAACTGGCTTCGTGTTGGTATAGAATCTGTACTCAATGTAGCCAACGCTTTTACTTCGCCATCGTCCGTAAGAGTAATGATATCTGCACCTCGCGTTATGTTGGTAGGACATTTCTCAAAACTTACGTCCATTGCCAATACGGGACATCAATTCACTATTCTCTTCTTTCTGCATCGAGCAAAATGTGGAACGAATTTCTCCTCGTGTCTCAGCTTCTTGCGATATTCAGTGGCATTTCTTAATAGCAACTAGTCGCTATAGTGAGTACTATTAATATGTATTTGGAATTCGTAGATGTTGGCAATTTGTGACGGCATCCATTTTTTATAATTGACTTTCGGTGAATATAGTGCGCGTCCAATATTTCTTTCTCGGTCCATCAGGTGGTGTTTTGCGTGGTTGGCAAAGCCGCGGCGCCGGGCGGCCAGATCTTCGGGTTGGCAGCGCTGTCCATCTGCGCCCATCTGGGCGGGTGGCTCATATCGTTGACGACGTTGCCTCCGCTCATCGGGATGCTGTTGGTGGGGATACTCATGCAGAACGTGGGGCTCATCGCCATCTCGCACGAATACATGGAGGTGGTCTCCATCCTCAGGTGAGTAAGGACGCGTGCTGGTTACAGTTTACACTTAACATCAAATTTTTCATCAAACGTTGAGTGGCACAACTGCTGTCCCCAATTTAATATTTGACGTGATGTGAAAAATGAAAATTGAGTTCGTACATTACAATCTAAAAAACCTTCTGATAAATTTCAACGAGCCGGGAATGGAACGCGGGACTCCCGCATTGATCGCAGGGGTAGTCGTAACTTCCGCAACTGTGAGGTCCTGGGTTCGATTCACTCGTGTGTGTACACGGAATGGACATATGCGTGAAAACATTTTATAATAAATAAAACATTATAAATATTTAAAAAAGGAGAAATATACTACTTAATATTTCCAGCTTGAAATGATATGAATTTATTGAGGAGACTCAAAAGAAATAAGCAAATATTACTTGTTTTCGACAACATATATTGGACGCGCCGGAGAGATCCATCGAATGAATTGAGAAAGTGAAAAAAGCCAGATCGTGTTTTTCGTTCTAGTGCTTTTGTGTTTATAAAAAAGCGCAATAAAAACTGTTTGTTTGTTCCCTTCAATAGAAAGAGAAACCGCATCAGCGAGTGAATTGAATCGCCCTAAAAACGTATCTAATTCAACTTCGGTCCTTATAAACGGAAGCGTCATCGATGAATCTAAGCTCTTTGTGGTCGAAGAATTAGTCCAAAAACCTTTTCCTCAACTCAGACTGAAGTGTCGCTCCATCATGCTTCGAGACAAACCTCACTCGCATCCTAAAAGCAGTTTTGAATAGTGATATTTTAATAATCTTTGGAGGGTTTTAAAACTGTGGAAAATGCGCTCGATGAGATATTCGTTTCGTCCGTTCAATTATTAACAAGTCACATCGAGAATATTTTGCCCGAATGGAAATAGATTTTTTCTTAGTTTTCCTGGCAATACAACTGTTTAAAGTTCATACAGTCTGGAAACGTAATACAAAATAGAATTTATATATTCATGAACTTGAAAATCACATGACGGCATAAAAGAAAGAAAGCACGCATCATATTCTCATATTCATTTTACTTTTTGTTCATTTCATTATTATTACTTTTTAATCGTTCTCTGAATACACAAACGTCACGACGAAAGAAGGAAGACTTAAATGAAAATAATTTATTCATTAGTTTTTTGAACATTTATTATTTCTTGATATACGTATATTATTTTATTGTTAACTGAATCGACGAGCTTCGACCGCCGGATGGCAGACCTCCCTTTGGGTGTTGGCCTCAGCTACACTCCAAAACCACTACCGTAGATAGAATTAAATCACTGAATATGTATTTATTATGANATGGACCGCAGGGGTGTTAACCACTACACCAATTTCATCCGGACCTACGTCAAGGTCACACGTCTTCTCCTCGCGTAGCGCACAGGGAAGATAAATGTGAGTCATTTAAATCAAAAATGAATAATTCCATTGATGGGTATTATGCGGTAAAGAGAATCCGACTGAAGCAGCAGCAGTTCCGACATATAAAGTGAAAATTACTTCGGAAATGTGATGTGCAAAAAACCCATAATGACGTACGTTTTAAGTAGAAGAAGGTAGTAATTATCTTTTTTAGGTATAGTGTTGCCAAGGACAACGGAATCCAGGAGCATAAAAGAAGAGAGGAGATGACGACGACGATTATTATTATTGTTATTACGATTCGTTAATGGAGTTGCTCCTTTAATTGTTAAGGAAACAGCAATTTGAAACGGAGTTAAAAGATGTTCGCTGCATTAACACGTGGGGTGGGGTCTCAACATATTGTGTGGTTGGTGTTTGGTTGTTATTCTCGTAGCGAAGCAACTGATCAGAGGCGGTTTAAAAGGAAGGAAGTGGTCAAAAATTAATCTCATTAATTTTCTAATATTATAAGTAAACCTCATAAGTAAAGG
>NNCF01127491.1:101730-138910 GCA_002313205.1 Laupala kohalensis | reverse complement strand
ACACACACTTATGTACCGATTGTTCCATAGAGTGTGTCTGTCTGTCTCTCGCACAGCTGCTGACTTGACTCGCACAAATACCTTCCCGTCTGCAAAAGCGGATGTGTGACAGAGAGAGAGGGTGATACCTATCAGTATCTATAGAGACCGATGAGTCTTTTACGGCGCAGACGCTGCTAATTCCTCTAACGTTCTCTCAATCATCAACTCAAGAGCGATATTTTACTTCAATAAAATAAATGTAATAAAAAAATTGAAATGATACAAATTAAAAGTTTTATATATAACTTTTTTAGTAACGGTGGTTAAAATCACAACGCGACTTTTCTTTCCGAATTCTAAGCTGTTCTTATTCCCAATTACGTCGCACCAACGTATTCGAGATGAAAAACACAAATACTTCGTTGATATAACATGTTCTTGATAACATTCCTTCATCAAATTCAAATGAATTCAGTTTCTCATTTCAGCGCTAGGGTATTGTGTCACTGCGATAGTTAGCGAGCAACTCGCTGCGAGCTAATAATAATAATTCACCCGATATTAACTCACGTAAAGAGAGTAACAGAACATAACGTTCTCATCACGGCTGCTTCCCTTCCTCAACTCTCCTTCGCTCAGTGCTGACGTCACACGACCAATCTCCTTTCATCTCTCAGTCACCGTTGACTGCACTCGTGTTTGAATAAATCGTACTTTACTGGAAAACCACCGCTGTCACCCCCCACCCCTCCTCCTGACATGACCTAAACTAACCCTTCGAAACCCTACGTGACGTAGGAAACGATCGCTTCCAATAACCTGCAAAAGTCAACGCTGCTATTAAAACAATGCGATCGTTTCTTAATATGCCAAAACGTACGTACGACTATTATATTGTTAGATGGGATGAAATTGTTCTCTGAAAGTTTCAAATAATTCAGTAAATATTATACTAAATTAATAAAGACGAATACAATTTTTTAAAATAATAATATTAAGCGTATCGAGTAGAGATTCCATGAACTTGGTACAAGTCTGATTAATTGTACGTGAAATTAAATTATGAAACCACGTTTATTTGTTGATATAATTGCTTCCGCACCATCCTAGCGCATCTTTAAATTTCTTGAGAAATTTGGAAAAAAGGCGAATTATTTTTTACAGTCTCTTCCTATTTTCCTTTTATTTCTCTGCATCTTATTTCTTGAAGCATTTTTTAAATCGAAGTCAGATTACACTTTAAAAAGTAATCTAACGCTCGCACTTGAAACATTTTAACGGTAGATTGAACTATTTGAAGAAATATAATTTCGTATTCGAAATTCATATTTTAGGCAAAATCGAAAAGAATTGAAGTATCTCATAATTGTTCCATGATATATGGCATGTGGGAAATTATTTTATTCATACAAATCAGCTTAGTTTCAAACTGTCACTTATGTTTTCTTCTAAGACGTGTTTCGCGGTGGGTATTTATAAGTTAAAAAGAGTACGGTTAGATCATTCGATCTTTCTAAAAAGCCATTTTTGCTGGAGTTAACGTGTGAACCAATCGCCTTCGATGTTCGAAGCTCATGAAAAACAAACGAAGGAGCTGCTAATGCCGCGAAGTAAAGATATTATTAAATACGTTGATGTTATTAAATGAATGCAAATTGTAAACTATTTCACTCACATAAACGTATTCTGAACAGCAACAACAACAAAAAAAAGCTTAGTGGCAAACGTTGGCGAGTTTTATCCTTTTTGCATTCGCTGGTGCTCTATTGAGTCGCATTCGTTTTGTGAACACACGTACAATACAAAAGTTGTACTTTGGCAATGACTTAAAGATGATTTGTTCTTTATTCTTTTATTAAGTGCTTATTTTAGAAGAAATATAAAAAGGAGCATATTCCTAAAAACAAAGCAGAGAATGAAAAGAAAAAAACATTCATTACGACGTTCCAGACGGAAGAATCGTTCATTTACTTTTTATCGGGAGTATTTTATGTTGCGTGCTTCAAAGTATTTTGCTGAGACAGACAATAGCTTAATAGATGTATAGTTTAAATAATTAACTAATGTTCTAGTATTAAAGTCAATTACAATTTGCTCCAACAATAAGTAGTGTTCGTTAGTTTATAAAATTACAATTAAAATATGAGATTATTACAATTTGCCCTCTGTAAAGGAAAATATGAATATAAATATTGCTAAGTTCGAAGGAAGTTGTTTTTTCTTTGATTAGAGGTTGTTTAGAGATAAGAATAACTGACAGAAGATGTATCAATTATATAATTTAAAATTAAAAGTACACATTGAAGTATGTGTGAGATATAAACACATTAAATAAATATACTTGGATACGTGAACGACTAGATAGGATGAAACATACAACATAATTATCCCACTTTTTTTCAAATTTCCATAATGTAATACGTGGGTGACATCGTTCAGAAACGGAATACACACTCACACATGTCTCCTACATTGTAGATTGTGCGGTGGTTATCTGGAAAGCGGTTATAGACATGGCATGATAATACGCGCACCGAGGAATTTCATCAGCGTGCATATTTCATTTTATGCAATTTGCCTACAAACGGAATTACAGCTGAATACTCGTAAATATATCATAGTGCGACGCAAAGACACATTCCTTGATAAAAAGTAATGAGAATAGATTGTTCAACAGTTCTACTAACGGATCAAGAATTACATTACTACATCAAACACATTTATTTTTGCATCAAGTCGAGTTATTCAACTCGCAGTTTTGCCTCATAAATACATCACTAAGTAAATTTAGTCGAAAAAACTGTTACAAACTGCCTGTGACCATGTATGTGCAAGTCAATAGAGTAGAAGCAAGCGATGAACCATCCCATCAATTCGGATCAATGGCTCCAAGGCAGAGGCTAAGGATTGAAAAAATTTCAACAAAAACTCCTAGATAAGATTTAAAAAAAGTTAGCTACGTGTCGTAATACTAATAGAATATCAACAAGTGTGTCAATTAACACAAAAATTGTATTTGACATGTACGAATTATTATCGAACTATGGATTATTCTCTACAGAGTGTTTATACATCATAGTGCAAAACTAGGGGGAGGGATATTCATTAAGTTTTGAAACAACTTGGTAATTAGGTGTAGAATGTAGTATTTTTTTTCACGATTATTAACTCCCAAATAACGTTTCGAAGCCATGCTCCTTGAGGTTTTTTGAGAAAGACATTTATAGGAACAAATTTTTCTCATAAAATTTACAATTAAGAAAAAGGTAAAACCAGTTTTGAGATCAGCGCATTCATTCACGTGCTATGAGCTCTTCAATCAGGCTGTTTTCAAAATCACAATTTATTCATCATTTTTTCGATGAAGAAATGTTGCATTTGGACATCGAAAGACCGTAGTGTTCAAATGTCGTGATATACACATCACAACAGCTCTCTGAATACGTCCTTTGGTTTTTTTTAAAACAACAACAACAACTTGAGTTGTTGTGCGAACACATTTTTCTCTGCGCGACGAATATAAGAATACTTCAATCAAAATATTGAAATAAAAAATATGTTTTGTTGATATTTTAGGAGTTCTGCAACACGGACATGAAAAACGAAAATGCAATTTTGTTTATCAGGTTTACATTTGAGTTCTTTTTATCGTTTTCTCAAATTTCTTGGTTGTTGTCCCCCGTGAGTGCATTTCAACAGACAAATGGTTTCCAGACACGGAGAAAGTATTTTACTGCGCCTGAACCAAACTTTCAAGAAAAATAAACACATCCGGATGTAACAATATTAATATTATGTGTTCATAAATTTAAAAAGTTCATGGAATCAATTTTGAAAAAAGTTTATAAATAAACTTCAAACGAAGATCCTTTTATATTTCAGTGATAAAATAAAAAGATGTTGTTAAGGTATTTGTTCTGTGCATATGCTCCGCGTTCGCTGAAGTCAAGTTGGCAACTATTCACGAGACTTGGAAATATTCACCAAAAAGGAGTTCTAATTAATCAATAATTCTTTGTAATGATTTTTTTATATTGGACGAGGATAATTATTTTGTGATTTTTAATACTTTATAATAAATGTAGATTCCTTCGTTTGACTCGGGTCACGTGATGCGGCTGCCATTTCCGTTAGAACAGAATTTTTCCCCCTAATTAAGCTTCTATATTCTCGAAAGTCTCTCTATATAAGCTTATACTACTTGGTAATTGTGGAGCGTTAGCAACATTATCAAAGAATGATAAATTAAAAGACGTTTGTATGTTGCTCATTGCTTTATTGTTAGAAAGCGTTTTCGGCTGCATAGCAGCCATCGTCAGTAACGTACACTGAAAAATATATATGTATATATCAAACTTATACTAATTGAAAGTGAAATACTTCAAACTTTTGCGAAGTAAGTGTAAGAAAATTCATCCCCACTGAATGGTTCATACTATCATTTAGAAACACTTTTTTAGGGGGGAACACACTTCAGCCAAGTCTCTCTGATGGAAGTAATATCTTAAGCTACTCGAAAGTGTTTGGAATTCTAAAGAGATAAAAGGATGGAACGCAAACATCCTCACTGTGCTACTTGAGTGGAAATCCTGGGATTAGAATATGATTAAGCAAATCCAGGGGATTCGCATCATCCTTTGCTAACAGAGATAAACGCACGAGTTGCAAATCGGAAGTTGTTTTTTATCTAAGGCGCCACATTTCGCCAACTTCCTTTTAGAGTCGTCACGTAACACTGAAGAACAAAGAAGTTGTAGCGCTGCAGTTCCTTGAAGCTGCCTGCGCCCCCGCAGCGCGGATTCGCTTTGGCGGTCAACGGAAATGGAGATTAATCCTCATTCCCTCATTCGACAGCAACTGACTCTTCTCCATATGCAACGCTCTTACAAACATTATTCATCTGATCAACGCTCTTTAAACAAATAAATAAGAAAAATGCTAATTGCTAATTGCTTATGACCACTAAGTTACTCTCCGGAAAGAAGCATCGTTTCTGACCGACGGTCCACGGACAATGGCGGATATAATAGTTTTTTTTTTGTTTTTTTAAATTCAAATCAAATACCTGTTATTGTCCATTTATTATTATTATTATTATTACCAAAATGAATCGTAGATATAATGTGCAGCGGAAATTCGGGATTAATAATAACAAAAGTGTTAAATGAGACTCCCAGCCAAAAGGAAGAACCGCCACTACCGGATATAACCCCGGGTCGGCACATGGCTACAGACGTAATGTGTCAATGTTGCGTACCGTTAGAAATAAAAATGATCAAAAGGAATTTGATCAGTATCTGAATTACTATGAAAATGACGAGAAGAATCATTAGTGCAACAGAAATCGCTGCCCCTAAGCAAAAGAGCCTGTGAATAAACTGCGAGGCCGGTAGAAGGGAAAGCAGCGCATTGCGACATTCAACTGTTTCTCGTAAAACAAAGGAGTTGCGGAGGAGTGACATTAGGTTGTTTCGTTCTAGAATTGTCGAGTCCATGACATTGGAGGACATTGGCGGCTTCCTCGTGGCTTCGTCTCGTGGCGCAACCGAAATCTGTATCCCCCACATATCTCTCTCTCTCTCTCTAAACACACGACTCGAAGCGAAGCAGAGAATCCTTTTGTTCGTCCAGAGTCGCGTTTGATGATGAAAACATCTCCTTTCTATACTCAAGCGTAACGCTATACATCAGCGCGTGTTGTTTCCCAAGGAATGAAAATAATCCTCTATTTCACGCACAAATATCCAAGACACGTGGAAGATTTCCATTTAATGACATGCTGCTTCCCTCATCCCCTGAACGCTATCGCAGCTTATCTACCTGGGGCGATAGGAGGTGAGTGGGTGGATAGCTTTTCGATCGTCACATCCAAGTCAGTTTTGTTGTAGCCCCGCCGAGAACTGAACCCGGAGCGACTGAGTGGCGAGGAAGCATATGCGATTGATTGCTCCTCTATTTTAGATGCGTAGGGCCAGTGCGTGATGTGAATGAAAGGCAAGGAAAACGGGAGTGTGCCCCGAGAATTGTACTTGGACTCATTATAATCTGCAGATACATCACTTTCATACGATTCGTCTACAAGCTTTTCGCCCCTACGGTGGCTAATGTGTTAGCGTCCTCGCTCACCAAGTCACTCCGGGCCTCGTGGGAGGCCCACCTCCTCATGTAGATAAACTTCAATATCACACTTCTTTTTCCATTCACAAACACTTTCAAAGGGACATTCCTACAGCAGGAGATGAACACTCTCCTTACCAAGGACTGTTGGAGAAACGTTCCAATATCTTTGAATCTTGTTTAAAAGCAGTCAAGATTATAATAAGATGAGCGCTTAATCCAAGTCACTGCGAAGTTCGGTTGCTTCCTAATGTTTTAAAACACAACAATATGAATAATAACGAAAAATACATGATTTAAATTTTATCTATAAACTACATTGAAGAACTCGCTGGAGACGTGGCTCCGTGATTTGGAAAAAGTTTTTGTAACGTCCGACAGCACACAGGTAAAAGTGATGTACAAAATATTACGGGAAACTTTCTACGAATCGAAGTAAACTTCCGTCACTTTCGTGATTAAAAGTTGGTGTTTCTCTTGAAAATAAGTCTCTTTCCTCCATAAGACACCAAATTACGATTGCAATTATGTTCCTCACAATAAGTAAATGTTTGTTTGTTTATTTACGACCGTCGAGCATATTTTAGTGATTTAATTCTATCTTAATTATTGTTAAATGAAGCCAACACTTAAATGTTGATATAACGTTCAAACCGAAGCCGTCTTATCACGCAGAGCTCCTCCGATCCTCACTTTGTAGGTCTGTAAAGCAGGAAACTTATTACGTGACGGGATTATCTGTGCAGATAAACAGGAATATACACGGGACGAAACTCTGTAGATTTCCTCACGCACGGCAAACCCCTGCACGTGCACTTAGGACCTCGATGGAAAAGACACGCGAATTGCGTAGAACAATTCGAGAAACTTCTATTGTCGTAATGCACGAACCCCCATTCATAACCGTATTCGTTTCACCTACGCTACGTAGAAAGGTTGATTTTCAAAAGTATTCGGACGCGATGGAGCAAACGCATTGAGATGTTCGAAGAAGTCGAAATTAATATCTATAAATAAATCGATGAATGCAGTCGCTTGTCAATGCTTACAAACGTGTATTGTTATTTATATATTTATTCCTTTATTCACAAAGTCATTTCGAGGGTTTATCCTTTTTCATTAGTACATTTTTTGTCTTTCAGCATCTCCTTCTTTGTTCGAACAAAACAAGCGACAAAAAAATTAATTAATAAAAATGGGGATAGTTCTATACGATACCATGGACAGTACTGGCTTTCTTCCTAACTCCATCCAACTGACGTGATGTGATAGCTTCTAGTCCGAATTTCTGTTTGAACATATTTCTTATGTTGCAAATTGATGATATTATTATTATTATTATTATCATAAAATAGACGGGATGTTCGTTCTTGCATTTCGACCAAATAAAACGAAGCATTTTTTAAAATTATGCCCACGTGTCATCATCAGGACAGAAACACGGCATCGTGGAAGCATAAATTTTAAAAAATGCTTCGTTTTATTTGGTCGAAATGCAAGAACGAACATCCCGTCTATTGATAATTTTGTGTGTGTGTGTGTGTGTCTGTGTGTAGCGAGTGAGGAGAGAGTACGCTGCGAAGCCTCTTGTGAAAAAGGCTTATCGGAGCTTGCGTCCAAGTATAAGCCAACGTTAAATCTCCATTCGTTCGATGCGAGATGAACACGAAGACTGCGACCACCAATGAGCAGGTAGCAGCGGACGGATAAGAGAACGTTAAATCTGCAGAGTAATAGGGGAGAGCGGCGATAAAAAGGATTGGAGCCTCGTAAAGGGCTTAGGATCGCAGAGATGCTTATGTCGTCAAATGCTTATGAAGTGGAACGGAGCGAAACCTTTCGATGCGGCACTGTGTGCGGCGTGCGTAGGCAGAGACGCGCTCTGGACGCGCTCTCGCTGCCGCAGCAGCAGCTACTCTTCAAATACTTCTTCTTCTTCATCATTTCAAACACGCGCCCAACCGTTAACAACAATTTTTTTGCCTCTCTTTCAAAATACGTACAAAATATAAATAAATAAATAATACACGGTATTGTCTACTCTGTCGATATTTTATTAGCAAAAAGCTTTTTCGCTCCAAAATTAAACCATTGCTAATAAAATATCGACAGAGTAGACAATACCGTGTATTATTTATTTATTTATATTTTGAACATCCTCTGTCAATTCCTCACCTATAATCATTCTATATGTATAAAAACAGAGACACAAATACAATATTGAAAATAAAACTCGAAATATTCCGCAGGCAAACAACACTGGCAAATCCTCGTCAACGACTTTTCTTGCGCACAAGAGTTTGTGCATCTTCGAAGACGTTACACTTCTCTTTCTATTGTCGTACCGAAGTTTTACAAAAAAGGTGCTCCGAAAATTAAAAATACCGTGTACAAAAAATATTTTCAAATAAAAGTTAATCGTCTCCCCTCCGTCTTTTGACAAGGGGCAGGGTGGATGTGGTGGGGGGTCAGTTTAGTGGAGATTCCGATTCAGATAACAACAGTGAGAAATACGGAACTTTTCTTCCGATAGATGGCTGTCGAAAACAAAAATTTTCTGCAAATCTAGAGAAATAGATATCACACGGAAAAACAGAAAAATGTGAGTATGTGTTGAATATTTTACGAAAGCTTTCAAACGAGCCCCTTCTCGCCTTCTGAGGAAATTTAAAATTCCCCCTTTTTATTTTTATTTTAAGCTATAAAGTTTTCAATGGACAGAGAGTGTTTTTAGAATCTTTCTGAATGGCATTTTGCACTAAAGGCAACGACTAACTGTAAGTGTAGTTTATAACACTTATATAATAACTTTATAATTATATACTTTTCAATGATTTCTTTGTACAAAACAGTATATTTCTAAAACGTTTTTACTGTGCTAAAACATTCATTTTTTTAAAAGACGCATCAATTATAATTCAAACAATGACATAACGCAGAGCGCATGCGCACCAACGACTTCTTCTTCGCGCTTCGCGTCGCTTTTGTTTCGAATTCCAAGTTAAAAAAACATTTACAAAATCAACACGAAGCTATTTTTGTTATCTTTATTGAGGCAAATTAGTGAATATTTTATTTTAAACAACAGTGAATATATCGTCAGCAAAATACACGAGGAAACTTTCTCCCGAGTTCTCTTGTTCCTGGGTTTCATTTCGAATGCAGACACTTACCTCCGAACAAAATTCAAATTGATGATAAAGTTGTGATGACAAATCATATACTTTGCAATGAGTGTAATAAAGTTTATGTGGAGCGATCACAACAGATGTTAGAAAAAGAGATTCAAACAACGCATGTACGATTTAAAAAAATTTCATTTGTGCTCGAGCCAAACATGCCTTGTCCAATCGACACAGTTTTCATATTATAAAAAAGGGTTATGTAATTATAAAAGAAATAGAACACATTTCACTTTGTTACATAATGGGACGCGTAATATATACAAACACACGCAGATAATTTGAGTGATTTGTATTTTAGGAACATAATAAGTAAATGAGTTGGTAGCAATGGGCCTATTGTCTCCTCATAGATGAGGAACCGGTAGTTTCTCATATGTGTAGTAGTACTATATGAGCCATGTACTGTATATATTTCTATGGCGATGGAGTCATATGGATAGAGTGATAGCCCCATACATATCTTCGTAGCCCTGATGAAGGCAGCAAATTCTCGTAACGCTGGCGTTACAAAAATGTGTAAATATTGACCAATCCTCAAAGAACAATATACTTATGAAAATTCCAATTTCTCTTTTGAATTGTATAGTGATCAATTCTCATGATAACACTGGACTAATATCCTTTAATATAAGAAAATTTTGTGTCTTATCAAATACAAATTTCTTGGTATCATGTTAGTTTTATATCACGTACGGAACTATTTTTATTGTCTGGAAAAATGTTAAACCCGCCTCTGCCTTAGGAATTGCCCTTGATCGGAATTGATCGGATGGTCCCTTGTTTGCTTCCGGAGAGCAAGTTAGTTTAATGTCCTCCGCGTGGTCATACATGGCAGTTTGTAACTCCTTTCTTGTCAATAAAATTATTATCAACATCGATGGAAATGATTTTTTTTTTTTTTAGGAAAGAGGAATCAAAGATGAACAATGTCCGAGGGAAGGGTGAGGGGGCGGTCAAATGAATATAGGAAGATGCTAAGAATGTCGATAACGTCTATTCAATGAATCCACTCATCATTATTCGCTGGATGAACGCAACTTGTACATTTACAACAGTCTTACGTCAGTCCATACGTTGATGGAGTCAGCTTATATGATCAATTGTAAGCAATGCATTGACAAGTTATGACGGTAATTGAAGACGTCATTAAGGCTTCCCTATAAACCCGCGTTAATGTACCACGAGACACTTCAACTGGTCTTTGCAACCCAAAGACAAAAAAATAGGTCACAATTCGAAATTTATGCAATCATATTCTTAACCCTCCCCAAGAATATTGCTTTAACCCAATTGTTCCCATATGTCAAATCTTAGCCAAAGGTTCCTTAAAGAAGCTTTAAACAATATTTTAATGAACTCGGTTGATTTGTGGCTTTTGTTCATTTTTAGGTTACATCCCAGAACGGATTCAAATAATAGGCAAAATATCTATTACAAATACATCACGATTTATCCCGTTTAAATGTCTGTTTATCCAGTACACACAATACTTCTGTAAATTAATTTTATTAACTAGCTTAATTAATGTAGTCGAACGCATTTAACAGCATTGATATTAGGAGTTAAGTCAACTTTGACTCTCCAATAATTTATAAATGAAAAAAATACAACTGAAAAATTTGATTTGCAAACAACTTAAAAGAATTTCTTACAACTGGTATCTTATAGCAGAGAAAAAGAAATTTAGCATTTACAGTCAGACAATGAGACATATTTTGAAATTTTATTAGAAAAATAAGATTCAGTGTATTTTAGCTGCTTTTCTCTTATTAGTCCTGGAATGTTTAGTGCGTATGATTAAGTGTAACTTCGTGTCAGAACACATTTTAAATTATAATCGAATAAGGAATTTAGAGGTCTAGTATAACAAAGAATAAAAAGGAGCAAAAACCGAATATATTCTCCGTTTAACTTAAATTCAGAGCACGCTATCGCCTCTTCTAACAGATTCGTGGAACCCGACATTCAAATATCTCACGTGCTTTCACGGCGGTTACCGAATATATTCACGTAACCGCTTCGCGTAAATTAATTTTAGTGTCAAGTATCACTTATTTGCGTTCTTGTACTTCTCTGAACGATGAGTCGTTCAATATTGGAGTAAAATAAATTTCGTAACGTGGCGCACTAAGAACTTAACATATGCACAGAAAGGTACAACTGAGACCTTAAAAGACGACAATGATTTGCTTTTAGATCAACAATCGCAAGAACGTACCTCTTCGCAACAATGCTCTTTCGTGCGCTCCACCTGTTTCTATCTTCAGATGTCGAGTACAATAATTCTACTTTAACATTTCTGAAAAAATGCCTCAAACTTTTCTTATCAACTTTTTTTTTATTTTCAATTTTACTGAACTTTATTTTTTACTTTACAATACTTTTTAAAACAAAAGCTTCTTTTAACGTTTATTTTAAAATTTAGGAAGGACACTTTCGTACATGTTTCCCATAAAAGATTTCTTCCATTTGCAGAAACGTGTGAACGAGTGAGCGCTCCTGATTTGCCTTCGTCCTCGGAAGCAATTCATCTGCAATCCTCATTCCACTCGGCAAAAAGAGTAACGACAGGGAAGAAGGATTATTCTCTTCGTCATAATTCAGAAACATCTATACAGCACCACGAAGCATGACGGGGCACGTCATACGCTTCATGATTGGGAATATCGAATGATGATGAAAAGTGTAGTTAGAGGTTTATTTATTTACATTATTATTTATTACCTGCCATTTGATCCGCTCGTCCACCTAACCTTGGCGTGGGTGAGGATTTTGGGTTGCCGGGGAACTTATGGCATCGAACCGACATTTGTCTGGAGTAGGTGAGGGAAACCCCAACTGAAAACCTCACCTAATTCCACCGAGCAGGGTTTGAACCCACGCTCTCCCGCTCAGCGAAGACGCTACCACTACACCACCCTTTTATTTCCGTATTAATATAATACAATGTAATAGATAGAGGGAAAAAATAATTAATTCCAATAGATGTATCACATTCAGCAGAGACCTCATTAGATCAACGAAAATATATTACATCATAATTCAGTATAATACTTAATACGTCATCAACTGAGAAAAGCGGCCAAGTGTCGTACATTCCTGTTGTAATGATACAACATAAATTGAAAGTTGTAAAATGTTGATAATATATTATATGAAATTTATTTTTTGTCAAAAATCAGTTGCAAACTGCGTATGACCACGTGGAGGACAATAAACTAATTTACTCTCCGGAAGGAAGGAAGCAAGGGACGTATTCCATCAATTCCAATCAAGGGCCCTAAGGCAGAGGCGGATTGAAAATTTCAGCACTTTTAACATTTTTACTTACTAACATAATACCAACAAATTTGTATTTCATAAAACAAAACAAAAAAATTTCACAAATACGTATTACTACCAGACTATAGATTATTGGGAAAATATTTTTCTTTCCGATGTCTGAGAATTCGAATAAATGAAGTTTGATCAAATGACGGTCGACGCAACAGAGAAATATTTTTCCAAAATGTTTCAGCGAAGAAAAACAGTGTCAGGGACTTTTTTCTTCGGCCGCGTCGCCTCCAACGTCGTACATTGAAAGGTTTCTCGTCATCTTAAAACTTCCTTCTTGACACACTGCCTTTCGGAAGCATCTCTAAATCTCCTATGTTAGCTTCATCCACTATCTCCTTGTTCCTTGTCTAATCCTCTTGTCATGTCTCACTTTCAAAGTAGTTTTCCTCAGCCTTCCATTCTTCTTCCAATATAAATCCACCTTTGGTTCAATATATCTTTAACAACTCCTATAAGCGTGTCATATTCTTTGCTTTTCTGGCTTGTTATTAATTCAGTTTTCTGCATCATGTTCCACATTCCTTTTCTTTCCCGTAAAAGTCGCACTTCCAGAAAATATCTCGTCTCTCGTGTTAACACGGGCAACATATTGCAGAGATCAGATGTAAGGCTATGGCCGCCATATTTGGCCGCGTGAAGATTCGAATGTTACTCGCTTCTCAGTCTGTTGGGAATGTGTTCATCGAATTTTATTTTAATGTTGTATAAATGCCTCCTCTCTCGTCCAATCGTCACTTGCTTTATCCCCTCCTTCCTGAGGCTCAGCCAATCCGCAATAAGGACTGGCATCCGCAATGGTTATTCTCTCCCGCGACGTAGTCTAGAAGATGTGTTTTTATTTACTTTTGCCGAATCGCAACCTTTCTAATGACATTTTCAAGCGATGTCCGCGTAGGGAACATCTCTCATCTGAAAGAGAAAATCAACAAATCTTAAATTCCCTGAAAACCATTTCATTGTATGTAAGAATACCCGAGAAGCATTTGACCTTTTGTAAAGTATTAAACATTTAAAAAACTCAATGCTTTACAAATGACCATTTCCATTTTTATGAAAATCGGTGCATTCTAGGGAATAGATGTGAAATTAAGATTGAAACCAGTTTGTTTTTCACAAAGTTAATTGATGCATTGTAATATTTTTCTTTCCGCATCGTTAAAAAGTAGATAGAAAACTGTCTGTTGTACTGAACACTTGTTACAAGCCATAATATCAAAATAGAGGAAAAAATCTTTAAAACTAAAATTTTTACTGCAACCGAGCCCCCCCCCCCGATTGTTAATTTTTTGAAACTTCTTGGATATCCTTTTTCGATTTTCCGATTTTAATTGTGATTTAGTAAAAATAATAATTTTTGATTTATCAAAAATTTGCTGGTTATTAAAATTGTCATAATTTCGATAATTTTCAATAAAGAATTCCAACTTCCGGGAAATTATAGCGCTTGAAAAGCATTCTGTAACCTTCGTTGAAACATCTTTCACGGCGTTGTCAGTTCATTTGACACACACTCTCAAATACTCACTTCCCATAACATGTCACACATTGTCTGATTCTACTTTGAACATGCATGTAACATGTGGTGTTTTCTTTATTTTAAATAGGTTTTGTATGTTTCTGTTCCTCTTGTTTCCTTTTCCCATCGAATTTGGCTTTTTATTTTTGTTCTTGGTTATTCTTGTCTTATATATATTTGCGTTTCCCCTTTCTTTGGTGCCAAAGCAATAAATTTATTTTTTTAATTTCCAATTGTACATATCGTTCTCGGTCGAAGAAATAATTTCTGGATCTCTTGAGATCTCTACGCGAATATTGTCATCCGTTCACTGTGTGCGAAGAATCTTTTTTATGCGATAACTCTCAAACAAATTAATGAAATCAAACTAAACTTGAGATTTGACTTTGAATGCGTTGGGAACAGAAACCTATTTCTGGACAGCTCATACAGACCTCACTTACTTCCGTTTTTTTAAGAATCAAAATTTTGAAAATATGCATAGGAGCATTTTTATTGTGCATCAGATTCGGCGTAAATATTGCCAAACAGCGTTTCCGTGCGTTGCGCTGCTTTCGAAATGCGGCGAAAAGTGATATTACATTTCTAGAACGTTGGAGGGCAAATGTAAAGAGTTCACAGTGAAAGAAGATACTAAATCCTGCATTGTGCGGTTGAATGAACAAACACTTTATGGTTGTGAGAAAAAAAAATTTTACGCACATGGGTCTGTTTCATAATTATGCATGTTTCACTTTTTATACATAAATTAATTTTATTCCTCTGGTTGACAGGCGCGTGGCCCTGGTGATCATCCTGACTCGCGCGGGGCTCGACCTGGATCCGGCCGCCATGTCTCGTCTGCGAGTGACCGTAGTGAAGCTGGGGTTGGTGCCTTGGATCATCGAGTTCGTGGTGGTCGCAGTCTCCACACATTTCCTCATGGGTTTACCTTGGATCTGGGGCTTCTTGCTCGGGTGAGTGATCCAAACAACATGTACTCCCTTCTTCTTACACTAACTCAGAGTCACTTTCTCTCACGACGAATGCACGAGTAGTACACTAATAAATGGGTCACGAGCGCCTGCTATATTCCACGTTACCTCATTGTAGATACGCCTGAGGTTACCTTATCCATCATTGCCTCTGCATGGTCCGAGTGTAAGAAGAAACACATCGGTTGTAATAATTTAACAACTCATCACACATTTTAAAAAGCATTACATTTCTGCGTCAACGTGACGTACCTAATAGTTGTTCACTATTCGCTTGAGCATTTGTTATTGCAGACTTTCACTCGACTTTATTGCACATGAAACTAAATTCAATTCGATCCGACTTTTGTTGGTTCTTTAAAGAGGTAGAAAATACTCGACACACGGCACCAGACGTCGCGGCGAAACTGGGAAACTGAATCTCAGGCGAAGATGAAATTTCGTTGAATTTCGAGAAGTAGCTGCGTCTAGTTCTTTCCAGATGAATCCGTCCGCGCCACGTAAGAAGCAAATAAGAGCTAAATGGGAGCCTCGTAGCACCCACCACCTTCCTCCTAATGGCAAACGAACATCCACTTCTCATCTGCACAAGAGAACAAATTTGGAAGCAGGATCCCTTAGTACCTCTCTAAATAAAAAAAATATTTCATCAATAAGTTGACGCATCTCTTATTTTTAAAGCGAAATTCACGCGCTGAGATCTGCTCTTTCTCCAAATTACATGAAGGGATTGCGAAGGAGAGGATATGAAGGAAACCAGGCTCCACTGTCCAGCAGAGTGCGATCGTATTTCCTCTTTTATGCCACTCGCATCCGAGGATTCTTAAAGAGAACACTGCAATAGAGGACAGAAAGAGTAGGAATAAATAGAACTCTATACTGCGTCGCCTTCTCTTCTGCGAAGGGCGGGAAACGGATCTATCTATCTATCTATTCAAAGTCTTTTCTGGACTGTTCCGCGAGACGGGTGAGAGAGTTGGGAAGGAGAGATGTTGGGTTACCGGAGAATTAAACCGACATTTGTCACGAAGTGAGGGAAACCCCAGCTGAAAACCTCACCCAGATGTCGGTGGTAGCGTCTGATGAGGCGTAATGTGTCAACAAGGCGCATGCGCACTGGTCCTCGTAACTAGACGTCGCCTTGGAGGACCGTTTTTGAGAGAACCGTATGTGTGTGTGTGTGTTGCAGCTCCATCATCGCCGCCGTGTCTCCTGCAGTGGTGGTGTCGTGTCTGTTTCGTCTGCGAGAGAAAGGGTACGGCGTGGCGAAAGGCATTCCCACTCTCATCATCGCAGTGTCGGGGATAGACGACGCCACCTCCGTCGCCATCTTTGGGATCATCCAGAGTCTCATGTTCTCTTCGGGTGAGCAGACACAGACGTACACATATTGGAACATTTGTAAATGGAAAAATGTAGCTCTGTGGGAATAGGTGCGAGGGGCCATTGTTAGAATGGAGTAGTAGTTAGCGATAGTAAGAGTTAACGAAATAGTAGGAGGGTTCTCTTATCAATTGCCACAACTATATGAACTGGTACACCAATTGAATTGAATATTTTTGAATACATCCAGAATATTCGTACGTCAAAATATCACAAATACAGCGTTGAATGTGCTACTTGAATGCTCATTGGGGTTGCTTTAGATACACGTATGAAATTGGTGAGTGGAATACCTGCAAATGAAATGTCGCTTGTTCATTCGCAGAGTCGCTGGCGTATCAGATCGCGCAAGGTCCTCTCAGCATCTTCGGAGGTCTGCTCTTCGGCGCCTTGTGGGGGATGCTGGCCAAGTTCGTGCCCGAGAACAACGACGTGAGTGGCTGTCTCCTCTTCCTTCACATATGGGAGACGCCCCTTCTTGTTTACATTTACAATAATTATTTCAACATATTTGTTGATATATCAACAGTATTGGTAAATTATAATTAGATAATGGCGTAGAATTCGGTTTTTACTTTAATGAGCAACAAAATTATAGTCAAGAGAAAAATATTTGTTTGCCAAAACCGGCTTTCGACAGTTTATGCCGTCATCTTCAGTGGAGGCGACCAGATCTTCGCATTCCACACACAACTCCAGGCCACTGAAGACGACAGCATAAGCTGTCGAAAGCCGGTTTTGGCAAACAAATATTTTTCTCTTGACTATAATTTTGTTGCTTATTAAAGTATTGGTATAAAAATAAGTTTTATTGTAAAAAACCAGTAACAAACTGTCTATAACTACGTGGGACCCCATAATTTATTTTGCTCTCAGGAAACAAACAAGGGTCTATCCCATCACTTGCGCTTAAGGCGGTTCTATTTGTACAAGAATCAACAGTGAGAACACTGCGAAATACAGCACACTAATTCATTATCGTCTCCTGAATGTTATTCCCAACATTCAGAGATATTGATGGGCTCTGAAAAGAACAATCACAGAACAATTTTTTTTCAGTTTTTCGATTCAATTAACTTGGCTTCTTATAGAGGTTTGATGACCATCCAAATATTTTTGATCATAGCGAAATTATTAACCGTGAGAACCGAGTAAAATTAACTACTGTAATATGGGCTCTAATGACCTTGGTGTTGACGAGCCCTTAAAGTCCCACAAAAAAACTACAGTAATAAGATAAGGTTTGAATAACTGTCGAGAAATTGGACTGAGGTAGGTTATTAAATGGAATATTGATAAATTCATATCGCAAAGACAAAAAAATTTCGTGGCCTCAGTCGACAGCTGTTAGATTTGGCAACGTCACACTTTACAAATAAGAGGAGAGCAAGAACCGTAACGTCACGCGTCCGGTGTTGCCAAATTTACACGGATCCTACGGGAGTCAAAGAGGCTGCAGTTTAAAAATATTGTTTTCGCGGATTTCACGTTGAATTTAATATTTGTTAAAAGCGAAGAATGCATTGTTGTTCGCAGCCGTTCGTGGTGCCATTGCGAATCCTGATGTTGTTCGGTGGAGGCCTTATCGCAGTGTTTGGGAGCGAAGAAGTGGGCTTCGGCGGCGCAGGACCTTTGGGTTGCATCGCGGCAGCGTTCGTCGCTTGCTACAACTGGAGTCAACAAGGATGGGAAGTAGAAGACGTGAGTATTCAGAGCAAGTCTAAGGGTACGACCTTTAATGTCGGAGCGACGATCTGCGATGAAAGCAACGAAAACCCTTCGCTCTTATCGACGCCACGGTCGCCATTGTTGTCGCACTTTACGAGATAGTATCCCATTGTGAGGTTATGTTACACGATCAGCCATCATAAACGCTTCTCCGCTTCACTCTCGCGTCTATCAGTTATCCACCATCTGCCGTCCACCGAGTGACGGTGATTCTCGAGCGTCCAAAATACATCACGCGGAAAGGTATGGAAAGTACAGCGATTTTATCTCTCTGGGACGTATTCTAAATCTTTGACGAAGACACACGCCCTATGATAGAGGGATCAGCGGTGTCAAGGGTTGGGATATTAGATATCGGAAATTTCCGAAATGATTCTCAGTCTCTTGTTTGTTTATCTTGCATTCATTTCTCCACAATGGATGTCTGGGAAACCAGAACATCGATTCCTCCATTCAGGAACAAAGGAATACCTCGTTATTTGGAGACACGTGTACGAACAAGTCACTATCTGCGCGCGAACGGACGACCAAACTGAGAGAGAGAGAGAGAGAGAGAGAAAGAGCAAAGAAAACGTTCGTTTCATCCTTCGCAACCAGATGTCAGTTACTTCGCCCGGCCGAATTCCGATTCACAGGGAAGGGAATAATAATAATAATAATAATAATAATAATAATAATAACAATAATAATAATAACAATAATAATAATAACAACAATAATAATAATAACAATAATAATAACAATAATAATAAACTTATTGTCAAAAAACAGTACAAACTGCGTATGACCACGTGGAGGACAATAAACTAATTTACTCTCCGGAAGCAAGCAAGGGACCATCCCATCAAGGGCCCTAAGGCAGAGGCGGATTCAAAAATTTCACCAAACGTTCCTAGATAAGATAAAAAGTT
The DNA here is from genome assembly GCA_002313205.1 of Laupala kohalensis. Classification (NCBI taxonomy): domain Eukaryota; kingdom Metazoa; phylum Arthropoda; class Insecta; order Orthoptera; family Trigonidiidae; genus Laupala; species Laupala kohalensis. The sequence continues at coordinate 119,778 of NNCF01127491.1, read as the reverse complement.
AGCTGCGAGTTATAATACATATATAATAGTGTTTACAGAATCATATTCGTCGTGTGTGGGAAGGTGAGTGTGAAGGAGGATCGATTGTGTGTGTTTCATGTAGAATCCTGTGGCGACGGCGTTCGAAGTCTTCTGGATGATCTTCGAGCCCATTCTGTTCGGACTCACGGGGACGCAGATCAAGTTCAACGAACTGAAAGGAGATACCGTGTCCATCGCGTTCGCAGTACTCATCACGGGCATCGTGGTAAGAGATACTAACAACAATTATAAGAGCATAAAAACAATTAAAATTGACTGCTAATCAGTTGACGTGATTCTGTACGCGCGCATGTCTCTAATGACCAGAGTTCCATTACCAACCCACTGAACGTCTAGTCTACGTGACCGAATTATATAAAGCCTGTGGAAGACATTGCTTCAAAGTACATGACCTACAAGTGAAATGAACACCAAAGTGAATCTCACTTTTTATATTAATCTCTTTCTGTGCGCTTTGTTTATTTTCCTTCTGTCTGGATTTTAAAATAATTCGTAACGACGTCCGTGTATGTGAGTAGAAGCAGGTTCACGATGAATTTAATTTTTGGATTAACGGAAGTGAAAATATAATACCGCGAAAGTAAAATAACATATAAATTGATGATACTGTAAAGAAAATCCCGGATAACACCTGGCAAAATGATCTAAAACATCGAATGGACCTGTTGCCTGGTGTTTCAGTAATGACTGTTTTTATCTTTGTTTTCAATTCCCCGGGCAGTTCTGCTAGTATTCAATCATTTACTTAAGACCAAAGTATACATAAAATTATGGAGAGGTTGTCAAACACTCAATAAACAACGTTAATCAAGGTGAACAAATTCGAAAATCACACACTTCGAAAATGCAGTTTTTACGCATTTATATATATAAAAGCTTCTATGATGATTCCAGCGAAATCCTTGAGATGATGTCTTCTATTCTGTTCTTCGTGTTTTCAGATTCGAATAGTGGGGACGGTCATCGTCGCCATAGGAAGCAAGCTGAACCTCAAGGAGAAAATGTTCGTAGCTTTGGCTTGGATGTCGAAAGCCACAGTGCAGGTGAGTTCATCAGTGTTTTAAACACAAATAGCGTCGATAGGCCTGCAACGGTTACAGACTTAAACAAAAAAATTTTTTTTTTTAAAATCACGGTAAATTTTGTTAAATTCGGAGTTTTCTTTCGTATTCGACGATACAACGCATTGTTGAACCTGTATCTTGTGAATTTCTTTTCTATAGTGTGCATTATTTGGTTCTGAAAATGTGTCAAGTAGAAATTCTAAATAGTCTAAACATCCTCACGATCAATAAGCCGCATCCACGTTTGATTCTGAGATATGGATATACACTCAGCACAATTTTGCCACAAATTACACCAAATAGTATTTATTATTATTTATTTGGGGTTAATGCCTCAATCCTTTCTTTTCTTTATATTTCCTCCACAACCACAACCACCGCCTCCAACTTCACTCAAACCCATTTTCCTAAAACCAAATCGCCAGAACAAACAAACCTAACATCGCCGATTAGTTTGGAGTTATTGAATCAGAATATTATAAAACTATTTATAAAACTAACGTTTTATATATTGTCCTATATTAATAATTCATCACAAGTAAGTACGCTGTCTGATGACACATTTTCTGCTTCAGGAATGTACAAGTTTTTCGAAACGTTGGCTTCATAAATAGCAGTATACCATTTTTATTTTTTTTGGACCTTAACTCAATAAATCCAAACCAAACAAAGGAAAACGAGGTCAATAACCAAAGAATTGAATGCAGAGATCAGCACATGATTTTTTAGTTGATCATGACTGGCTGTCGCGAGCCAAATTGTTATCAACCTTATAATTACAACTTATATCAAATTATAATTGCAACTGGTGAGAGAGTGAATAACAACAAGTGCGGAACAATTTTTCTTTATAATTACCGTAAATATCGAGAGCGACGAATAAAAATTATGTTTTCGGAATCGCAAGAATAATTTTGGTAAGGTGGCGTGAACGTTTTTCTTCGTATTTCATTACGTTCTTCTTCATAAGAATGAATGTTCGTAATTCTGGTCGGATCCCCGGTCCAAAAGGAGTATAATTTAAGAGGGGGGTTCATTGCCAATACTTTCTTGTTAATAGTCAGGTATGACTTGAAAAATGTATTTTGGTAAAAAATACATCTAAGTTTTCTATATTTAAAGAATTTTTGTTTCTTTAATTTTCGGCGAAGTTCTCTAGAATTAACGTTCAATGACCGCAGCGCTACGCGGAGGAGGTTTCACGGACTGACGCCACAGATTACACTTTTCCCTCGCTAATGAGCCCCTGTTGCCCTGGCGCACCCTTAAGAGGCGTTTTCCCAACGATTCTCCCGAAGCGTGTGTCAACGCATCCCGTGCAAGCGAAGTGAGCGCCGTGTGTCACCTGCGTGTTGGTAACACTGCGCAAACACGAACGACAGACAGCGCCACTGTACGTACACGTCACCGTGAGTCAGATGTTCGGGAAAAAGAGTCAGTGATGGCGGAACGCGCAGAACGCTGTCGTGTTGAGGTTCTTGTCGCTGTGTCGCAAATTTTCGATACGTGCCAAATGGTGGCAGAAGCAGTGATAATTATCAGCCAATGTGTTATTTCCTCCTTGGAGTAATACATTAAGAGTACTTTGTAGTACTCGCGTGCTCCAGGTACCTTGTCCATCGCACGTGCTTGTGAGTGGCGGTACACAACCTCAAATAAAATGACGGGCAATGAGGAGAAACCGATATTCAGAGACTTAACTGCCGAAGATCCTGATCCAGAAACAACAGAAATTGAAAGTCTGTGCATGAATTGTGGTGAGAATGGTATTACAAGACTGTTGCTAACTAAAATTCCGTTTTACAAGGAAGTTGTATTGATGTCTTTCAGCTGTGAACACTGTGGATATCGAAATAATGAAATACAATCTGGTGCAAAAATAGAAGAAAAAGGAATACGCATAATCTTGAAGGTAACGGGTGCTAGGGACCTCAACAGACAGATTGTCAAATCTGATTACTCTTCAATTAAAATTCCAGAACTCGATTTTGAAATTCCTTCTCAGTCACAGAAAGGAGAAATAACTACAGTGGAAGGAATTTTGGATCGTGCTATTGCTAATTTGAAACAGGACCAAGAAACGAGACAAATATCGGACCCTCATTGTGCAGCTTTGATTGAGCAATTCCTTGAGAAGCTTAGAGCCTTAAAGGAACCCAGTGCGCAGTTTACTCTGATTGTGGAAGACATTAGTGGCGACAGCTTCATCGAGAATCCTAGAGCTCCCCAGAAGGATGTTAACGCAGAGGTGACTCAATTTGTCCGTTCTGTGGAGCAAAACCATTGCCTCGGTATCTACACTCAAGATGAAATCGAAGACACTGAATCGGAGAAAGAGAAACTATCGCAGGGTTCAGGGGGCCTCTTGCAACCCATAATAGAAGGACAGTTTACTTTGGAGGATTTTGAAGGGGAAGTCTTGCAAATCCCAAGCAATTGCCCCGAATGCGGGTCACCTTGTGAAACTAACATGAAACTCACCAAGATCCCTCACTTCAAGGAAGTGGTGATTATGGCAACAATGTGTGAGAAGTGTGGTCATCGAACCAATGAAGTGAAGTCGGGTGGTGGGATTGAACCCAAAGGCATTAGGATAGAAGTGAAAATTGACTCTAAAGATGACTTCAGCCGTGATTTGTTGAAGTCTGAGACTTGTACGATTGAGGTCCCAGAGTTGGAGCTGGAAGTGGGTTCGTACGCTCTCGGAGGACGATTCACCACAGTGGAAGGCCTCTTTGTGGCCATCAAGGGACAGTTGGCAGAGCAAGGTGGGATGTTCAGAGACAGTTCAGATGATGTCACCAAGGGGAGGATGCAGAATTTCCTTAAGGAACTGGACAGTGTGTTGGCAAATGAACGAAGTGTGACCCTAGTTCTCGATGATCCTGCAGGGAACAGCTACGTACAGAGTCTCACGGAAGATGAACCGGACCCGGGACTGAAAATAACTACTTATGAACGAACGTTTGAACACAACGAAGAACTGGGAATCAACGACATGAAGACAGAAGGGTATGAAGCAGAAAGTTGACAAGGTGCATTCTACATTACTCCAAATTTCTTTGTAATATTTTGGTTAATGATGTAATTATTTCCTTATTCTATCAATTACTTGTGGAATATTTTGTGAAACTTGGCAACTTTTATTATTTTCTCTTAGTTTACATAATATTTAGTTTATTTAGTATAATGAAGTCATTTCTATGTTTGCACAATGTTCAGTGGAGCTGGTTTCCATAATTACATTTGAATTTCCTGCACTTGTGTTTTTTGTTATTTTCCCTCGGGGGGGGGGAATGTTTTCAATTAATTGTGATCCTTAAATAAATTCTAAGTTTTACTATTGTTTTGTTTGTGGAAAAATGTTATTAAAAGTAATAAACACATGTTTCTATTCTGAATCTCTACAGTTAATATTATCAACTCGAGGAGCTCCTATTACAATATTATTGTGAATGAGAGAAAGTTTTCTAAGACATCAACAGAACAGGCTGTCTTAAAAAAATGTACTGAGCAACCATAATGAGTTGAAACGTCCGTTATATAATTTAAATAAATAATTCAATACCTTATGATAGACGAATGATACAATGTACACAAAATGTATAGTACTCATCTGTCATAAGGACCTAAATTTTGATTTATTTATTTATTTATTTACTTAAAATCAGTTGAAGCTCTTTAAAAAAGATATTCTAATGATTTTTACTTGACATTTGGTGGAGATGAGCTGAAATGCTTCCTGAAAATTTGAAAAGTGGGGCATCGTCCTCCACCCCCTTTCTTCATACAATGATTTCTTGACAATTCCATTAGATCACAACTGTCAGATAATTTGGTCTCATTTTCTTTCAAAATATAATTGTGAAGATAAATAATCTAAACATACTTCTTTCTTTCTTAAAAATTCAAACATAAATGAAGTAGAATTATGACATAATATGAAAAGTGGTTAATGAAATATTTTGATTTTTATGTTACCTTTTGTATTGAAAGTAGATGTACAAATTTTATTTTCCCTTCCAACATTCCAACCGCTATTTGGGCCATCATCAGGTGGAAAGAGAGTAAAGATAAAATGTTTCCATCTACTTAGATAGTAGACAAAATTATTTTCAATATTGACTAACATAAGATCAATCATTCAAACACCTCAAGTCATTTGATATTTTACTGTATGGAAATTTAGGACTAGATCTCAAATTAAATTAATGTCACAAACAAAATAATCATTTCATGGCAGTGGCATAAATGTACAATAATGAAGGAATAAGTCAAATGAATCATGAAATCTTAAACAAATTTTGTTGCAAAGTGTGACAATAAATTTATTAAGAATCCCTGAAATTCTAAATTTTGTCTTTTATATTATATGAACGGTATAATTTCAAAAGCAATAACAGGTTTCTCTGTCTTTTTAAACATACTGTTGAAAATAACTATTGTGATATCTTGTACAAATGTATTTTTCAAAGCATGAGTTAAAAGGTTCCTGAACTCTCCTTCCGACAGTAAAAATGGTGTAGTTCCAAGATTTCGGGCCTTTGGCTGAAGAATACTTTTGAATTATTTACATGTGTTTGTTTTAATGGACTGCACTTTTAGAAAGTTTGTAGATGTCTATTTATATATCATTAATTTGTGACAATCTTCCTTCCACTAAAAGCAGGAGATCGTTGAGGTCAAATCGAAAGAGGTTTACTCTCAGTCGTCTTCTTCACAACAATGTCGAGTGGGATGCTTACATGTGCTGGCAACCCCAGCAAGAAAGAGGAAGGGGCCCTGGGGATCTGCTCCCCCTACCAACTTGAATCAAAATATTGGAATACTTGATTTAACATTTAGTAGGATTATAATACTTGGTAGTTTGTAAAATAGACATTAAGATATTTTAACTCGCAACTTCAGAGTTCCTACTCGTGGAGGAGTATCTGCAACATCTACAGCAAAAGGTGAAAATTGCAACGGACTGGGACTCGAGCAGCAGGTCCCAGGTTCTAATCCCAGTCTGTCGCAATTTTCACCTTGCTGCAGACATTAAGATACTCAATGAATCAATTAAAAAGAGGATATTTAAGTAACGTAGTTTTAATATCACAAAACAAAACTTGTTTACAGTAATTTAACTAAGTACTGACTATTATCCATTATAATTCATTTATCTTTTGGGGGTTTTGCCTCTGAATTGAAAACATACCAAATAAGTAATGTATAGACATATCAAATTATGAACTTTGGAATTGATGTGTTTTAATTTATTTGCTAGGCAAATTAAAAAAGTATTATTCATCAATTATAAATGGAGGCCCCACCCAGAACCAACTGCTAGGAATCCTTTCAATTTCTCTCTTGATTATTGAAGACCTGCACCATGACGTATACTACAATTATAACTATAATTAAATAATTTCATTCTACAAATGGTTTTAGAGGGTTTCGTAAATAAAAACACTCCTTATAAACTCTTGAAGATCAATTTTATCAATGGTAACAACAATGTAAAATTAATAATGCCCTAAGTACGTAATCTAAAACTAAGGCGACAATTTTCATGTAGTAAATTAATTGATTGGGTAAATTCAATGAAAAAAACAACATTCATTCATACTTGTTCTGATGAAGAGGAAAAGCACAGGAAGATGATATTTATTAATAAAAGTGAAAACAATAATTGCTCTAAAATGCTGCCATAAATTAATAATCTCTATTTTTGGCCAAACCACCTGAATATGTGTACTTCCAATTCAACAATTCATGGCAATTCCTCACATTTTTTTATATTTTGTAGAGAAGTCCATAAATATATAGTTTATTGCTAAAAATTCTGTCAAACAGTCAATAAGTGAATGTACGTGGGAGGGATAATAAACTCAACGATTGAATGTGATGTGAAGAAACCAAGTATAGCCTTTCTGCGAGTGGAGTGGAGTGTTTTTATCAATATTTACTAAGACTTTAAGAAATGACATTTCTCCAATGAAAGATGATGCTAGAAAATTAACGTACATGCAACATTGTTTTTGAAGAATGATTTGTTTTCAGATTTTTCCTTTCATCCATAACTTTTCTTAAAAAATGAACTTTATATTTCTGTTTAGTTTTACTTACATACAATCGACTGTCTCACGTACGTGACCAACCATTTTTTTTCTTTCATACTGTGAGCATTTCATACTCTAAATGAAATTATTGAAACTATGTTACCCACCCACTCCTGTGATAAAACATATTGTTTAGAACCAGTTGTCACTTAAATCTTTCCATCTGATTGATTGTCATTATTCACATCTACAATTATAATTTAATATAAATATTCATTTCGACAAATTTTTATCGATTATCACAATGTTTCCTCTGTTGATTAAATAATGCTTCAATATCAGATCGGGAGCCAAAGTACTAGAAACGTATTATTTCAGAAATGTTACACATCAAATTTACGAAACTCATAGTCGTTTATTATTTTGATTTTCTGATTTCATGCTTTTTTGTTTTTCATACAATTTATTTTTCTGTGAAATTGTTTTATTTATAGTCAATATGTTGTTCTTTTTGTTACCAAGATGATAAAATTAACACATTTGTTCAGTAGACAGTAGACAGCTGCTGCTGAACAGTTGTGTGATACTCAGTAAAGACTTGTCTACATAAAAGGTTGAAATAAATTATTCTGTTTCTTGTTTGTGTAAAAACTACATAACACTACTGTGTAGAGGAAGAAGTATTCGTCCCATTCTAGTCAAAGTAAAGAGTTTTATAAGAAGTTAACATGTAATGTAACATTCCTTCGAACAAACTACATAGATACAGTACAAGCCAAGCTATGAAGTAACAATGTCTAAGATATAAACGGATGAACAACAAAATCTCACCAAGTAGAGGAAGCACTAAACTCTTGTGGGTTCACGTCATCTTCAGTCGGTGACATAAGAATAGATCCTCGTTTTAGTTTATCAGTGATAAGTGTTTCCTGAAATGTTGCTTTTGAATTTTTCAGAAAACTCTCTCACCATATGATTCACTCACGCGTCGCGTTCCTTTTGCACAGACACACGGAAGGAGTAGAAGGAGTAGAAGAAGAGAAACGACAACAACAACATATTTCCCACAAGGATGTATTTCAATTCACGCCGCCATTGCCTTAACCAATACAGCGTCGTATCTGCTTTACATGGGTTGGGGGGGGGAAGGGGAAGGGGGGAGGAAAATACTTTTGTCAACCCCTCTTCCTACTTCCCCCTCTTCACAGATAGTTTCGTCTTTGGAGGAATCACCCGTTTTCCTAACGGGGGAAATAAAATACACTTTTGACAGCGGAAGGAAAGTTGTTTTTTTTTGTTTGTACTATTGCACTTTGTGAATGTGGTTCTTTTGAAAGGTACCTCCGTATAAAATAACAATTTGCGCTGCTCTGCTTCTATACACAAAAAAATATTCTTTGCCGTATTATACGGGACGAAATGCAGTGGAAAGAAAGAAAGAAGGATAAGAGCAAGTGGTGTTGACTCTGGGAACAGGGTTCTCCATCAATTGTCTCAATCCAACTAAAAAGAAAATATATTACGCGCAACTCCTTTGTTTATTTACTTTTTTTTACAAAGTCTCGTCAAATCCAACTCCCTTTGTCTTGAACTTCGTCTACAGATTTGAGAATTGAAAATGAAATAAGACATTGATCTTTCGCAGTGATTCATGGAATTCTATTAAAAGAGAAAAAACTTATTGGATCGCAGTGATGTTTATTAATGAGATTATTCTTATTCCTCATGACGGCCATTTGTACTCTGCGGCGCAAACTGCAAGTTCTGTGGACATCTCATCCACATGCTAACGTCCCTTTCCGTATCCAGGAGGGACACTTAAAAACATAAATATCAGCGTGTGTGGGTCCCTCCACTGAATTCTTTTTTAAATTTAACATATTCCTATACATAAATAACGCATTAACTTGAACTGCAAACCTTAACAAATTTCGTTTTTTGTATGTGTGTAAAATTTTTACTTTGGACGTTCCTGCTAACGAGTCTACTCAACTGCTTCAGATTTACTCTCAATGTTACTTCAGTTATTTCAATTCACGTGAAACCCAAAAACCGCTTCCAACTAAAACTATACCATGTACGAAATTTAAAAAAAAATTCAATGGTATTTAATGCAAGAACGAAAGTGGTATTACTGAAATACTATTTCGGATATCGAAAATAAAGTTCATAATTTTTCACCATATATAGTGAAACATAACCTCGCGTAGGACTGTAAATGTATAAAAGCAAAGTGTCATATTTTTGTCGTATGAAGTCAATTTAGTCTCGTCACATTCAACGGGCTGGCAGGAATGTTTCCAAGCAAAAAGAAACCTCTTTTATTATCTCTTTTTGGGGAGAGGGACGCGTACCCCCTGTGACATCGTGCTTTTCCTTTCTCGCGACTTCGATAACGCTGTGAAAACGACGTATTATTTGTCCCACGTTGAAGGTGACATTATAATAATAATAAATTTATTGTCAAAAAACAGTACAAACTGCGTATGACCACGTGGAGGAAAAAAACAACTACTTTACTCTCCGGAAGCAAGCAAGGGACCATCCCATCAATTCCGATCAAGGGCCCTAAGGCAGAGGCGGATTCAAAAAATTCAGCAAAAATTCCTAGATAAGATAAAAAGTTAGCTGCGAGTTATAATACTAATAGAATGTCAATATGTTTGTAATTTTAAGCAAAAAATTACATGTACAAGTTATTATCGAACTATAGATTATTCTGAGTATAGTGTTTAAAAATCATAAGAATTGAAATAACACTAAATTCACTATTTATTGTTACAATAGACACGCCCCTAGACAAAGCCTAGAGAACCTGTATGATAAATCCGCCTCTACCAGAGGGAAAACCGGAGAAAAACCCGGGCCAGGATGGGGCTACAGAATTTATGTACACAAACGTGCCAATATTGAGTACACTTAAAACTAAATTAATATGAGCCATAAGACAACACAATCATGCAAGAAAATAGTTTTTGAAATTGTTATAAGTTGTTTAAAAAGTACTACAGCAATGGCGTGATAAAGCACAAGACGAATTTAACTTTTGTTAAAATCAATAAATTCTTTTACAGTGTAGAAGCACTGGTGCAGGAGGTAGTTTTTAACCGCGGATTTGAAGATATTCAATTTCATAATATCTTTTATATTCTTGGGCAGGGAATTATATAGAACGATTCCCGAATGATATGGTCTTTTTTGGCAAACGGTGGTTGACACTCAAGGGCGATGAATATTACTACTATTGCGTGTATAGTGTTCGTGAACGAGACTGTTTCGTATAAAGCAAGGGTGGTGCTTCAGTAATTCGGACTTAACAAACACGACTGTTTCATAAATATAAATGCAGGGAAGTGTTAATATATTTAATTCCTTGAATAAAGGTTTACAAGAGTTTCGGGGGTGAGATTTACAAATTATCCGAACTATCCTCTTCTGAATTCTGAAAGTTTGAATACTCTGACCGGAATTACCCCAGAAGGTAATGCCGTAACGTAAATGGGAGTAAACGTTTGCAAAATATACGCAACGGGAAATACGTGGACTAACTGCGTTAACTAAGATTCGGAATGCGTAACACAATTTGCTTAATTGGGAATTAAGATTGTCAATGTGACAATTCCATTTGAGGTTGTCTTGAATATGGAGACCTAAGAATTTTGTATTCGTAACAGTTTTTAATTGTGTTCCGTTTAAAGAAAGAGAAACCTGGGGTAAAGATTTTGTGTTACTATTGTGAACTGACATAGACACTGTTTTGTCAGTGTTTACAATGAGACGATTTGCATGATTATTTATAATGGTAGATTTGTTTAAGAGGTAGAGTTGGAAACATTTGTGCGTGTCTCCTACCTTCCGTACTCCTCGCTTTTGCGTATTTCTACTGGATATTTTGGGATCAGTCTGTGTTTTTGATGATATTCGGTTGGTGACGTCACTCTATTGTCCACGTGACAAACTTCTTATACGAAGAGCGAGATGAGAAATGATCCAAATCATTACTTGTAATTGCATCAAAGAATTCCAAGTACAAATTGTGGAGGAGTGAACAGTAGCCCGAGTAACAACGTATGCTTGCGGAACGGTTGGCTTTTAGCATGTTTGGAGAAAAGTCAACCCTTTTCTTTAAGGTCATCTGGGAAGGAAGGGTATAAGCTTGTACAACGATTCAAAATGCTTATGGAAAGGTTAGAAGGTTACGCAGAACTAGGTGTTTCTCAAGTGATACAGCTAAGGTGCTAAGGTATCTGCTAACGGTATTTGGGGGAAATAGTGCGGGGCCGTTTTTCTTACATTTTCTTACATGGAGCCGAATAAATATTTAAAGCGAGTTGGTGTCAGTGTTTTCTACCAAAACATTCTTTACGTGTAAAACAGCAAAATATAAGTATTAGTTTCAAAATTGACATTATTAGATTGTGCGCTATTCAGATTCACTATAATCACTCTAAACTATGTGTCACTATTGAAGACAATCAGTCACTTTTACAAAACTATATTCTGCATCAATTCACTTCTCACATTCCATTAAAAAATATTGGAAAATTGAAAGTAATAACTAATAAATTGAAACTAATTGAAAGTAATAATCAATAATAACTGTATTATTAATAAATGAAATCCTATTATTGTTGTGATATTTCAGTAATTTTTTTAATGGAATGTGAGAAGTGAATTGATGCAGAATATAGTATTGTAAAAGTGACTGATTGTCTTTAATAGTGACACATAGTTTAGAGTGATTATAGTGAATAAGTGTTAGTTGTATGCTTCTAAACCCCGTGAATACACTTGGCATTGCTCGTTACTCTCATATTACGGCATCACATATTTCATTGAAAATGCATCGCGACGATTTAGAGTCACTTATAAATGCGAAGTACTCGCAAGAACCGAGCTCGTTCACCTAACACAATATCCAATTCCTACGAACGTATTTGGACGATTCTCTATGAGCCATTACACAGTCAGTTCCAAACTACCAAGTGATCTTCGTCACTTGTGTCCTGGCTCTGGGTACAGACGCTTGTCCCGCGAATGCTCTTACACGTGCTACGAAAGTACTTAGCACTAAATAAATCCTGACCACATGGATTGTTGTTCCACGAACGACGGGATGTCGTGTTCCTCGACTGCAGACCATGACGTCATGGTTGTTTGACGGCGAAGCAAATGCTAAGTAAAATCCATCGTGCTACTTGGGAGCGTATGTACGCTAACTGTGGTCAAGGGTGGAAGGTGTTCGCAGACCTTCAGATACCAATCAACGCACCACTTAATTTTAAGATTACATTTTATTTCTTTACTCTAATAAAAAGTTTTTGAGTCCATAAAAGTTTTAATTTACGTTTATATGACATTTGACGACTCGTTTGAAGGGTTTAGTTGGATAAGAGCCAATATTTACAGGATTTCCAGTTTTTACAGGAACCCGATAACCCCCACATTCGAAGTTTGTGGATACATATTCATCTCCTCTCAATCTTACGTCCCTGTGGATATGTGCCATTGTTCCACGTAGATTGAGACAACTGTGTTGTTTGGGAAAGGATCCGTCTCCACGAGATGGGCCCTTATCCAACTCAACCCTTCATTTGGAGACCGCCCCCGCTTAAGCGTCCTCGAAGCCTACTGGGACGGAACATAAAGAGTTACACATAAATAGACCCGACAGTCTCTGCTGTGGGTTGTCCGAAGTTATAACTTGAGACAGAAGATACTGTTTGGTGTCGCCCTCCGCTTGGAGGAGAGAGGGTATTGTGCGCAACAGCGTACTTGCTCATTGAATTCCCAGGTTGAGCCAAGAAAAATTGTAGATTTTCTCATTAATGTCCCATATGTTCATATATAGCTGTGACTACTGAAAAGCGAACCCTCCTTCCTCTATCCACCTCCTACTGCTCCTAGTATCAATGACTCTAACCATTCCTAACTTCCCCACGTGGACCAAGTTGTGGGTAAACCCACCTTGTAACAGCCCTTGTAGATAAGCTTCAGCAGCACTAAACTACATTTCCCATTTACAAACAGTCCAGAGCGGGGAATGGAGTTCCCCCACCCAAGTCGATGTGCCGAGACAGAGACACCAAACTTTGTTGTCCTCTTTTGTACAACCCTATAATGCTGTTTGTTGTTGTTGTTGGACACAGGCAGCGCTGGGGCCGGTGGCGTTGGACGCTGTTTGTTCGTCTTCCGAAGTCGACCGAGACAAGAACGAGTGGGCGGAGAAAGTGCTGGTGGTGTGCGTGTTGTCTATTCTGCTGACGGCCCCCGTGGGAGCCATCCTCATGACTATCCTCGGCCCTCGACTCCTCAACAAGACCTCGCTGCCTCCCGTTGTGGAAGGTTGGCGCAGGAGCGCGCGTCCGTCGCTCCGCGACATCACCATCATCGACGAGGAGGAAGATGGCGACGGCGTGGCGACGTAACCTCACTTTCCATATCGCTGGCTCACTGTTACTATGTAGATCCAAGAATTGGCGTGTCGTATATACTTGTGTTGTCTCCCCCCATCGAGCCCTTCGCTGTCTGTGAGTGAAAGTAAAATATCTCGTTCCCTTCTCCATCCCGTGTCGGACGCTGGTGGACGATTATGTATTCTGTATAATATATAATTTCTATGTTTTTAATTTTAATGTTTGCCTGAAATGGAATCACTCTTTGTATTTGACGTCATGCTTCAAAGCGGTCTTTTGTCGATGAAGGTAATGGCGCATAACATTGGATCAATTCCTTCTTGATTCCTAACAATTAAAAAATCATTTCATTGTAACTATTTCAAATTAAGAAAATAATGAAAAAGTAAAATATTTAAGGTCGACGCTTGAAAATAATTTAATTTTTCGCAACATTTTCAGACTTTTTACCATATTGTAGCATCAAAATGACGGTTTTTTAGACAAATATCCTCTTAATGCAAAGTGTGGTTTCTTCAGTATTTCTTTCGTGAACTTGATATGAAAGTAAAGAGAAAGGGTTGAACTTACTTCGTATCGATGAAAGATCATAATTTGAACTTGAAAATCTCTTTTGATGGAAGTTGACGAAATGCGGAGACATCTACTGAGGTCAGGAAGATCAAGAAAAGAAAAGTTTCTGAAACCTACCTTTCATCTTATTTATTGTATCATGTTCCTGGTTTAAAATTACATTTCAGGCATTAAGGTTATTGAAGTTAACTGGCGAGTAAATATTTAATAGATGTATGTCTTCGATCTATCGATGGGGCCATGTTGTACAAAGGTCAGAGTCCATTCGGAACCCTGAGTCTGTAGAGACTTAGTATTAACAAACATTGTGATGAAATCTGTGCCTTAGTGCTTCGAAAGAGATTTTACTATTAGGGTAATTATAATTTAGCCAATAGGATTGAAGTAAGTTGGAAGTCCTTCGGAAATTAATTTATTGCAACTTACATTATATCTTAATTCTTTACATAAAATAAGCTCTAAACGACCTTGTAATGCTCATTTCGGTGAACTTTTTCGTTTTCAATGGTTCCCTTTCAATTACTGTTTTGGAGTGTTGCTATGCATATAATGTGCCAATATTTATCTATTTCCAACCAAGATTTTTATGATTATGTATTTATTATTTAAGAAATTACACACGGATAATGTTCAAAGTTCAAAACTAGTCAAATTCAAATCCACAAAATCCTAACCTTAAAATTGTTGGAGTTAAACACATTGTTGATCAGATTAGTTCCCATTTTTTGACTGTTTTTCTCATATATTTCACTTGATTAATGCGAATTTATTATTCACACGGCGTATTTACATCAAACGTGAATACTTGTCCGCACGTAAGTGGATATTGCCATTATTCTATTACAGAGGAATGTTTTGCACAGGTTAATGTCGAAGACAATGTTTCATATTTTAGTTACCAGTAGTTTTTTAGCTTTAAAAAAGACTTAATACATAAAATGTATCGAGACCCAGTGAAGAACTTTTTAAATGAACATCGTACTTTTGCCCTGAGAGAGAAAGGGAATATACATTGGAGTATGCTGTGAACTGAGAGGGACTAAGGAAGTGCCTCATGTATCGAAAATGGATACTTGTGTAGCGATTAAACTAGTTAAAATGTGTATATTATTAACTTGGTTTAACACTTAATAGTGTGGTGCATAGAGAAAGAACTTATACTTTCATGGAAATGTAGGAATGTTTTAATGATTTTTTTTGTTGCCAAGCCTTTGAAATCTTACTTTAAAAATCCGAAGGTTTGAGAAAACGTCTAAAGAAACCTTGTGTGAAATAATTGTCATAAAAGTTTTCTTTCAGTCAGCCAATTACAATAGTTCTAAATTTCAGCACGTACCTTGTCGTTCAAATTTATGCCATGGCATACCTCAATGATCACTTTTATTTGTAATACATTCGTGTAAATATATTTTATTGATGCAATAACGTATTGCAAATATATGACTTCGTATTATGCCTGGTTAATATTTCAAACAAGGAGTGAAGCATGCATACAAACTTCCATCAAGCATGAAATCCTCCTCCAAAAGTGGATGACATTAGTTTCATATTTCGATATTGATAATTGTCTTCGTTTGGACCAGACTTTCATGTTGTTTTCTGCGAATACTTTCAAATTTCTGCTAGTATCATAATTACGTAAGTGAGCTTCACTTTGTTGTAAAAAAGTACTTTCTAAGTGGATGCTTATGCAGAAATGTACATTGTATTATCTAGATTTAAAATATGGTATTAAGTAAACAGAACTTTGAAACCGGGTTCAGTCAATGTAATATTTGCCTATTGTGTTATGTGAAATAGTTTTAAATAAATTATTTTATGTTGGCTTAAAAGAGTATGTGATATATTCCTGCTGTTAATCTTTAAGTTTGTCTCCGCAGTTCATTAGAGGACGAATTAATTATGTTTGTTGATTAGTTAAATTCATTGAAAAACACTTTATGGATTCGAAGTATCGTTTCTCAGATTGTCATAGTCTCAGAAACAAAATCTTTTTTTCAATTTTCCGAAGAGTGATTTCTCTGAAGGACCTTCGAAAAGATACAAAAAGCCGCTTCACATTTCGCATGTTTTACTGTTTTATAGAGAATAAGGGCTCTAACGACCTTGCCGTTGACGAGCCCTAAAACCCCACAAAAATGAGAGAGAATATCTTATTCAAAAGTACAGTATTCGACTGTGGATAATATTACTCTAGTAAACATGGTCATTGGGTGACCATTCGTTAATGCCAAATGGCCATTCATTTCAAGTAGCCACCAATGGCCATTTTCCCTAGAGTTTAAAGGGTAAATAAAAATAAATTTTATTTGTTTGATACATTTACTGTAAACTTATCAAAGCCCTGGGACCAAGTAAGCGGAGGCGTGGGGCGAATGGTGAGCAGCAAAACACTTACCGTTGCTGATTCGATGACTCTCGGACAGGTGACGAGCCGGGAATCGATCCCGGAACCCCTGTACCGTTGTGAAGGCGAACGGGTGATGGAGTGGCCAATACCCATACGATCACAGCAGGAATTCCCGGGTTCGGTTCATCGCAATTACCTCCTCACAAAGTTATCGCATATCTCCTTCACACGGAAAAAATATATGCTTAACCGTTGCTGAATGTTGTTTATTCATTTAACGCGCACCGAAAATAGCTAGAATTTCCAAAGAAAGCATCGATAACTGAATTTACGGCTTAATAAACAATATGCAACCTCCCCCCAGGGGACTTACATCTAGTAAGTACAGGGGCCCCGAGCTGAGTCTGGCATTACTTCCACTTGTGCCAGACTCCTTCCTTTGTCTTTCATGACTTTCCTTGGTCACCTCTTGTTCTTTTCGATCCCGACGCTAGTAGGTTGCGAGGGTTAGGGTATCTTTCATTTTCCTCGTTGTAATGTTTTGGTATGTTGTAATTGAGGAGGGTTTTTAGTGGGTATGGTTGAGTCATTCGGCGAGTCCCACACGCGGGGAGAGTCATGTTGGCTCTCCTTAGTGCGTAATTGCAATTTCCCTACCTGCACAAGTTTTTGACCTTGGATGTCGCCATGAACCGTAAAACCCCACAAAAAAAACGACGAAATTAAGAAATAAAACTGAGGTCATAAAGAATATTAGTGAACTTCAGAAATGTTAATGGAACAGAGCACAGCTCTCAGGTATTTACTCCGAGATACACTGGGACGGGAGTTGCACAGTGACAGCAGCGTCTCCATTTCCTGCGTAGAAAATATACATGGTCTGTGACGTGCTGTAGACCCCCTGAGGGGTGAGCAGCTGTGGGTTGTCCAATGGGTATCACCCTCTCTCGCGTAAATCCGCTTGGAGGAGGGAAGGTAAAGTGCGCAGCAGTTAGCTGTCATAATAATAATAAATTTGTCAAAAAATCGGTACAGACTGCGTAAGTCCACGTGGAGGACAATAAACTAATTTACTCTCCGGAAGCAAGCAAGGGACGTATTCCATCAATTCCGATCAAGGGCAATTCCTAAGGCAGAGGCGGATTCAAAAATTTCAGCAAAAGTTCCTAGATAAGATAAAAAATTAGCTGCGAGTTATAATACTAATAGAATGTCAATATGTTTGTAATTTTACGCAAAAAATGTACATGTACAAATTATTATCGAACTATAGATTATTCTAAGTATAGTGATCAACAATCATAAGAATTCAAATAAAACTATATTCACCATTTATTGTTACAATAAACACGCCCCTAGACAAAGTCTAGAGAACCTGTATAAGAAATCCGCCTCTACCCAAAGGAAAAACGGAGCAAAACAGGAGCCAGGATGGGGCTACAGAATTAATGTACACAACCGTGCCAAAGTTGAGTACACATAAAACTAAATTAATATGACCCAAACGGCAACACAACCATGCAAGAAAATAGTTTTCGAAATTGTCATAAGTTATTTAAAAA
>NNCF01127491.1:79266-95288 GCA_002313205.1 Laupala kohalensis | reverse complement strand
GGGGGGGGGGAGAAAGAAGTTGAGGTGTTTTTTTTTTCTTCTAAATGTGTGTTTTCTTTCCTTAATATTCTCTAAAAACTGTTTTTCAAGATTATCGTTGAACCAGCAAAGATTCCCCACAGATTTAAAACTAAATTATAAGTGTTTTTAGATAGTTATATTGTTTGTACTACTTTGTACCTTATAATAATAAATAAACAAAAACGATATAATTATTACTTATTTAAAATATATGAATACAAAATCTGCTCAAAGGACGCTATATTTACTAGTGCCTAGGGGTGCTAAGGTTTTAAGTCTGCCTCTGTTCACCGGCAGATTTCTTAACATTTTTATGAATATATTTTTTTCACATCACATATACATTTTATATACAGAATAATACTTGGACTATGAAGCCACTATATCCATGTTGAGATGAATAAGTTTAATTTGCAAGTTCAACACAGAGATATTTCGTATCAAAAGTGTCATCTCATAAGCAACTGACAATTCAACTGAAAATGAGAAACGCAGAAACATTTTGTGTTGAGATTATTGACATTATAATTCACTCAAACCAACTGAATCACTTTTAAACTTTTTTTGACAAACATATTTTCTTTAAATATTTTTCCTTTGGTCATAAATATTAGTTGATGGGCACAAAATGAACTTACATACTTCATGAATAAATTGTTATAGACATTCTTTAATCTTTTTATTGTTATTAGTTTGGATGTTTGTAAGATTTCTTCCCTCCAAAGTTTGTTTATCCAGATCACCATTTGACAGATATCAATCAAAATTGGTGAAATGGTGAAGAATGAATTAAAGTGACAAATTCTTCTCCAGCAAGGCTTTGCTGTTTGGACATTAAAACTTGAAGCCAAAGAGCATAGAACAATTACACTCACATAAAAATGAGGGGGAAAATGATTTCCAGCGATTTTGCGAGAACACACAATTATTTTTGTTGATAGAATGCTATTAATACTACTAGCTGACATTCTCTAAAAAACTAACTATGTAGGGCTATGTTTTTGGAATACAATATTAATGGTAAACTAAAGTAGGTAAATGCATTGTATAATTTTGTTCATAAATGACAAAGGCTTCCAGCATGAGCAGCCTGCCTACAATAATGAAAGAAATATTGGAAGAAAATGACGAAGAATTTGAAGGTAGCCCAAAAGGAGTTACAAAGTGTGAACAAACATTGTTTTATCTGTGTTAATATGATTGTCCTCCATAGTATTTAAAGAAACCTCTTTCTAAAATAAAATAAAATGAATACATTCTACTTGTAATGGAATGTACAAATATCTAAACTACATGTTAGCGGGTAGAAATATATTTCTCAATTATATTTACAACATAAAAACTAAATGACCAGAGTCAGCTACACAAAATACTCTAACACTAACCCTCCAAATGCAATGATTTTAACTCATTAAATTCAATACTCTAAGAGTTCCCAATTTTCTCAAACGTTAAATCTTCCAATTTCTGCAGGTGCAGAATATTCAGCAGAATAAAAGACAGTCTACTACCAAAGAGAAATTATATACGAATACATTTTGGACATCTTTCATGAAAATTAAGAATATCTTCTTCTATAAGAAGAAAAATACTCATAAATGAAAACAAAGAAAATGTAATCGGGAAATATACTCATTAGAGGTACTACAAAACGCAATGCGTACCCCGAGTATTCTTCAGAAGAGATTTAGAAGAATATTCCTATATAGCAGCAACACCTGACACAACGCTCTGTCCAACAAACTGGCAAAACTCTCTTTATGTTACATTTCTCATCAATCATTTGGGGAACACAAGTTCACTTTATAAATCTATGATGCTGAAAGAATTAATATTTGACGTGTGGCATGACGCGTCCTCTGGTGAGAGGAAATAGAAACTTGTGTTGGGAATTATTTTTCCTACATTACAAAATAAAAACATTTTATTATAATATTAACCCATTGTTGTCAGAATCTTCTTAGAATTTTCATGACCGCTGGGGTTCAATTATTTTCATTACCCCAGTACCATATTCAATGACAATTTCTCAGGTTCACTAAAATTATATTAATTTTTATTTTGACATTTTAAAAATATTGGTAATATAATTACGACATAGAAAAATTGAATTTACCAGCGTTTTGTTGGAAAAAAATATTTTATTTATTTTTAGTACGTAAATTTTTTAGTTTGATATTCTCGGTGCCCTCTTCCCATTTGTCTGAATCTTGGGTACTGTCACTACAAGTACAAAACCTCAATATCGCCCGTGTCTAGATTGTCCAACTCCTCATCACTGCAAACGCACTAGATCAAACAAACATTTGATTCCGTTTATAACGCTTTGACTCCACCATAATCACGTACTTCCACCATTTTACATCGATACAAAATAAACTATCGGTGGAGAATGATCAATATTTAACAATAAACTCCTGAAAGATTCAGAGAACTAGTAGAAATGAACACGTGAATGATATCTAGTAGCAATGAGTCGAAATCCGGCCTCAAAGAACAGGATGGGAACTGCCGGTCTTTTGTCACAAATGGGTTAAATATTATAAATACTTTAAAAAAAAAGTAATATACTATTTAATTTTGAAATAATATAAATTCATTGATGATAATTAAAATATCATATTACCAATAAATCAATAAATAAACAAATATGAACCTTTATTAGTTTTACTCATTGGACACCATTTTGCCAAACCCAATTGCGTGGCAGCCCCATCGATCGAAAGAGTAATGAAAGTAGCCCATAGGCTAAGAGAAGATGGAGGTATGCAACTAAGCACCTAAGAAGCGAAAGAAATGCGGTAGCAGTACATTTGCATCTACTACCAAACAATTATTGAGATTTTTGTTCACATGAAATCTAAATGTTATTATACTTGTCTCAAGACAGTTTCTTCTTTCACCACATCGCCAGAAGCAGAAGAAGCAACAAAAATAATTTAGAAATGAATCAGTGCTTTTTGTTTTAGAAGATAGAGCAACAAACTGCTTCGTGGCTGCACGACTCAAATTGAAATCTCAAAATACGGACTCAAATAAAGGGATTTTCCTCAATTCTCAAGTATTCTAAACCCTTGGACTGTGAAATGGGTCAAACATTCAAAACAAAAATTTCCATGTGACAAACAAAGCATTCAGTAATGTGTTTTATGAAACCAAAATGATTTAGTAAAATTATTAATAACAAATAAAATGACCCTATTTTTTATGAACAGACATCCTCACAATCTAAAACACAAATAAATAAAATAACATACACAACATTTCAATCCCGTTTGTTGTGGACCATCCTCAGGCAAATTGACAACTTAAAAGTGCAAAGGGTTCACGTCAGTTGTTTTGTGTTTTTATAGAGTTCAAAGACGTCTGTTCTTAAATAATAGGGTCATTTTATTCGTTACTAATTATATATACATATGGAAAATATGACTAATTTAGTAAAATTATGTTGACACAATCAATGTGAATAGGAGATTCAATTAAACTTCATATCGAAAATACAAGGAACTACAAGAAGCTTCTTTAAGGTTTAAAGACACAAAACATGAAAAATTAATACTTCTTTCACAAGCTAAATTCTTGTTCACATTCTGGTAATGGTAAAATTAATATCTCACAGAAACCTAGGACAAAATTAAAACACCTAGATTTTAAAAATCATAAAAAATAATCATCGAGGGCAAAATGCTACCAAGTAACAATTAAATGCCATCAGTTCCTCTGTGCTTATATTAAGATAGATGAACCGTCTAAATCATTTATCACAGACAATCCTCAAGAATTGGGATGTAGTTTGAAAGCTCGTTTTCTACATAAATANCACTTCTTCTCAAACACACAGAGCCCAATCGCTATTTTTCCAATAAAATAGTTAAAACATTTCTTGGCATTTGATTGGTTTTTTTTATTTGCACCATTACAAAATGCCAACCTGGTAGAAGCATGGATGGAGCATAAGGGCCTGCCCTTAGTGTATTTTCTTTTTTTATAATGTTTAATTTTTTGTTAAAATATAATTTTTAGCAAAAAGTAGCCGCCATCCCCGAAAAAATTGGCTTTGGACCTGACGCTAACAAGAAGTATTGTTTCCGGGCAGAATTTATAAGAATTTAATTTCAACTACTGTAATTACTGGAACTGTGGTACTTCACTCTATAAAACAGTAGTTTCGAAATGGTCGAACAAAGGTCAAAATAATAAATAATTCTCGTGCTGAACATTCGCAGATTTGAGAACTACTTTTCTCATGTGGAATTACATAAATTCCTGCGTTTCACGTGATTCAATTAGGGGGTCATTGACCTCGCAGCGTGGCGCCCTCGTTCTCCGACGATTCGCCTCACTCTTCATCTGTTGCCGTGTGCTGCGATCTGTTTGGGGGAAGGAGAATGACGTGGTTCCGCAGTGCCGCCGACAGATGTCGTGACAGTGCACAACGTGGACGAACTCGCCGTCTTATGTATCTGCGAAAATATGGGCATGTGGTCACACACACGGTATAACAGGTACGCAACTGCAGCTAAACGCCGAGGTGTGTACTTGTATTTTAGCATTTTAAATATATTAGATATTTAAAAAAAATCATTAATCTTTCAGTAGACAAATTTTTCCGAGGCGAATTCTGT
Organism: Laupala kohalensis; assembly: GCA_002313205.1. Classification (NCBI taxonomy): domain Eukaryota; kingdom Metazoa; phylum Arthropoda; class Insecta; order Orthoptera; family Trigonidiidae; genus Laupala; species Laupala kohalensis. Next base: position 90,642 of record NNCF01127491.1, on the reverse strand, counting down.
GCCACCAATTTCCCGCCGCCTTTCCACCACCATCACCTGATCTTTCCCGTTGCTCGACGTCACCGCAGGAAGCCGTATGCCCGAGGTGATTGCAGCGGTCGCCACCAGACTGCGTTGCGTGCCTCGATTCGCGGCGGGCGAAGAGTCGACTGCGGCGCCGCCAGACGTCGAAGCAGCGAAACAGCATCGGAAACAAGGGAAGGCGGACACGCGGCGACGCAGGCGAGAGAGCACTTTGGACTTCAGCACGTAGATGCAGAAGATGTACACGCCCTAAAGAGAATAAGGGACAAACAAATCAATTGGTTCGTAAATTTCGTAACGCATGCTGTGGGTTGCTCGTTGATATTGTCATTTACATGTCGGGTTGTGGGGTTTGTGCACCCCCCACCGTAACGTTTTTTTACAGGATATGGTTTTCAATGTAAGTGAGATCATGGAGTGGACATGTCCCTCTTCCTTCCCTTATGCCACACAACTAACTCAATAGGGCCACAAGGAAATCAACGTCATATACTAGAACGAGAGATAGAATACGCATGTTGTGGACATATTATTCACTTAGTTTTGTCTTAAAAACGAATTCTTCCATAAAGGGATCTGCGTTCACCAGAACACCACCCTTCGTAACGTAACGCAGCCCCTACTTCTCTTCTCCCCCAGCGAAGAAACATGGTTTCTCTTTTTTTATTTCGGAAAATGTAGGGAAACATTTTGACTCATCGTCCCTTGTTGCACTGAGGATTAGTCACAAACCTTTCGCCGAATGACAGGGCGATACCGTATGAAATGTGCGTGCAATAAAGCTCAAGGAAAACTCATCAGCCCTTATTACCCCTTATTAAATCGTTCCTCCAGTCTTAAACTCACAAACTGAGTTCTACTTTACAAAACATCAGTCCGACCTATTTTAACATATGCCTCACCAATTTGGTTCCCTACCTCTCGAACATGAAATTACTTTAAGAAACTCTACGTCGAATAATCGGAGAGCAGCAACATGGTTTTTGCGCAAATTGTGTCACTGTTGATCGAGACCTGGCTTCTCTACCTTCATCACTCGTCTCGATACAAAATTCTTCAAAAAACTTTATACACCTTTAAGGATTGAGAAAACTTACCCAAAATACCATATAAAATAACATTCCTGCAATTCTACCCCTCTTCAGATCCCCAACTGCACGTAATTACTATAAACGTCACATTAAAATTTACTCATAAGAACCTCACAGTTGCTAACCCTTCAAATGTTGTACAAACTGTATTTGATTTATATTACCAATATTCTGAAACCACTCGTGTAAAAAGCCTTCGGGCTGATCAGCAACCGGACGAGGAGAGCGAATAATAATAATAATAAATTTATTGTCAAAATAGCAGTTACAAACTGCCATGTATGACCACGTGGAGGACAATAAACTAATTTACTTTTCGGAAGCAAAAGGAAGGGACGTATTCCCATCAATTCCGATCAAGGGCAGAGGCTAAGGATTCAAAAAGGGCTTCTTGCCTGCAAGGAGAGCAGCATGTCGGTGACGTACCAGACCCACTGAGGCTCGATGAAGAAGTCGGAGACGATGTCCAGCACCCACGGCACCCCCATCGCCACCAGCAGCTTCACGTTCATGAGGAACCTACAACGACACACATGGATCATTCATACGCACGAGATTTACCTTAAATGTATTAAAGATGTAATAAAATAGTGAAATAACTAATAGCTAAGCTAATAATAATAAATAGAAATCCGATTTTCCAATTTAAATTTCTAATTCGTTAACACGTTCATCAACGTTCGGCACAGAGACCTATTAGGCATCAACGCAAATTATTCTCGGAAGAGGAGGAACAGAGCAGAAAGAAATTTTTTTGCATATGCAGATGAGGTGTTGCGTATGCAGATGAGGTCGTCTTCCGACAGGCAACGGTCGGACAGAGACCGTCGCTAGCGTCGTCAGCGAAAAGAGGAAAAATACATCTCACACACTCTATAGGACTAACGTACTCTTAACCTGTAGTTTAAAACGGCGTACGACGAAGTGAATAAATAATAAACCTTTCTACTCCTTCATCTCGTCGGTTCCTATCGAGGGCGGATCCAGAATTTGATTCTGAGACAAATACGAGAGAATGTTTTTCACATTAATTTCTTTGAAGCATTCGTTTACATTAAGAAAGCATTCACTTAAATGGCACTTTTCATTCGTGACCCTGAAGGGGAAAAATACATCTTCGAAACAATTTGTGTCTTAGGCCAAATTTTTATTTTGGATTTTCCTCCTCCTGTGGTCAATTTCAAGTAGGTTATTTTCTATTAGATGAGGAATTTCGCTGGAGAGCGAGTGGAGTACTAGAAACAGTAAAATACTTCTGCGCTATAAAACACTATAAAAGCTGTCATACGTTTGTCCTAAGAATTCATCCTTCAAAAATAACAGTTTTCTTCCTCTCGATGCTTTCAATGGGGTCGGGAAGGGGGTATGTGCCCCCTTGTGCCCCGTTTGGATCAGTCACAGAAAAACTCGAGCCGACATTGCGTGCGCGTACAAATGTTGCTATTATAAATATTAAGAAGCAATATTAACAATTTGTGTTTTAATTAATGGCCGTAATAAGTCAATAAATTTATTTATCGTCAAGGGTTGGAAAACGGATAAAGAAGTAACGAAGTTCTCGTCAATTTTGAAAAAAAAACTAATAAAATTTATACATAGTTTTGACCAAGAATATACATCAGGGGTCGGTTTACTTCATTCTACACCCGTATCTCTCTGTGTAAATCTATGACAATGAACCACTGAATTAAATATCAAAATAAAAAATTTGAGTACAAATTAAACAGTGTACTTTTCATCGATAATGGCATTAAAGCGGTTTTTCCATTTTGGGATGAAAGAAATTTTGGGACGAAAGAAAAGAAAGAAAAAACCATCACTACTTTAGCCTTGACGATCGTGATTGGTTTTTTTTAAAAAAAGGACTCTTGACTTTTTGAATTTGAATGTTCGCGTCGCGAATGAACTCCAAAAATGAAGAACTCGGTTCAAAGCTATCTGCTACCTTACGCCGGCCGCACCAGCGCTTCTTCAATGTAAAAGAATTTATTCATTTTCGTCTTGTACTTTATTACATCATCATCATTACTGTAGTACTTTCAAAATAACTTATTTCTATTTCAAAACTATTTTCTTCCATGCTTGCGCTGTCTCTTATTCTTCACATAAGTTTAGTTTCGGATGTACGCTACGCTAGGCCCTTTGCCCTTTGCTAGCTTCTAGGGGCCTATTGAAATAATTATCCCCCAATTTTAATTGTTATTTTAATACTTTACAAACGATANTTCTATTTCAAAAGATATATATATATATATATATATATATATATATATATATATATATATATATATATATATATATATATATATATATATATATATATTTATTATTTTACCTTAGGAGTGTAAAGCCGAAATGTTAATTCCGTCTCTGATTAGAGCCCTCGATCCGAATTGACGGCACGGACCGTTGCATGTTTATTGTACTCCACGTGTTCGCACGCAGTTAGTCACTGCATTTTTGACAATAAATTTATTATTAAGTAGAGAAATGAAAAAATTTAAATCACCACAAAGTAATGAATTGTTTTTCGTTCATCACAACGACGTCTGTTAAATTAATTAATTAATGATAGTAACAATGCAGCGAACCAATTCAATCACAGACAAACAAATAAATAAATAAACAAATACACACAATGTACAACAAGTATTATCTATTTTCATTTATTCTCTGTGTTGTGTCACTTGTAGTGAACATCTGACGAGAGGATAAAAACAACAACATGTTGTAAAATTGTTTTTCAAATGTCAAATGTCTGCGAACGAGTCAACTCTTTTTATTTTTTCGTTCATTATTACAATTTTGAATGTTGTAATTCATTAGCAAAAGTTGTTGTTATTATTATAACTATAATATTCAGAGTTTGCATATTCCAACTTCACGTTTATCCCGTTAGCGGAGTCTCCTTTCCGTTCTTATCTTAATGAGAAGAATTAAAACGTGTGTTGATTATAATTTAATTTCCCATTTTACGTCACTAAACAAATACAACATTTAAAAGACTTTAAATTCGTCAAGTCATTAATAAAGCAGCTTTTTAGTTTGAGTCTCTGTGTGCAGCGCCGCCGCCGCCTCCTCCTCCTCTTCTTACACGCAGACACTCATTTTAATGAAAGTCTAATGCTGCTGCAAATAAAGTAAAGTTTCAAGGAGAAAAGCGTTTTCTTCTTCTTCGTGTAACCGTTTCTCCATTATCGAAATAATTCATTACTAAATATTCTCATTCAAACACAAAAGCTGTGTAGGAATTCTCATTAAAGTCCGTTGTGGTATTTGGTGCAGACCAAGATCCGCGCGCGGAATGGTAAGAAGAAGAAGAAGAAGTATCTCGGTGCAAAATAAAAAGGTTTTTCTAACGACTTTTCTCTCTTTTTTCTGTCGCGTCGACACGTCGTCCGCAAATAGAGCTTTTGCTCTTTGTTCTTCCTCTTTTGCAGCTCAAACTTATTGTTGATAGAGAACACAGAGAGAAGGCAATCGTGAGGAGTGAACAAGTCAAAGCAGAGGAAACGGACCTAGACGTACGCTGCATTTTCGAAAGTATAAATTGGTTATGAGTAAATCAATTAATATTATCCACCTTCAGAAAAAATACACAAACAAATACAAAAACATCAACAAAAAAGCAAAATTTGTAAACTTCAATCACAATACGAGATTCGTAAATTTAAAGTGTCTCCGGTTCCTGTTGGTGCAACATTTAGGCAAATAAACGTTTTAGATAATTTTCTTCCTTTAAATAACTACTTCACCCTATTTTTACGAAGTATTTTACAAATATTTTTTAGCTAATTTTCTAAGCCAACGTTGTACCTAATTTAAATTTTCTTTTAATGATCGGTGAACTTCATTTATTGGAATAGTTGTTTACGAAATTGAAAATTTCGGTAACGAAAGAATTATTCAGCAGAGGTGTAAAAATCTCGGAGCACCGTCCCCGTGTGCGCGGCGGCTGTCTACATTCGTTTCGATGAATTTAAATTCTTTTAGTCAAAATCACTACGTATCGCAATCTTCCAGTTCTTCACGTCGCTGAGGAAAAGTTTCGTCTCAGCTGAGTTGAGCACCTTCAACACAATGGAACAAAAAAATAAAGTTAACAAATCTTTCAACAGGTAATGTCTTCTGTAAAGCAATACTCATTGTTTTAGGCCACGCAAAAATGGATGCGTCCATTGCAAACGGTTCTATTATCAATATTTGCATTACATGCGAAAACAGTCCATGACGAAAAGGGAGAGAAACAACGGGAGAAAGGATAGAGGGATAGAAGGAGAGGAGAAATAAACACGAGACAGAAAGAGAGGCTGTCGAATCGCTTCGGCTTAAGGAGACGACCGAGGACCAAAAGGTCAAATGGAATAAAAAATATTACCTCCTTTTGAATGTCACAAGAGCTGAAGGGATGATATTCGCCGTAAATGAAGATTTTCGAAGAGTCCTACACAATATTACGATGCTAGCTTTTGATTAGAGAACAAGAAAAGAATGTTAATTCGAAAGAGAGAGAAGATTAGAAATGGTACACGCGTTGTCCCAATTCCCTACTTTTATTCCTCGTCACACAAAAACCATTTGAACCAGTCCCACCGGAGCTACAGCGCGCTCTCGCGTGTCGATGACTCACTCCGGGTTCACTTCCCGGCGGGACCACAAACAACTTTGTGTGAATGTCCCATATATACAACTGTTGTGACTGCTGAAAGGCGAACCCCCTAACTATCACTAACTCTTTTTGTCATTACTAACCTCCTCCCACTAACCTCTCCACCACCCACCGCCCATCACCTATGCTTTAATAGCACGAAGCTACAATTCCTCCCATTTACTCTAAATACTACAACAGAAATAAAAAGAAACACCTCAATGGGTTGAGTACAAAGAATATGGAGAGCTCTTTTAGCTGGAATCAACTACTTCCTTAAGTTCCTCTGCACGAAAGAATGATTCGCAGGAGTTTGCGGTTTCTAAAAACACTTGGCACTGCTTTCACAGGGAAGTACTACAGTTTCTTCTCCACAAGAAACATTTACGAAATATATTGAAGCATTGGATTTGCTAATAACAAATACACATTGTCGCATCCACGGGACAAGTCACGCAGATCGCAGGAGTGAATCCGAGGAGCGAAACCCCGCAAAGGACGGACAGAATACAAAATGGAAGGAAATATGGCACTTCGCTGCTCTTTTTAAATTCCCTTTCTTTCCTTTCGCAGACATTGTATGAAGGTCATTTTCAAGTACGAACCGTTTTATAATTGTATACGGAAACTTTATTTATGAACGAAATGAAAATATGAACTTCTTTTTTCTTTTTCAACATAGTCATCGTTAATATGTGAACACTGGTTAAGTCTTGGCACAAACTTTCGAATACATCATCGAAGAACTCATTTGACCAGTCAGTAAGAGTTACTTTGAACGCGTCATCATTCTCTCAGCTCTTTGCGACCACAAATTGTTTTGATACCCTTCGGTGTAACTCTTCATTCAGACTGTGAAGACAGCGCGAGGAATGGCGCAACCGAACAAGACGAAAGCTACGGAATTTGGGAAAACAAATGAGAGTACAAGAAGAAGAAGAAGAAGAAGAAGAAGAGAACTTCGGGGTTAAAACAGATTCAGGACACGTGAGGAGCATTGAAAAAAAGGGCCAAGAAAATACAACTACGCGATAGTGTAGGAATGAAAAAAAATTTAACGTTAAAAGGAGACATTTATTACAACTTTACAAAGGGGCTACACTTGCAATGATCAAGTACAGGTGTGAAACATGGAGTAGAGTACTGAGAAATATTACACAGAGAGAATACAAATATTGTGTCTCCCCCTCGGGATGAGCGGAGCGTTTCACCTTCGGATTTATATATCCAGAAAATAATAAAATGCGACGGGAAGTGAAGATAACAAATAAATGTGGGAGAATTGATTGTGACACGGAAGAGGGGCACCTACACGACTTCATACACGATGTTAGATTTGGGGAGAAGCAGAGAAAATGGTCTCATCCAGACCCAGCAGAGGTAGAGTTGATGACAGGAAAACGTAGCTGACAAATGAGAGGGGAAGCAGACGGGAGAAAGTATAGTTTGGAATCGGCCGCTCTTTGGAGCAGAAAGATCTCAAATGAAGACACAAGACTTGGTTCTGGAAGTAGGAAGTAATTTAATTAACACAGAAACAATATATAGACATTCCAAATAAATGGGAAATGAAACATGGCTTAAAAGGATGAAGACAGAAATATACTACTAACAAATTAATGGCATCACAGCACGTGGACACGATAAGAATTTATCAGAGTATTTCAAATGTATTCGTTTGTATTGAGAGTAATGTCGGGTAATGCCCGAAGATGTGGAAATGTATTAATGCTACAGCGTAATAAAGAACTGGACAAATGGTAGCGTTTCTTCCATTAGAGACAAAAGACGGAAGCGATGCGCTTCTCCTGCTTCCTTGCTTGCTTCCTTCCTTCGCATCTCCTCAGAGACCTTTTGTTACGTTTCTGGCCATCTTTTGCATTTTTTTTTCACAGGATCATCGCAAGAAAACTGCTCCACGAGGTAAAATTTCGTCCTGATGCAGGAACAGACTCCTGAAATATGTTTGTGAAAATAACGAAAGAATGTTTTATGTCAAATGAATAAGAGTGTTCGTTTATAAATCAATAAATCGATTTTCAAAACTGCGTATGACCACGTGAAGGACGAAAAACTAACTTACTATCCGGAAGCAAGCAAGGGACGTATTCCATCAATTCCGATCACGGGCAATTCCTACGGCAGAGGCTAAGGATTTAACTCCTAAGAAGACAATAAAAGTAGTGCAATAAAATTAACATAAGGATTTGTATTTAATAAAACACGAAAAAGTACTGTTCACAAGTACGAAATACTATGAAGATCTTATTAAGAAATGATTATAGCAATCCAGAAGATCAGTGAACAATAAAGAAAGTTAAAACATTAAATTTTCAAGCTTGCCTTAATTTTTATTAAAGTATACGAACGCTTTCCTTGAAGAGCGAAGACAGCCCCTAAAGAGCAGAACTCACGTGCGTTTGGTCGCGTAGCTACAAAATGTTTGCGAGTGTGTCTTATTTGTTGACTGTTGCGCCATTCCACGAACTGTTCTCTCCCTTGCGTTCGACCTCAAGACCTTTCAGTTGAATGTTTCTTCCTTGTTTAGTTTTCTCGTGTCAGAACACGAATCGGCGAACCCCTCGGACAGAGAGAACAAATTCTAGTAAAACTTAGGTTTTATGCTTCAAAAGCGTGTCTGTCCTTTGGAGCTGAGTCATGGTGTGAGGAAGTATCGATAAATTCACTCTCATGAATTCAGTTCCATTCTTTTCCTTCTAAATTTAACATTTGTTTGGTCTATCGATCGCATAGAGTTACCTCTTGGGGTATTCAACGTGTTTTCACTTTTAACTAATTTACTTCCTTTCAGTGCATTTAATTCCCGATCCGTCCGAAGGCAATCAGTCAAAGTCGTCGACAGCGATCTTGCTTCCAGGTGAATCTTATTTGAGAGTTTCTACATAATCGTGAATTTCAGAACAACCAAATTCATTAACCAAAAACTTTATGGAGAATGGTAATTGTCTAAAAGTACGTTACCCACAATTTGTACATCTTCTAGACACATCAATTATACTTGAGGATAGTAAACCATTTTTTTATATTGTAGTATTTGTAAATGAGATGAGATGTAGTTTAGTGCTACTGAAGCGATAGGCGTTAAAGAGTTGGGTGCAAGGAGCTATTGTTAGTGGGTGGCGCCGCAACTTGGCGGAAGTGGAGGGGTTCGTAGTAGTAGTTAGTACTAGTTAGACTTATTGATACTAGGAGCAGTAGGAAGATTCGCTTTTCAGGAGTAAAAGCTGTATGAACTGGGACATTAATGTGAAAAGCTACAAATTTTCTGGCCCGATCGGGAATCGAACCCGGGATGACTTGGTGAGGAGCGACAACACTGCCACCTGACATTTAATTGTTAAATGAAACAGAAGAGTTATTGTGTTCACGTAATACATTTCTAAGCAGAAAATACATTCGGACGAAAACGATATATCATTTTTAAGTTAACATTTAAAGCAATAGTACTTTAGGATGAATAATTTACAACAATAAATTTACACATTGTGAGAAACGTATACTTTTGGCAATTTACTATCGCGCAGAAGTTGTCAATAAAAACATTTGAAAACTACTGGCCAAAATAGCCAACCTCAAAGAGATGTAAAACGGTTTTTAGGTTTTTCAATGTAACACGATTATGACGTCTTCACTGAATTCAGAAAATATGAGATTAATTTCAACATATAAAAACAAAATACTAGTTTTGAAGAAAAGAGGAAGATCCTGTGAATGAAAATTATCGGTACACGAAATAAAATGCAAAGATTGTAATGTCATGTTACTTATGTCTCTCATTAAATAAAGCGAGACTTCAAAACCTAGAACTCAAGAGCATAAACGTAATTTCAATTGAGTAGAACATCCCTTTGCACAGACAGTGAACACTTGATTCATTGGCGTATCACTTTAATGAGCAAAGAAGCTAGTTATTACAAACGTGGCGTATCTGAAATGATGTTTATAAAAATAACGATGGCAGTTTGAATTTATGTACAGACACACAAAAATATTCACAAATGTATTTAAAACATTATTTTATAACGGTTGACCGATTTCTTCATTTTTGTAATTTGTTATTTGTTGCTATTTGTTTCGCCTGATGAAGGAACCAACGTAAGGTCAAATCTTAGTGTTGAGGAAAAATCACAATAAATACTGTATAGTGAATTGTCATATGATACACATTTTTCAATTCTAGATTTAAATATGGACGTACATAGAATTTTGCGCAGGAATGTGTTTTATAAATAACTCATTCTCAAAAGCAATTTTTGGATAGCTAATACGCATATTACGATATTAACTTGGGTGGTCATTTCAACGAGTCTGCACATCTACAGAAACTGAAAATGGCCTCTCAGCACACGACCATAGTACTCTCTAGCCTGCCTCCACGCTTCAATGTTCCACAAATAAAACATGAAATTAACCTGGCAAACATCTCTCAAAAACATCACCTGGCAGACACAAAAATAACATTTTTTGATTTGCAACCACACCTGACTGCCAAGGACTTTACCCAGCACGGTTTACACCTGAGACCGTCTGGGAAACAGCACTTCGGTTCTCTTCTAGCTTCACATCTGACCTCACATCATCCACCTGCCCCACTACCCACTCCTCCACCTCCCTCTGCACCTACCTCATCTCCTCCTCCTCCACCTCCCTCTGCTCCTACCTCATCACCATCTCCTCTTTCTATCTCCACACCCATTTCTTCTCCTGTCCCCGTTCTTTCATCTAATGCTTCCTCATCTCGCACGTCCTCATCTATTCCTCCTGCCGCCCCCATACACAGTTACAACTTGCGCTCAGGAGTACGATGTGGTACTCGAAGGTGACAATCGCGTTCAGGTGCAGTGTGCGGGCTTGATCCGGAACTAGAAGCTGAACCAAATTCAAATTCCTCTCCACAATCTAACGTCGATTCCATTTCTCGTGAATTACAAACTCTTTGCGAAAATAAAATAATTATATTTCATCATAATGTCCAATCCCTTTCAAACAAATTGACAGACATTGAAATTCTGGTACACGAAAATCGATTCGATTTGCTATGCCTCACAGAGCATTGGCTTTCAACTAACAACATCAACGATACTGCTATTTCTAATTATTATTTAGCAAGTTCTTACTGTCGGCAAAATTTTAAAGGCAAAAATCCCCACGGAGGTACGTGTATCTACGTTCGTAATGATATTTTATCTTCTCCTCTGACAGGCTACGAGAACTTCTGCGTAGATACTGTGTTCGAATTTTCTGCAGTTAATCTGACCGACACCGGTATTGTTGTTTTGTGTATTTATAGACCTCCTCAATTAGATCTTGACATATATTTTAGGAACTTCGAAATTATTTTAAAGCATATCACACATATTCTACTAAATCTATCGTTATATGTGGTGATATCAACATCAATTTCCTGAGCCCCCCAGGGGACTTACATCTAGTAAGTATGTGTTTGGCGAACACGGGGCCCCGAGCTGAGTCTGGCATTACTTCCACTTACTTGTGCCATGCTCCTTCCTTTCTCTTTTCTGACCTCCCTTGGTCACCTCTTGTTCTTTTCGATCCCGACGCCATTAGGGCTAGGGTATCTTTCATTTTCCT
>NNCF01127491.1:42364-78983 GCA_002313205.1 Laupala kohalensis | reverse complement strand
TGAGTCTTTCGGCGAGTCCCACACGCGGGGAGAGTCATGTTGGCTCTCCCTAGTGCGTAACTGCATTTTCCCTACCTGTACAAGTTTTAAGGGCTCTAATGACCTCGCTGTTGACGAGCCCTAAAGCCCCACAAAAAAAAAAAAATTCCTGAGTACATCCGACTCTGAACATTCACCAATTAATCGATTCAAGAATCTGATCGATTCCTTCAACCTTATTACTACGATAAACGACTTCTAAACTACGATATTCAAATTATCGTCAACAATGGAATCTCGAATCTCTCTGAAGTGTTTATCGCCAGATACAGTGATCCCCTAGCTCAAGTATTGACAATTAATAATAAACGAAAACCTCTTAAAATACTTTACAAGCTTACTAGAGAGTTTAATGACATAAATAAATCCATATTTATAAATTATTTGCGTGAAGAAACATGGAAAGATGTTTACAATTGCCAAAACACCGACGACAAATTCAATGTATTTATCTCAATATTCCTAAAACATTACAACTCTAGCTTCCCCCTAAAACGCAAGTTAATTAACACAAAGAAATACAATAGATGGATCACCCAGACGATAAGAATTTCTTCAAAAAACAAACGCCATTGATATTATCTTTCAAAACGCTCTAACCTACCACCCGAATTCCATGATTATTTTCGTAAAAATAAGACTATTCTTCGAAAAGTAGTCTATGCAGCTAAAGNAATCAATCTTTTAAAATAATTTTCTTCTTTTCTTAAAATCTTCGTATTTTTAAAGTTCATAACATGTTTGTTATATTTGCAATGTCTTACAATGCCACATTTATCATCATTAATATTCTTACATTTTCTTTCATGTTCCTTTAATCTTGCATGTAAAATAACGAACTCAATATATCAAAATCAATGTCCTCCAATTATATCCACCCACATACCCAATTCTATGTTCACTTCCGAAACTAACGCCAGTGAAGTCATGAGAATCATCAGCTCATTAAAAAACAAATTTTCAACAGGCATAGATGATATACACGAATTTATTGTTAAATTTTCACCCCACGCTATATTAAATCCACTCATAAATATTTTTAATCGTTCTTTATCGGAAGGGATGTTTCCCAACATATTTAAGAGAGCTAAAGTGAAACCTTTACACAAGAAAGGAAACAAACTTAATATTGCAAATTATCGACCAATATCTCTACTATCCACTTTCTCAAAAATCCCAGAAAAATAGTTCTATAAGCGTCTTCCAGATTTTTTATCAAAAAATAACTTCTTTCTGACGATCAACACGGTTTTAGGAAATCCTTTTCCACTACAAGCGCCATATTTTCCTTCTTAAACGATGTTACCACATCTCTTGACCGTGGAGAAAATCCTCAGGGTGTTTTTCTTGACTTATCCAAAGCTTTCGATGTCATCGATCACGGAATTCTCCTTTCAAAATTGCATTCTTTAGGCATTCGTGGACTTCCACATCAATGGCTAACTTCTTATTTAAAAGATAGATATCAACAGGTCGAAATATCCTATACTAAAAATAAAATACTTGAGCGTTGTCTTTCAGAAACAAAGCCACTTACTTGCGGAGTACCCCAAGGATCAATTCTCGGCCCTATACTCTTTTTATTGTGTGTGAACGACATGTCATCATCCACATCAAATTACAAAATGGTTCTTTTTGCTGATGACACTAATTTACTATGTAAACACGCCAACGCTCAAGAAGTTTTCTCCAACCTTTCGACTTGGTTCCATGCAAATCGTCTCATTGTAAACACTGACAAAACAGTGTCTATGTCATTTCACAATAGTATCACAAAATCTTTACCCCAGGTTTCTCTTTCTTTAAACGGAACACAATTAAAAACTGTTACGAATACAAAATTCTTAGGTCTCCATATTCAAGACAACCTCAAATGGAATTGTCACGTTGACAATCTTAATTCCCAATTAAGCAAATTGTGCTACGCATTCCGAATCTTAGTTAACGTAGTTAGTGTCACGTATTACCCGTTGCGTATATTTTGCAAACGTGTACTCTCATTTACGTTACGGCATTACCTTCTGGGGCAATTCCGGTCAGAGCATTCAAACTTTCAGAATTCAGAAGAGGATAGTTCGGATAATTTGTAAATCTCACCCCCGAAACTCTTGTGATCCTTTACTCAAGGAATTAAATATCTTAACACTTCCCTGCATTTATATTTTTTTTAAACGGTCTTGTTTGTTAAGACCGAATTAGTGAAGTGCAACCCTTGCTTCATACGAAACAGTCTCGTTCATGAACACAATACTCGCAATAGTAATAATATTCATCGCCCTCTAGAGTCAACCACTCTTTGCCAAAAGGGACCATATCATTCGGGAATCGTTGAATTTATATCCTTTCCCAAAAATATAAAATATATTATGAAATTGAATCTCTTCAAATCCGCGGTTAAAACCTACCTCCTGCACCAGTGCTTCTACACTGTAAAAGAATTTATTGATTTTAATAAAAGTTAAATTCGTCTTGTACTTTATCACGCCATTGCTGTAGCACTTTTTAAATAACTTATAACAATTTCAAAAACTATTTTCTTGCATGATTGTGTTGCCGTATGGCTCATATTAATTTAGTTTTATGTGTACTCAACTTTGGCACGGTTGTGTACATTAATTCTGTAGCCCCATCCTGGCCCGGGTTTTTCTCCGTTTTTCCTTCGGGTAGAGGCGGATTTCTTATACAGGTTCTCTAGGCTTTGTCTAGGGGCGTGTTTATTGTAACAATAAATCGTGAATTTAGCGTTTTCTTTCAACTCTTATGATTTTTAAACACTATACTCAGTGTAATCTATAGTTCCATAACAACTTTTACATGTAATTTTTTGCGTCCGGAGAGTAAATTAGTTTATTGTCCTCCACGTGGTCATACGCAGTTTGTACTGTTTTTTGACAATAAATTTTTTATTATTATTATTATTATTATTACCCTATGAGGACATCGTCACGCATTCCTCATATTCTTTGAGGATCTCCTTCGCAATACACGTCGTCGATTGTGGTGATTTCCCCTTGAAACCGAAATCGACGTGTGGAGAAGAGGAAGACACGGAAGAAACGAATGCAATAGAAAGTTCTGTCTCCTCCCCTTTTTCCATTTTGTTACCCCTTGATGCAGAATAATGGAAGAAGATCGATGTGAGAGTCGAATCCGTAGTTTGAAAAACGTCCCTGAGATGCGGAGGAGGAGAAGGAAGAGAAGGAGGAGGAGGAGAAGGAAGAGAAGAAAGAGAAGGAGGAGGAGGAGGAGAAGGAGGAGGAGGAGGAGGAGGAGAAGGAAGAGAAGAAAGAGAAGGAGGAGGAGGAGGAGAAGGAGGAGGAGGAGGAGGAGGAGAAGGAAGAGAAGAAAGAGAAGGAGGAGGAGGAGGAGAAGGAGGAGGAGGAGGAGGAGGAGAAGGAAGAGAAGAAAGAGAAGGAGGAGGAGGAGGAGAAGGAGGAGGAGGAGGAGGAGGAGAAGGAAGAGAAGAAAGAGAAGGAGGAGGAGGAGGAGAAGGAAGAGAAGGAGGAGGAGGAGAAGGAAGAGAAGAAAGAGAAGGAGGAGGAGGAGGAGAAGGAAGAGAAGGAGGAGGAGGAGAAGGAAGAGAAGAAAGAGAAGGAGGAGGAGGAGGAGAAGGAAGAGAAGGAGGAGGAGGAGAAGGAAGAGAAGAAAGAGAAGGAGGAGGAGGAGGAGAAGGAAGAGAAGGAGGAGGAGGAGAAGGAAGAGAAGAAAGAGAAGGAGGAGGAGGAGGAGGAGGAGGAACACCAATTGCATGATGCCAAGCGACGCCGGGTTCATTCTTTCCGCCGATGATTCTACTATATTACATATCGTTATTCGACCAAGAAGATGTACTCTGTAACTGAAAAAAAGAAAAGTGGGATTTCTAGTTGACGTTCAAGTTTGCCTTCCCTTCTTGTTCTTTCTGAACATATTATATTATTCGGTTTTCCCAGTGTTCCCTTTAATAAAAATACTTTATCTATAAAGCGATGAGGTGTTTTATATCTGCGAACGGGTGAGTCACTGTATCTCTGAGACACGGCAGTTCGTGTGGAGAGACATCAAACATATCGGAGACTTGAAAGGAGAGCAAATAAGTAAAAATTGGCCTTTTGATGTTTCAGTCGACGCCTTTTGATGTTCGAGAAAAGGAAGCAAAAGGCTGTTCTCAGCTTCTTTGACCACATTTTATCTCGCATCTATTTAAACAACAGACCATAATGATAGGCTCCTAATGTAGCAACAATTTAATGTCACTTACTATCAAATGTATTACTATTCCTGAGTTACTTTTTGCACAAAATAGTGAATTTAACACTAAATTGAAGATGGAAAACATAAATTTTACTTCTCTTCAAAATCGAAGATTTTAACGCTTTTTTTTCTGCGATCGGTTTTATTTTTTCAGGACTTCATTTTACAGCTGTTCTACGTCAAGGACACTCTCTTTATAATATTTCGATTTCTAAAATTATAATGTATTTTATTTAAATGGATCTGATCATTTCGATATATTTCACTAGCACCGTAAAGCTTCAACCCGATCAGGTTTGGCAGCGAGAAAAATACGTCAAGCGCTTGATTCTGAATCTTCTGAACGTTGGTGAAGAAAACTTTTCTAAATATTCAGCAAAATGGAATTGAATCTTGAAATCGAATGAGGAAGACGAAAAATACACAGTTTTTGTTGTGTGGTGCGACTGCGGATTCTATAATTACAAATGATTATTCATTAATTATTGGGGTGATGTTATTTATCTCAAGATGTACGAGCGACGGATTTATTTTTAAATGTATAATATCCGATGTGATAACTCAAAATGATTTGGAAATAGAAGAAATAATTAATTAAAAAAAACATAAATCCCATCAAAATAGATTCATCTGTGAAGAGAAATTATATTTTGAACAAGACACAAAAATTCAAGTGAAAATACATTGAAAATTATGTTTTTGGTGCGAAAAGGCAAAACAAAGGACAGATGCTATGAAACAGGAAAAAAATCATTTTATTAAAAACTTAATTTTTAACGTCTTAAAATTATATGTAAGTTATTTCATAAATGTTACGTAATGGATGAAATGGCGGAGGATTCAGATTTTGATATTGGGAGGGAGGCAAATATGAGCGAGAGTCTCTCCACAGAAATTTTTTTAAAAACTAACTTCTTCAAACCATAATACAATATGCCATTCCTATATGCATATATAAAGGACACAGTTAATTTAAAGTTTTAAAAAAAAAAAAAAAAAAAAAAAGGAAAGAAACTTAAAAATTATGTTTTTGAAATAATTTAGTGTTCTTTTAACAATTTTTACTTTGGACGTTCCTGTGAACGAGTCTATTCGCTGGTTCAGATTTACTCAAAATATGTTTTCACGTGAAATCTAAAACCTTCCATCTAACACCACATATCGTAGGAAATTATAAAAATTCAGTGGAAAAAAGTGGTAATATTGATATAGAATGTTAGGTATCGAAAATAAAGTTTATAGTATTATACCCAATGCGAATAGGCGCGAAGGAGGGCATCCATCCCTTCGGGGTCACGTGTTCCCCTTTTGCATCTTATATGACAAAGCAAGTCCTACGAAGTCGATTTTATTTTTTATTTTCAATGTGCTTTCAACTATTTTGTTGTTGGGTTTTTTTTCGAAGTAAAAGAAACGTGCCCTTGTGCCCTTGGATACGCCACTGATGAATGAATAAATAAATAAATTTAATTAAAAAAAAATCCTTCTGCATTGAGAAGATGTCATGAAGAGGCTTAGTAGCGTTTACACGATGGCAAAGAGGATAAAACGGTCGCTGTTTGGATTCGCTCGCCCGTCCGCCCACGCAGCGTCGGTCGAGGTCACACAAGAAGACCCAATTCCCAACCGACCGCCCTCATCCCACACATTGCGACGTCTTCAAGGACTTGGGACATGCATGTGTGTTTAGCAAAACAGTATTACTCCACCAGAACACGACAAGGATTAACATTACACCAACAAAGTTATTTTTGACGAGTAAAACTCCAATTTTTTGTTACACCAATTTAGCGATATCCGCTTCTGACCTAACAGTTCATACAACACGAATACATCACATAGCGCCATTTGCGTCTTTACGAAGATGTCTAGATGTGAGGAGTGCACTTAACCTCACTTTGAGAGACGAGAGGCGATCGAATTTCCAAGTTCAAAGTCTTTCTGTCTCGTAGCAACAACAAAATATTTACCAAGTGAAGAAAGAAAAAATTAATTCGAATTTCAAAAAAAAAAAAAAAATACAGGAACCAATCTAGGAGAACATGTGTAACCAAATTTTGAAGTTCTAAGTCAAAGATTTTGTGGTTGCGAGAAACTGTTGGCAGAACGTAACATGACTGCGAGAGGGGAAGGGGTGTCAAAAATAGCGATTGTTGCGTCACAACCCTCAAGAAGGATCACGAGCAGATCGACAAGCGAACAGATGACAACGTACAGATAGTGCTTCTTTTCTTCTTCTTCCTTCTTCCTCCATATAATGCCGTCGTTTGAAATATGAATTTTAAAAATTCTTTTTTTTATTTGTAGAATATTAGTATAATGTGTAGTGATTATCAAACAATAAAATACGTGTTTTCTCAACAACAACAAAAAAGAAATAAAGAAACATGTACAGACGTTTTCCTTCACCTGTAAACGCGCAGTTCGCCGATGCTTCTCGAGAGGAGCGCTAGTGCAGTGTTCGGTCGCCAAATTGTAAACATCGTAGACTCCTATTGAAACCACAAACAGTTTTGAGAGGAGGACACTTTAACTCGTCCTTTAACAAGTGCTTCCTTCCTTCGGGTGACGATGACACAAGACATCGGTTCTCTCTCTCTCTCCACATCCCTCGTTTAAAATAGCAACTATAAACTTTAATTATTTCCAAAATGTAGCAAAATTTTGAAATAAAATACATAAAAAATTTCAAAAAGCAAATACTAAAGTTGTTAGTTTTAAAAGGAAAATATCTGTGCTTCAAATGAAACATGATATATANTATATATATATATATATATATTCTACTTAGTACATGTTACATGATTTTAAGCAATAGTTAATAGCTAGCCAATAGTTTTGTAATAAGTGATTTTTTTAAGATTCTTGTTTACACATTATGTAAAATATTTTAACTGTATGAAATGAATTCCGCCTCCCTTTTTTAGCAGAAGAGAATGAGTCCAAGTGACGAAGTACAACTCAAGTTAAAAAAGTGCAACTCGTGCAAAAAGTTCGCTTTAATGCGTTAAGGATTTTAAAATTATTTTTATTCATAAAATGTATTTCTTAAATTCATAAAATATCTTAAACGGCAAAGTAACGGATTAATCTCGGTACCATTTTCATTCAACTTTAAACAATTATTATTATCATTGTACCTTATCATTGTACATGTAATTATTTGCTTAAAATTACAAACATATTGACATTCTATTAGTATTATAACTCGCAGCTAACTTTTTATCTTATCTAGGAACTTATGCTGAAATTTTTGGGTCCGCCTCTGCCTTAGGAATTGCCCTTGATCGGAATTGAATCTATTTCAGCACAAGGTTTCGGAAAAATCCCCGACAGTAAATTAGGACGCGGCTGTCGCCAAGTCTGATTGCTTCAGTGAAGAATAATGTAACAAATAATGTAATTCATTTTGTAAAATACACGATTTGCGGATATTTATATTTAACAAACTAAGTGAGATTGTGTGAACCAATATATAAGTTCATAATATATAGAGGTAAATATTACCGTTTTTTTTTACCGAGGGCACTTTAACGATTCTGATAAGATTCTGACAACAATGAGGTATTTCGGGACGAGTAAACTATTCAAAAAGCCTCAAACTGTCCCTAGGTAAGAAACAGGTTCCCTAGGTGCCCGTGGGGTTTCTGCAGTTACTAAGCAGTTGCCAGCATCTCGCTCCGGCCGCTTCCACCCTAGGATAGACTCAGTACTCATTTCACATCTCGCTGAATGGGTCTCGGAATCAGTCTGTCGATGTTCAGGTGTACTGAAAAATCTCAGGAAGGATGGAACGTCGACCATCTAGGTAGTCGAAGTTATTTCGAAGAATTATCTTTCTTTGTGCTTTTTACTATTTTATAAGAAAACACCTACAAAATCAACATATTGGTAAAATGCTCAACACTTCTTTACGATTTTACATTAAAAAAAACCAGAACCCATTTTAGTTGAACTACCCGTGAGTAACATCAAGAGAGCTTAATTGTTCGTATGAACCCAAAGGAGCCTCTCACCACGATGACGTCATCGCCCTTCGAACAACAGAGGAGCTCTGTCTTTTGTTTCTTGCTCTTCACTTGTTGAACAAATCGCATCTCGAGGAACACTATGACGTCACGAGTTTGAGTCACCACAAGACCAGGAGTTGTTGACGAGGCGTCCCGTATTTAAAACATTAATACTGAGAATAATGAAGAAGATGAAGAAGCAGGGTCAGAAGGAAGAGAAAAAGGATAAATATAAGGAAGAAAACAAAGTAATCTCCTCTAGAAGCCCTTATTTATTTTGACAAGGTCTGAATTCAATACCAATGGTATCAACAGCGAAATGTAGCTGTTAAAGAGAAAGACACATAAAGAAAGAATACAATGATAGATATTAGCCTGATATATTTTAACAGTGTTTCACTTCAAGTACTCAACTCCACAGCACGGGAAAACCTTCCGGCGAATTTTCGGATGATTTCATTAACCACGATTTAAGAAATTAAAAATAGAACACGCGAAATCCGCGCCGTAAAGGTAAAAAATAATGCAATTTACGTTCTTTTGCTATTTGCGTGTCACAGAGAGACACAGATACGAAGAGACAGGCGACAGAATAGAGCAGGGAGAGAACAGGAAAAAGGGGAAATTGGACAAACATTCTCCCACAAGAGATGCAAAAGAAAACAAAGTCGTCTTGATGTAACCTGTGACCTAAATTAGAAAAGGAATCCAGTACGTGTGCGTGGACTCGCAGCGCCGTATTTTCATCGACATTCTTGAAAACGCGTAACAACATTTTTTTTTGTATAATCTACAAAAATCATATCACTGAGAAGATATTTTCGAAAAAAACCGTTTGTCGTGACCTTTGACCTGGAATCAAATTTTTAGTACAAATTTGATCGAAAGGGAATTTTGATATTTCGTTTGAAATGCTGACCTGAAGGTGTAATTTTTTGCTTTGTGGAATGTCTATTTTCCAGGGACACACTTGTCACAAATAACAGCGAGTAAAATAAGATTTGTATTATGGCTTTTTGTAATATAATACATAAAACAATTTCTTTGAAAACTTCAAGTATTTAATAAAAAAAGGTGTCAAGTCGAGACTCGACAAAAATAATGTTTCCAAAATGGGAAAATGATTTTCGGTTAATTTAGGATTCTTCTTTCACATAGCAGATGATCTCGATGGAAGACCTTCTGAGATACCCAAAACCTCTCCTTCCCAATCCATGTGGGTAGCTGAAAGAGGAGACCTCAAGTCACGTGAGGAACAGCTCCCGTTTGCTATTTCCAATCATCTCTACGTATCGAAAGATGGATCGAAGGAATTCCCTTGTTATTCCGCGATAAAAGAATTCAAACAAAATCCCCAGACACACAATACGGAATACGCTTAAAAACACAGGAAGCATCCCTCATGGAGTCTGTCTACAAGATGTTTTATGAATTCTACATAGTTCAAATAAGTCTTTATTATTTACCTCTTTATTAGTTCTATTGGACCGTCAATGTCGGTCGGTACTCGCGACGCATTCAAAAAACGAATCACAAAAAAGCATCAAACGAAGAAACATTTCGAGCATAAAATATCTCCATGTCCCAAAAGTTCAACCCGTATTCGAATTTATAATTAACTTCGCATCATTTGCCCGAAATCAATAGATAGAAACGCGTACCGTATTTTACGGACTATAAGACGCACCTTATTTTTAAGCAATAAAAAAATAACATTTTTACCATTTTTATTATTAGATTGCAAAACCAGACTTTAAAAAATTCTTAGTTTATAAAATCGAACTGACCTTTCAAATCCCTGAAAATCGTCATCTGAACTTTTTCTTCTTCGTCCTCGTTGTCCTCTTCATACAGAAGAAGAAGAAGAAGAAGAAGAAGAAGATGCTTCGCTTCAGCGCCATCGAGAGCGTTACTTATGCCGCACTTCTTGAAAGATTTAACAATATCATCTTCTCTCACTCTAGACCACGACTGTTTTATCCAGTGACACACTTGTTTGATTGTTGGTCGTTTTAAAGCTCCCTTCGGCGTGAATTCGTCCATTTGTTCCATTCCTCTCTCGTATGCACTTTAAATGGTTTATTTATCGATACATCGAGAGGTTGCAATTGTGAAGTGCGTCCTCCCGGAATAACAGCCAGCTCTGTATTTCCCTTTCACAGAACTTTTCGAATGACTACTAAACTGATCCGGCACAAGAAGATAACTCTTCTTCGATAAAGCTCCTTTCATTCCATACGTGAACAACAACAACACCTGGTTTTCCATAATGTTTCGCGCTTCAAAATGTGCTTCATTGGATTAAATTTATTATTACCGTCGGCGCAACATGAAAGGAGGACGAAACAGCGTACAGCGCATTTCCTCATTGTTTTTATAGTTACAGTTTTAGCACATTTCACGGCAACAGTTCTGTTACTCGGCCCACATCAAATGTCAAATGTCAGGGGAGTTTGGTTTTCTTTCGAGCGATGGAAAGAAAATATTTTCTCTTCGTACTCTTGTGGCATTTTGGTTTCGGTTCGCGTGCTAAGTCCATGACGCTTCATAAACCTGTAGCATCAACCAACTCCACCCTTCAAGTCTGTTAAGTTCCACTGTAGCGCTAGCCTACGAGCGTGTATTTGAGTCATTTTTGTATTAATTCCAATGCCCTTTTTGACGGTGACCTTGAATCCATTTCAATACGTCATCTTCTAGTTTTGGCCATTTTGCATTCAGTCCTCTATTTGCACGTTTAGTCTTCCTCAATTTTTTTGTTCAGTTCTTCTTTACTAGCCCGCCAATCGCGAATGGGTTTTTTTTCTGTCGGTGAAGGGCCGAAATGCCGCTCATCTGCTCTCTTTCCATGTTCTTCTGCATATGCTAATACTACAAACTTTTAAATCACGTTTTCCGTAGAGCATATATTTCACATTTACTTATCTGTAGGTCACCGGATATTCGGATATTTGAGAGAGATATTTAACGCTTTCTGAGGTGAGATACAATAAGCAACGGAGCCATGTTCGTACTTAGCTTCATTTCGAACTAGTCAAGCGAGGTCCTCAACACTCTTCTAACAACTGGTGGATAGAAATGAAGTCATTGAAAACTATCAGCATTATTTAATTATTGATATAGAAATTAAATCATAACTTGCGATGGAAATTTTTCATTTGTCGAGTTTTCAAAGTACAACAACAAAAAAAAGAAAGAAAGAAAGAAAGAAAGAGAGAGAGAAAGAAAGAAAGAGAGAAAGAAAGATGATTGATTCTACATGGATATGGAAAGAATGTTCAGAAACGTTTTCAGTCTTAGAAAAATTTAAAAGGAATTGCGACATTAAAACTCGTATTTTGGGGTCGCATGAGTTGCTATTTTAGTTGCGCTAAATTCACAAATAATAATAATAATAATAATTTACTGATGTAACCATCCCCAATAATGTCCACATGCAAGAGACCTACGCAGCAGAGAAAATTACCAGCAAATATTGCTGTTCCAAATTCAACTCGCCCCCAAATTCTTACCATAATTATTTCGAGTGAGGGAATACGTAATGAACTTCAGAGAAACTTTTACAGAAAATTTCAGTTTAAGAACCAATCGTAATTGTAGTGCAGAAATACATTATTCTTAATTCATGCAACATCACAAGAAGTTTCCTACAATGACAACGAAAAAGGGCAGCTGCTTGGAACGTCATTCCCGCAGCTGATCCATATTTCAGGTACACGCTTGAGAGAAAATAACAATAACCAAAGATAGATTTAGTTGAGAAAGTTTAACTATTATTACTATCAGTTTGCAAAACACAACTAACAACTGACATCTTCAGCACTAGTTTGCCAATTTAATTCAGGTTTTTAGCTTTTAGTTTGAAGTGGAGTGATACGGACGTAAGTTCACCTCATGAATTTCTCGTAAGATGCGATGTACATAAGATACGGAAAGGAACAAGAAGAAGTAGGTTCAGTTCTAAAGCGAAAGACATGTCACTTACGCAATGACACAGTGACTTTGTCATATTGCTAGCAAGAGACAATCGCTCGACATTTTGTATAGAAGTGTAACGTAAAAACCTAACAGCTGCAATTTATTTTGTTTGCAATGAATGTAGAACAACAGTACGTCGTATCTGTTAAATATCTTGGTTCAGAAATATCAAATCCACCGCTGTCTTAAGAGTGTAGGTAGGAATTAAGGACGGGATATCCCCTTACTACATAACTTCATGTGTAGCTCCCACGAGGTGAAGCCAACACAGCTTGTATTTATTTATTTAAAAAGAGAACTTCCTCCGAACGGGGTTGAGAGACCATTGCAGACTCCGACGCAAGCGCCCTTCATGATTTAATGTTTTTTTTAAAATTAGTTCCGCGCAATTGGGAAAAGGTTAAAAGGTTATAAATCGCAGCTAACTTTTTATCTTATCTAGGAACTTATGCAAAAAAAATTTTGAATCCGTCTCTGTCTTAGGGCCGTTGATTGGAATTGATGGAATACGTCCCTCGCTTTCTTCCGGAGAGTAAATTAGTTTATTGTCCTCCACGTGGTCATACATGGCAGTTTGTACTGTTTTGTTTGACAATAAATTTATTGTTGTACTTCCCTTAACATCCGTATTGCAATTTTTTTGCTTTTTATACGCGAGTGAGAAGTGAAGGGGAGTATGAAAAGCACAAATGCGTGTTACAGTATCTTCTTCCATCATTCCTTCAACTAGAGGCGGAATATATCATTTAATACTCTTTTGTTATTATTAATCTCGATTTTGACTGCAGCACATTATATCTACGAATAATACATTTATAACGGTGACTTCTTTAATAAGTGTGAAATCGGCTCTATTGTCGTCGGTTGGTCCTCGGTGGCAATTGACGGAATACGTCCCTCGCTCGTGATTTGTTTGTGGTCATACGACGCAGTTGGCAACTGCTTCGTTTACAATAAAAAGATCATTGGACTTGAAGGAGAGAGAGAAATAATTGTGCGAAGGTGCGATATAATTTGCGAGGATAAACATACTTCGGACGACCGTCGATTCTTCTTCACCTGCTGTCGGGAGCCGCGTTGCTTCTGTACTCACGCCAAAGAGTAAACATATCCCCGTTTGTTTTCGAAGCTCTTCTCTGTCTGCCTGGATGCGATGCGATGCGACTGCGTTGAGCTGTGAGCAGCCTCCAAGGGTTCGTGTCTCTCTCCCCTCCACTTTCACTACGATTCGATTTAAAATCTCGAACTTCGATACGATTTAGATACTCGTTTGTTTACACTTTCAACAAAAGAAGAAGGGGAAAAAAATCGTAAACAGGGGATTTTAAACCGATCCTCCCTCGTGCAAAATCTCTGTGTTTATTAGTTTAATGTTTATTAGTCGCAATAAATTGCTTCATTATCCTCAACGTGGTCATACGTGGCTTGTAACAGCTCCCTCGACAATAAATTATTAATTGGCTATTAATTATAAATCAGTCTAATTGGCTTAATTTGGTACACAACTCTCACTTGGCCATCGCCCGTAAGAGTAATGACTTTTGTACCTCGCGTTATGTTGGCAGAACATTCGAATTTCCAAAAAGTTAAATCCATCGCCAAATTCAATTCACTCGAAGGCTCTTGCGCCTCTGTTGTTACTGTTCTTTCTATGCACAAAGCGAGTGCAACGAATATTATCTTCTGTCTTAGTTTGTTGTGTTATCAGATTGAATCTCTCTACAGCAAGCTGTCGCTTTTGTGACTACTATAAACATTTATTTGGATAAAGCTTGAATTCGTAGAAGTTGGCAATTCGTGTTAGGCAGTTGCCATTTTGCACAAGTTTCGGTTGCAAAGTTACGCAACTGGGAGTGTAGTTCATTTTGGTTGTCAGGTGCAAAAGGTCTCAACGTATTACTAAGTCTAACTGCATATGAATAAACATAACACGAAAATGATCTAGTTCCAAATTTTGCAAATTTGTTTACTAAGTCATTTATGTAATTTTATTGGTGTCATAAAAAGTAAATAAATATTAATTGTCGCTTCATTTGCGGGAGGACATTTCCCCACATCATGTCCAAAGTATTTTATTTTAATTTTATGCCTTTTGGCAAAAGGAGGTTCAGGAACGAGGCCTGATCTTCCTCCTAACCGTTGGACATGGGTAAGGGAATTGGGAAGGAGAGATGTTGGGTTGCCGGGGAACTTATGGTATCGAACGGACATTTCTCTGTTGCATGGGTGAGGAAAACGCCAGCCGAAAACGTCACAGACTTTCCGCCAAGCGAGATTTGAGCCCCTCAGCCGCTCTGCCGCTCAGCCAATGGGATCGCTACCTCTAAGACCACCGCTGTCGGTCCTCCACATAATACAGTTTCCCATTTTCCACGAATATAAATGTTTATTTGAAATCGCTATTCACTGAACAAAGTAATGTTTAAGTCATTACACGTATTCAATTTTTTTCACATAATTCACCCGAAAGAACTGTTTTCTGTACAAACAAAGTTGATTTTTAAATGTTCATCGTGCGAACAAATCCAAAATGGTTCGAATGTCGAAGCCTTCACCCGAATTCGCGCGAAACCAACGCTCGCAACAGCGGAAGGTAGCGTTTCCTTCGCACGATTTCGCGACGATTCGCTTCCAGTGGACGTCCAGCCTTCACATTCACTTCAATGATGTCAATCTCTCGAAAGTCACTTTTATATGGCCTTCAAGGACTGCATTCTGATATAAACCGAAAGTGAAACAATAGTTTGATAACAAAAGGTATTCCAAGGATTCCAGAGTCATTTTTGAGATATGTAGTACTCCTAAATAAACCAAGGAATCCATTCAACGTGTGTCGTCGTGTGACGCTAGAGGGCTCTTTCTATGTCGACAGAAGCAAATAATGTTTCTTTATTAACTTACATTCCATTTGTAATTCACAACTCCCGAGAGCCAGCAGGAGGTCCCGGATTCGAGTCCCGGTCCGTCGCAATTTTAACCTGAGGGCTGTTGACGTCGCTTACATTCCATTTATTTAACATAGGAATGGCGTACTGTGATACACTTTTCCTTCCTTCTCTGCCGAATTGCGCAAATGAAATATTGAAGTCTTAGAAAAGAGAGCACTAAAAGATGTTTCTGAGATTTCGCATCGATTCATCAAATCGACAGAAGTCGATTTCTCGATTCCTGACAGACGAATGTAATAAACACGAGAATCGCACTCCATTGTTGTCACGTGCTATTCCTCATGTCTCGTTTACATTGTAAATGCTCTACATGAAACAGAGTGAAACTTTCGTACAACTAGAAGATATCCAGGGAAGTATATATCTGCCACATTCCTCAGGTGAATAAAATAGTTTTGCAACTTACAAGTAAACATTCATATCTCACAAAGTTAGATTCAATTTCCTGTCGAGGTTGACCTCGTATTAAAATTTTCTTCTTTCGTAAAATGGCTTCGCTGACTTACAAATAATGAAACACTCCGCTGTAGAAAGTGGAAATGCTCAATTCCATTCCAAGTCGTCTTCGCACGATGGACTCAAAGTCACGTAACATTGCAATATGGCTACCTGACACAAATTTCCAGCACGTACCAATTCAGTTAACATCGAAATAATATGAATGGTAGTCACGAAAGCGACTATTTTGTTGTAAAGAAATAAAAGTTAATAACACAACAAACTAAGACGCAGAAGGAAATATTCGTTCCACACTTCGCTCGATGCAGAAGGAAGAACAGAACAGAACAGCAACAGCCACGAGAGCAAAAGGATTGAATTGGCGATAGATTTCGGTTTTCAGAAATTCTACTGTCCTGCCAACATAACGCGAGGTAGAGAGATATCATTACTCTTATGGACGATGGCGAAGTAAACGTGTTGGCTACACTGTGCCCTATACCAACATCGAGCCACTTAGACTGACAATAAATAAAGATATAATTGTATGTCAAGAGAGCTGTTACCTGAGTGGAACTACCTGAGGCCACGTTGGGGACAATAAAGTAATTTACTGCGACTGATATCCAGTAAACTAATAATAAGCACAAGGAGTTTCCGTTCAGGATTTGTTTGTTTTTTTAAGTTGAATTTCTGGAGGCGAAGTAAGATGACGCATTGGCGAATCGCCCTCCTTCAAAGCGAAATACAGGTCGGCGAAACAAGCGCCGGCGAAAGAAAGAACCGGTTTCGTAGCTTCTTAGAAGAGAAGTCGCGTCTTCCTGGTCCCGGACCTTCGATGAGCAGCGGCTCATGGAAGCGGAGTTGATTTTATTTCGAAACATAAGCGTTTCGTTGAGATAAGAAACGATCACTTTCATAGCAACTGCCAATGTGCTTGCACCTAAAACCCCAGATGAAGACCTCACCTACTTCGACCGAGGGAGCAGGGTTTGAACCCACGCTCTACCGCTCAGCCAATGGGATCGTGGAGACGCAAAGACAAAACCGCTGTCGAGTTTTATAAATCTATGAATATTAGACTCGGCATATTGTCCGGTGAGAGACATTACAAAATTGCGTTTGCAATTATTCGATCCTACATTACAATACGAAAACTTTAAAAATTAAAAAATTAAGAAACATACTCTTTAATCTTTTTTTTTTCCAGGTTGAAATAATAGAAATTTGTGGAAGAAGATCGAATTATCGTGTCACGAAGAAACAAATATGTCTTCGTGTCCTAAAACAAAAGTTGGAGAGCGAGATATGTCAGATGATTCGTTTCCTCCCACAGATATTCACACTTCAGAATCCTTTACGGACTGCTGCAGCAAAGGATCGTACAAATGACACAGTACAAATGTCAAGAGTCGATGAAACAGATTTTCTGACACGAAAATCTCGCTCTCTCCATCACACGAATCTTCGAATCAAAAGACCCACAAGTTGTACTTCTAGCTAGAGTTTTTGAAATTTTCCTCACAGAAACTAAAAACAGCTCATTAAAATATAAAAATGGATTTTTAAAAACGCATTTAAAAATGTCTGTACTGCAAAGAAGAAAATCAAACTTTTCACTTAATCTACAAATATCTAGAGCATTGGATTGTCTTCCTTCAAAACTTTGACACCAATTGAACGATATCAACTTGAAAATGTAAAAATGTGTTTAGAAGCAAATAAACTTCACTCGGAAGTTTGTTTAATCATCAGCATAATTGGTACTCATCGAGTGGAAGAGATAAAAACGATCGTGTTGACGATGGAATCAAATGTTCCGAGAAGTGTAATCAATTTCGTTGCGCCTCCTGCAGTTTAATCGCTCGCTTCTATTGGCGTCACTTCCGTTCTTCGCTTGGTGAACGATTCAATCTTCTTCTATGACGTCATAGACGAATCGACTCCATTTCAAGAATCGCGCGTCACATCAATAGGAAACAAAGAAAGAAATAAAAGAGTGGGTTTACTGTCACTCGCTTCAACTCCAACTGTACAAAAAAAAAAACAACGCAAAAAACAACCACTCGATACTTGGACGAAAATGCAATCTTATGTAAGGGAGGCGGCGCGTCTACAGGAATAAAACATTTCGAATTAAATGTTATTTTAATACTTTATAAACAATATTTTCTAAAAGAACTATAGCTTGATAATAATGCGTACTTCCGAATTTTTTTTGTTTTATTAAAAATACAAATTTCTTTGTTTTCCATTCATATTATAAAATGTACCGAACAATTTTTATTTTTTTGCTGAGGAACGTGCTGAAATGTTACATCCTCCTGTGCATCAGAGTCCTTGATCGAAATTGATGCGATGGTCCCTTACTTACTTCCGGAGAGTGATTTAGCTTTTATTGCCACTCACGTGGTCATATTCAGTTTGTAACGGATTTTTAACATTTAACATTTATTATTATTATTATCATTATTTCACACAATTTCATGAATTAATTTACCGGAGTATTATGTGAAAATGACACAATTTCCAGATTCCAATCCTAATCAAGGAGAGAGAGAGAAATTTCAACTTAGAATTTTAAACTGAATAACAAAAAGCTCACATATAAGCATGATTCGCAGTCTACATGAACACAATAGTTTAAGGGATAATGTGCTAACTAATTGCAAATACTTATTCCACATTATACCCTACGCTTAGAGAAGATATGTGAAAACTTTCAGTTAGGAGAAGATGGCATCGAACCGAGAATCGAACCCGGGCTTCTGCACTGATTGCAGGGTTGTTACCCACTACACCACCCCTTCGTTTCCCGCAACTGCACTCCATTTCCACCCAAAAACCTAACGCAATACCTTCTCCACGCGTGGATACATGAGAGAGATATATATGGGCGTACCCTAACCTCATCACATAGATGATATTTTTAAAATGATCTAACATCATTTCTTTCTCTACCGTTCTTTACAAGATAAAAGCAAAAATAAAGTGATAGTAGATAATCCGCTAACCGTCCGCATCTAATGACTCTGCAAACAGACAGACAAGGAATAAGAAACAGAATAGTACATAAAAAATAAGAAAAGTAATGGTGGACACTATTTTTTGTTCGCCCACAACTCTCCCACTATCCTGCTGTCTAATCTCCGTAAGCAACGCGATTATTTGCATTAAGAAAGAATTTGCACTAAAAGAACAGTTTCAATGACTAGTGAAAATACAAAAATTACTCCATTGGAAGGAAGATACAAAGCTGCACCATTCGAGAAAATTCGGGCGCCACCACACAGCGAGCGAGCGTCTGTCATCGATCAATCGAATGACCTCTCGAGTGTTTGGGGAGAGAGATAATATTTCAACTTCCGATTGTTATCGGCCGCTACATTTTATCTTCTTACCATCCTAACTACAGTAACTGTAATTTGTAATTTATTTCAATCGAAATTGTTTAATTCATCCAATGAGAGCCCTGGACGCGCCACAGGATCGTTTAACGTGTTCAAAAGTGTTTAACTTAGAAACTTGAAATAAAAAATATGTTCCCCAAATATTGCGCTTCATATTAATGACGTGTTGTAACTATTTTACGAACTGAATCATTATTTTCTTGGTCCTCGATCAGATCTTGATAAAGGATCCCATTCGTAAGGACCGAATCGTTGATGAATAAAACATAAGTGATTAAGCAGTAAATGACAACTCCACCACTGTATTATTCGTAGTAACCGTAATTGTTCCTACCCCTGTGTTTAGGTCAGGTAAACGCAGTCTTATGCATAAATTTCATTTTGTGTTCGGTTCTTATGTTCCATAAAATGACAAAGAGAACACTTTCAATTTGGAGAAAATGATAAAACTGAATAAAAGACAAAAGTGATTAAAAGAGTAAAACAAAGATAAATACCTAAACCCTTACTAATCTAGACATATGCCAAACAAAGGGATTTGAACTATTTCTCAAAAGTCAAACAGTGTCGAAAGATTCTTTGAGGAATAGAGCAAAATATTTCATAAACCTTCCCTATAAACCAGTAAATTTATTGTCAAGAATGCAAAAGTTCCAAACTGCGTATGACCACGTGGAGGACAATAAACTTATTTACTCTCCCGAAGCAGGCAAAGGGACGTATTCAAGGGCAATTCCTAAGGGCAGAGGCTAAGGATTTAACATTGGAACATACTCGTAAGGATAATAATAGCTCGGTACATGATTAACATAATAATGAACACAAAAGAAATTATTTCACAAGTATGCATTATCATCAAACTGTATTCGGATTATTCGGAAAATAGAATTTTTATAAATCGTGAGTATTAAAATAACACTAAATTCAACATTTATTATTTCAACAGACGAGAGCCGCCCGTAGGTCATTTCAAAACCCGATTCGCCAAATCTCTCGAGAGAACTAATTAGAGATGTTGAGAGATGAAGGTTGGTATTCGTGGAAGAGAGAGTGGTATCCCTGCACCCGGTTATCTCCCCTTGCAGCGATCGTCATTTGGTGACTCATCTGCAGTGGACACGTCCTTTTCCTCTACACCACGCTGTACAAAGTACTTGAAGGGCTACAGGGAGGACATTGCCTCGTTTATCAGCTGCATTCGACAGATGGGAATCAATCGAAGGCACAGATTGCGACTGCACGCGTCACTCCAATACAAATATCATCAGCTCAAACGAATGCGTGTACTCGAAATGGTGTTTCCTTGCTTCGACGCTTGCTTTAACTTAAGAAGAAGAAGAGAAACATGACTCGTTAGTTTATCGCATTAAATTACTTACTTGTCCTTAATTACCTTGCGTTATGTTGGCAGTTAGTTTATCAAATCGCGTTTCTTTACAGAGTCTAAACGTCGCTTTTGTAGACGACTACGATATGACTTGAATTCGTAGCTTAGTTGGCAATTTGTGTCAGGCAGCCATTTTGCACGACTTGGGAGTACAGAAAGTCACGAAAATGGAAAAATATATTTAATGCAGCGTTTCCTCACAAAAATGCAACGAAAAAGTTTAATCTTAACAATCTGATTTAGATTTGAGGTAACACGAAGGATCAATTGAGTGACAAACCTCGAATGGCAAAAGAGGAGGAAGTTAATTTTCTCTCCGGAAGGAAACGAAAGACGTCCCAACAATTTTATTGAAATTATAAAAATTAGAAAATTTTACTACCTTTCATAGACAAATTAAATGTTGATAATGAACGACACAAGTAACTCTACTATTGCAACAAGACCATGAAGATGCTGTTTGGCAATGTATTGAAGCAGGAATTGAACGTCACGTGTTGCATATCATTCACAACATCTTACTAGGAGACAGCAGAATAGTTACGTAAATCTGTGATCAAGACGAAACTCCTTGCTAAAACTTCCAGAAGTATAATATTAACGTATATATGGAATAATATTTGTCTATTGAAGTTCGTGAAACTTAATAATTTTGTATCAACTGACAAGATGAATGAACTGACCTGTCAACGTTTCTTATATATTTCACCTTCATTACTTTGTCTTTGAATAACCAACCTGAAGACCTACTTGCGTGTTTGTAATTAGCCTTCAAGAACTGTGTCAAACCCTTCATTAAGAAGTGAGTCTAGGCGTTGTCCCGAATTCAGGGGGCGTGGCCTCGCGGTCTTGAGTCTGTGTGTTGAAAGGGCGGAAGAAGATGAAAGGAGTATCGTTAGAAATCATGGATGACCCGAGATCTTCAAACAACAAGTATTCTATTACAAATATTCTATTGGAGATCAACCTTTGAATCCAACTTCTTTTATGTTGCGAGACTTGAGGAATATGCCAGATACTACATACTTTCTAGTGGAATGGAAGAGTTTCGCTCTGTTTCACTATTCAGCATTAAACAACGTAAACAAGGCATAATAACAGTTGTGAGTAAATGATATTTTATACACATGGAGCATTAGGTAACTCACGAATTTGTTTATTGCGTATTACATACATGACGCGTCAGTGATTTCATTTCTCTGGAATCAAGAAGTCAATTGTTACACGTTTTCGAAACAAATGACTGAAGTAGCGTATTTTCTCGACGTTTCCCGGAAAGGAAAAGAATAAAAAGGTGAAATAATTGGAACTCATCCACTCTTATTTTAACGCTGTTGAACGCTTCGTGTCATTGGTTCATCGTGTCCAAGGTCTTTGTGCGAATCCTTCAATTATTATCCGTCCGTGAAAGAACACAAGAGGATGTTGATGAGAGGGAAATGCGTACGAACAATATATATTTCACAGGTCTAGAACCTTCTTTACAAATCTTTCAATGCTTTTCTTTAAGTCACGGAAAATACAAGTTCAAACAAATAGTATCTATTGAATGAGAACAATCGCAAAGAAAAGTCGATTTCCTCAGATTTCCTCAAACGATTCGCGATTCCACCCTCCCCCCCAACCTCTATCTCTCTCCTTCCTTATTCGTTAAACTAAAAAATATTACATGTGCGTTCGGTTTTTTTTGTTTTTTTTGGAATATGACGTAATGATGAATGACAAAAGTCCCGTTTAAAAAAATTAAATAAATCTGTCCATCCATCCTCACCTGGGTTTTTCTCCTTGCCTCGGGGCGGCGTCACATGATTCAAATGATTCCGATTTATAAACAATATTTTCCAAAAAGAAATCTATATTGACTATACGTGCACGCGAAATAACATTGGTGTGCTTTACGAAATAGAAATTTTGTTGGTATATTATGTTAACATTTTGTAACACGTAGCTATAACTATTTTCATTATTATTGTTAGGAGTGTAAAGTAAAGCTGAAATGTTAAATCCATTTCTCCCTTAGGGACTTTCATTGGAATCGATGGAATGCGTCCCTTGTTAGCTTCCGGAGAATAAATTAGTTTCTTGTCTTTCACGTGGTCATACGCAGTTCGTAACTGTGTTTTTGACAATAAATTAATTTTATTATTTAAACCAGTATTATGCAATCACATTTTCTTTAAGCAAAGTGGCCTTCATATCACGGAATACGTGATTGATTTCCTGCAATCCATTTAAGATCTGGGCATCCCGGACACTGGCCTCGAAACGTTTTGTGAAAATCGAACCGTTTATTTTCTGATGTAAATGAACACGTTTTTTATAAAGCAATTATTTTCAATGAATATAATTCTCAGAACACGATTGAATTCTCATTGCAACATTCCAAATTATTTGACAAAGAAATGAAAAAGGAAATTTGACCGCGACTTTAGGCTGATTTTTAATTATCGTATTAAAAAATATTTTCTCCTCGCATAACATTATTTTGACGATTATTTTCGTGGTCCCTATTACACATGTCCCGAAAAAAAAAAGTTTTATTTCTGAAAATGTAAAACATAACACTAACGTAAACATAAGAGGAGCCAATACGCCCTTCGCATGTTTCACAGAAGAAAAGAATAGAACATCACCTTCGTCTCTATGCGTCTTTCATCACTTTTACAATTTTACGAATTCAGTCTCACAAGTGTAGTATCTCAATGGAAATGCATTCAAAAAAATTTAGACATGAACTTACGTTCTGACACGATTGATCTTCTTCACTTGATAATGCGTATTGAAACGTCGTGATATTTTAACAAGTTTTAAACTGTTCCATGTGTTTATATGAAGTGCATTATTTTGTGATCAGTTGAATCTTTTTCATGTAGTTCCATTACGATATGCTCAAATCCTTCGTTAATAATCACATGCATTGTATTACTACGCGAAACAAAGATGTACAATTAATTACGAATTCAATTGAATGCAGACGAGGAAAAGTCTAGCACTGTGGTCCGGAACCGGAAACGATGACGATGACGATCGAAGAATAGTTCCCTTTCCGTCCGTCTCACATCCTCCTCAAACTCTGTACTGTGAAGTTTAAGAGGATTAATTACGTGAAAAGTAACTTTGGACCAAGATATGACGTTTCGAAAATAACAATATTTATAATGTAATTTCAATTTTCCAACGGATAATCGGTATCTCACAGTATCTTAACCGGGTTATTTTTAAATGAAAACCTACTGAGTTAAAAGTGATTAAGAATTTTTACATTTCTAAGGATTTTTTTTCATAAAAGAGTCATGAAAGCGGCCAAAAGTAGATAATGGTCTATTTTTATAGTTACGAACGTACAGTCTATTTAAAAACTCAACAAAATTTAAGATGGAGGAGCCAAAATGTGATATATTATCAATTTATACAGAAACTAATGTTAATATTATTTTACTTAAGAAATAAATTTTTATTTCACTAAAATTCAGGTTAATTTTATTTCATTTTCATACACATTTCATTTCATGGCGTTAGTAATTAATTTACTTAACACTGAAACTTATCATAGGAATACATTTTTTAGAAGCAAATGCAGTATTTTTAATACAAAACATGTTAGACATGCAAAATCTCTTTATAAATGAGATATAATATTAACTTACTAGGTTTATATTTGAAAACAATTAAATACTAATAGATACCGATTATCCATTGAGAAGTAGAAATTTGTTGCTAAAAATTCATGTTTTCGAAACGACGTATCTTCAAGTAGCGATGTTTTTTATACATAATTAACCCTCGATCTTCATAGAATGAGCGCAGTATTGGGGATAAACCTTTTTTTTTCTTTTCTTTTCGGCCGTTCTCTTGATAGTCTCGAGAGCACAGTGTGCGCGCCGCATCGCTCCCTTCACTTAGCGTGTCGTTGAGCCTCCTTCGCATCCCGACCACAGCGCCACTGTCGCATTCTGTGGAACACGAACAGGAAGGAAACCGTTGAGAGAGTGACGTCATGAACGCCGATGCGTTTGCAGCACGTAGAGCGAATGTGCGCGTGTCTACTGAGCACATACCACTCGTGTGATTCATGTCGACAGTTCCAAACTCAACTGAACGAACCGTTTCACCATGTAAATTATTCATACAAAAGATTACAGATTCATTCGTCACATTTCGATCCGCAGAAATTCATAAAAAATAATACTTTATTACAAGGTATTTATCCAATAATAAAATTTAACAGAGGTAATTCCTCTTAAAAAAAAAAAATTAAAACTGAACTAACAACAACAGCGGTCGTATTCATTAATTCTGTAGCCCCATCCTGACCCGGGTTTTACTCCGGTTTTCCTTCGGGTAGTGGCGGATTTTAAATACAGACTCTTGTCTAGGGGCGACGTCGATTGGTATTACGAATGTCGAATTTAGAATTAATTTAATACCTACGTTTTATAAACAATATTTTCCGAATAATCTGTCGTTTAATAATAATGCCTACTTGTAAAAGTACTTTCTTTGTTTTATTAAACACAAATTTGTTGGTATTATAAAACAAGTAGCTAACTATTTTTACTCTTCTGAAAATCCGCCTCTGCCTTAGGGTCCCTTGCTTGCTTGCTTCCTTATTTGCAACATTCGTAATTTCTCTGATCATCCCTCTTCCATAATTTCATTTTAACGTCATTTGGACGATAATTGAAAGTCGTATTTGAACACGGCGTTAGGGAGATTGATGGCAACAAATCAATTGACGCATGTAGGACAGGTGAGTGGAGTACGAATGGCATCAAGGCTTATCTCAACGACATGACACTGACAACTAGCAGATAGCATCCATTGACGTCACCACTTAGTGAGAGTAACTAACCCTAGAGTGCTCTAGGTGTTCTCCTCCCCGTCCCCAAGGGACATCTCATCCACAAGTACGCGAAGGCGTGGTCTCGTATTTTTTTATGACCTTGGAACATGGTCGCACGTACAAGGAAATTCTTTAAGCAACATTTTAAAACTACAATTTTACCGTTCGTTTAATGCCTTAATCGAGATTTTATGAACAGTAAATCGTAATTATCGAAAAGCGCTTTCCACCATAATCGATCTACGAGAAAACCGCTATTTACACTTAAACGCTCCGCACAAACACTTTCGATTACCAGCACAATTCGCGACTTTCTTCAGCTCATTTTGTTTGTTTGCTCGTGACTCAATTTATAGGTTATGTTCAGTGACACGAGGGAGGTCCGCTGCTGCCTCCGGTGTCTGGTGAGAACAACAAAAGAAGCATTTTCGCCCGTCATTTGTGTTCACTGCAAAACTACTACCTTCGGAAACATTGATCAATTTAATCGACGATTAGTTTTGCTTGGTGAAACGCATAACATGTAATCGCGTTTCCATTTACCTTTTGATTCTCGTTTAAGGAAATCGCGATTATTCTACATTTGGTGAAATTGGACCTAAAACAGTGAATGAAAGTAGGAAGACGATTAAGTTAAGTTTTTCATACATTACGCGGTATAAACAAGAATTATTTAGACCTCCTATTGGGGGCGAGGTATTTCGTCTTTTGGCTTCTCCAAATATTTCATTGTTGGCGCAGAGTTATTGTTTCAAATATAATAAACATTTTTGTAAAAACAAAAAAAGCAGATACAAACAGCGTATGACCATAAACTAATTTACTCTCCGAAAGTAAGGAAGGGACGTATTCCATCAATTCTGATCAAGGGCCCT
This sequence comes from Laupala kohalensis, assembly GCA_002313205.1. Lineage (NCBI taxonomy): Eukaryota > Metazoa > Arthropoda > Insecta > Orthoptera > Trigonidiidae > Laupala > Laupala kohalensis. The sequence continues at coordinate 52,822 of NNCF01127491.1, read as the reverse complement.
AAGGGCAGAGGCTAAGGATTGAAGAGTTCAGCTTCACTTTATTCTTCCGAAGATGTAAGAATAAAAAATAGGAAGCTACGTGTTATAATACCAAGAGGAGAATACCAACAAAATTTGTCTTTAATAAAACACAAGTAAATTTATTATCGAACTATAGATTATTCGGAATATTTTAATAATAATGATTTATGAATAATATAACTCTAAATTTAAGACACATAATTTCAATAGACCGCCGCTCCTATGCAAGAGTCTTAGAAACTCTGTGCGTAAAATCCACCTCTATTCCAAATGGTGCCGTGTGAGGGAGGATTCTCGTTCGTGTACATTGCAGACGAAGCCAAAGAGTTGAGAGGGAAGGAGAGAGGGTGTGTTACCTCGTTCCGCGAACCCCGTGCCCCCTCGCCCTACCAACCCTCGAAGGGGGGAGGGGGTGACGGGCATAACTCGTGTTTTTTTTCCCCAACCCCAAGGGTCCATCTGGTTATGAATGATTTTATCAGGGGTATGGATGAGCAGCGGGTGCAGGTGCTGCCCCCTGCGTGCGCGTGTGGAAGTATTATACCTTTTCCGCGTTTCGTAGAATCGACGAAGCGAAACGACGAACGACTGCGTTTTAACATTTTATTTTTCCTCGCGATGTTAAAAGACTTGTGGAAGCGAATGAACCATAACGTATCGGAACGTTTTAAGTAGTAGCTTCGAGTGCTAAACAGCAACAAGCACTTGCTTAGAAATTTAATATTTTAGTTGCTTGGATTAAAATATTTTAAGTTACCTTAAATCAAATACGGAAAGATATGTAGGTAAATAATTGAATGTAGATAATACAATTAAGAAATAAAGTAATCATTTAAATAACGCCGAAAACAATGTTCTTCGCTTTAAGAAAGTGTTGTAAAGATTCAGAGTGAAAGGATGTTAACGTATTTCCTTGTGTTAACACTAACAAAACAATTCTTCTCACTTTCTCACTTTCTCACTTTCTCTCTGTCACTGTCACTGTCACTTGGATGCTTTTGTTGNTGTTGTAAAGATTCAGAGTGAAAGGATGTTAACGTATTTCCTTGTGTTAACACTAACAAAACAATTCTTCTCACTTTCTCACTTTCTCTCTGTCACTTGGATGCTTGTTACTCTTGGACGTTTTTTGTTTTGTTTTTTGTATTTACTCAAACAGGACTCTAACTGTTGGAGAATTGATGGATAATGTTTCAAGAATTGCGAGTTTATCAAATTGCATATAGCACATCTGTTACTGTTACAGTTACAGGGCTCTAATGACCTTGACGTTGGCATGCCCTGAAGCCCTGAAGCCCTGAAGCCCCAAGACAAAAAAAAATGTTACGGGTACACGAGACCTGGAGAGTTCAAGAAGCGAAGGATTATGTCAACTGTAAATATAAATATGGGAGAACATCATAATAATTAACTTATTATCATAAATTATGTAAAATATTTAGTAACATTAATTTACAAAAGTAATTCACGTACATAGGTAATTAAATAAATAAATTTTATCGTAAAAAGCGCTTGCAACTGCGTATGACCTCATGGGGCGTAATAAACTAATTTACTCTCCGGAAACGAGCAAAAGGGAGGAGGAGCGTCCAACAGCTACAGAGAGGCTGAAGATTTAAAAACTTATATTAAAAAATTAATAAAATACGAAGTGCGATTAATTTTTTATTTCACAAGGAATCGTTGAGACAATGTGCTGCAGTCAAAATTCGAGATTAATAATAGCGAAAGTATTAATGACATTCCCCTTCTGTGGAAATGTCATCCGCCAGTACACCCAAAGGAAAACCGTAGAAAACCCGGGTCAGGATCGGGCCACAGAGGTAATGTATACAACCAAAGTGTCAAGTTAGAAATAAACTATTGAATAAAACGGATAAAAAACAACATGCATAAAAAAGGAATTTAATGCGTATCTGGAATACTATAGCATAGATGTAGGGTGAAAAAAATATTAAAATATAAGGTACTGAGAAACAAAATCATTGTTAACGAAGTCGAATGTGAGCACTGAATGAACATTTTGTATGTTGGGCGTTTGCCTGCAGGACGCGCGGCAAGTGGCTCCCACACAAGAAGCAAACACCTCAGCACTTAGAACGTCGTTTCAAGGCGTTCACAATACAAGCAACACATTCTGTGCACCGTAGCTCTGTCTCTTAGCAACGAGGGCAAACAATGACGCAACGTCAGGATCACCTCACTCACGATTCTTTGTTGTTCGTTTTTTGGAAATGACTCACAAAACATGTGAATATAAACACTCATGCAAAAAATAGACTTTATTAATTACGAGTAATATACGGGTTATATTCTTTCAATATCACAAAATATTTTGAAATTATAAAACAAAAAATTATTTCAAAATGTGGGATTTGAATAAATAACCCGGTTATAAACAGGTCGCAGAAATATTGAGTCTGGCCGATAGGGTCAGTGAGATTTTTCGAAAATACGTCAGAAAATTAATCAAAAGCTATTAATCCATCACTAGATCCACACAATTAATTACTTCATAGAAAATCGACTACCCTATCCCCACTCTAAGCTCCAACACCATACCTACTGCATGCAGCTCGACCGCGTATTTTGTATGTATTTATTCCGCGGTTCGGCCATCAGCTAAGGACCACGAATGAGGCTCACTACACGCATCGTCCACTTTACCGAGATCTGATCCAGATTGAAGCTGTGTCCGAGTATTACAACTGCGGTTGTTAGTCGCAGAGGGTGAACTTTTCATACATTTAAAATTCTATTTAAACTGAAACCCAGGACGACTGGGTGAGAAGCGATCACGCTGACACCGTAGCTACGGAGGGGTTTCTGCTCGAAAGTGTATTGTAGGGATTTTATTGCTTCATCAGTGCGAATATGGGATAAGTAATAATGTATAATTTCATGAAACAGAGAATGACTCACTGAAGACTTTTTTTCTTCCATCGTATAATGTAAGTGTTGCTTCCTGTTAAAGATAGTAATCTGATCCGTAGCCCTACTACCTTTGCTCTCCCATTGTGTGGGTGAATTTGATCAACAAGAAGTGTTACAAACGACGACTTCGTTTAAAATTTAAGAATACATTCATTCGATTTAGATTTTTGAAGAGATTCACGTCAATTTCTGGTCATCCGTAAATTTAAAATTTTATCCACGTTCGTCACAATCTATATCACCGCTCTCCAACGTCTCTTAGTCCAGGGGTCATTTTCTATATTCTATTTCTATTTTTCAACTCTACAATTTTTTGCATATTTGTACTTATTCATGGAAAAGCTCGAAAAAGCATTCGTAGCTGAAAAAAAATTAAATTTTATATTTCTTTATTTTTAATATTCACTGTATATCTTAATATTGTGATGTTTGAATAGGTAATTACGAACTCAATTTCTCTCCCTATATATTGTAATAAAACGGGGGGTGATTAATCAAAATAATAAAATAGGGTAGTGGCTAACACTTACCTAAAAACAAACCCATGGCTAGCTCGTTCTAATTAATTTGTTAAGTGAGTTCGTATTATTTAACTAGTGGGAACAACACACAGGGTTCCTTATCCCAGAAGGAAAACGCATAATGAAACAAATTGACTGAATTGTTTATTCACAATAGATACACATTTTGACTTAAAACTACCATGCTCACACTCCCAACATCACACAAAACAACCCAAAAAATTGACTTTAAAATCCCTAGAAATCCAAGAAAGACTGGTATTAATTACTACCAGTAAGTAATAACCTTTACAATTCTGAATGATTTTAATGACTACTGTGATATTCGCTCATCTTCTTTATGCCCTCATTATTTACACAATAGCAAAAGTTCTGAGCGTGGGCCTTAATAATTTTAGTTCGTAGTACACGTTTTTTTTTGTCGCAGCTAGTAAATGTAAGACTGGATGCAACCAGTGTTTTCAGGTTACCCTAGCATCGATTACTAGATCAGTTCAAACAGTGGGTGCGGAGGTACACGCCCTTGAAAACAGTCTAAGCTTTTGCCTGCTTCGTCGTTCCTCCATTCAGTAGAGCAGTTCCTCCCGCAGTTCCAGGAAGAATCAGCTTCCCTCGTCCTCGGAGTCGCGGCGTTCAGCGCACCCTCGTTCCATTCACTTTTAGAAGAAGTTCGTTGAACTTCACGCAGCGCGATAAGAGTCTTTACTACCGCCACTGGTTGCGAAACAAAACGGTTAAAATTCGAATAGTTCTCGGATGAATCCCGAAGTTAAACTTTAAGAACTCTAATTAGAATATGATGCTCCGAACGACTAATTGAGCGCAAGAAAACTGCTAACATGAGCATCGCATGATCCTTCAAACGACTCACTTCTGTCTGATGATTGTCGAAATTGACAGTGATGTCTGAATACGTCTGAAGAGATCGAAAAGTTTAGCTAGAATGAGAATCAGATAATCGAGCTAATGCGAATCAGCTAAATCGAATGAGCTAATGAGCTTGAGAAAGCGAATGTGATATGTTGGAAGATGTCTCCGCGTCCTCTTTCATCACCCGCTTCCCCCACTCTGTTCTTCAGAAGCTCTCAGTCACGTGATTATCATTTTGAAAGTCATGTGACTATGTTTCGCCACTACTGTTAAATTTCCACCCCATGCGTAGCTCGTATAATTGGGTCAATTTAGATGACGAGTGCGAGTTCCTGTCCGTTTTTCAGAACGTATTTTTTTTGTTGAAAATTTTCGTTACTCCGACGGTCGCGTCTCTTCCAACCGTCTCCTCACTTCAACGCTTTTTAGAATAATAGAAGCTAAATTTGGACGCTTGTCGACCCTTTAAACCGCCGGCCTCGTCTCCCACCAACTGCGTCTCTTCCCAACCGCTACTGCGACGCACGACCAACGGTCGCAGCGTCGCGGCGTCTATTATCTTATTGACAGTGGTTCCGAGCTAAGGGTCGGACCGCCTCACACCCCATTCCCAGGTCACTGCCTTTTCGGTCCCTTTAAGTTTGTAAAGAACTCTTTTTTAAATTTTCATTGCCCCCACGCCATGTGTTCTCCTGCAGTTCTTTACTTAGCTATTCCTAACGTCGACCTTCTCTCTTTCAAAATATATTTTGTACTTTTCCGTTGCTTCCCAGTTCTTTTGGCCAAAAATAAACTCATAAGTTGCCCAGTCTGTTTCCTTTCGCCTCAATTTTTATGACTCTTTATGACCTCCTACAGTGCTATAGCAACGTTCTCGGCATTTTTCTGCTTGTGAACGGACATTTCAAAATTCTTATAACATTGCTACATTTATTAACAATAAAGAATTAAACAATTCTTACACTATATGTCTTGTCACGTAAAATATAAATCTTGACAGCAGAGATTATTTCTAACACGAAGTTGTGTCTTCTCCAAACGATTGATGGTCAAAAGTTGATGTAAAGTTGATGCACGAGGACTAGAGGGCACTAGTTGGACAGTAAAATGAAGATATAGAATTATTTATAGTAATAGCTATATAAATGTTAGATGTGTCTCAACCTGTGTGGGTGTAAGGCAAGAAACACACTTAAGGGCCGTTTTCCTCCTCTTCGAAATCACAAACGCAGCGCGGTGCCCGCAACGCCAGCGCGAAATGTAATGGACTGCTCTTTGCATAATCGACGTTGCCGTCCTCCTACAGAGCGCAACGACGCACAGTGCAATTCGNCCCCCCCCCCCCACTGCACTCCAACGATCCAACAACGCAGCGCGCGGCGCATTGGCGTGTGTTGCATTCGCTTACGCTGCTGCGTAAACGGTGACAACTATGCATTGCAATATTGTTTGCCTCAAAGAGTCCGCGGCAGCACATGTCTATCTGCTAAGGTTAATTTAAATGAGCGAAAAACACGATACCAAAAATAGATGTGTTAAAATACTTTAATTTAAGAAGGAAAACATCAAACATCATCAAATTTAATGGATCATATGTTTTGTGCATTTAACAAAGATAAAAAATGTCTTTATAAACCGTAAAATTTCGACGAATAGTTAAGATTTGCGGTAGCGAAAAGTCGACCGGGGCGGTTCCCACGAGACTGAAGTTGTTTTAGAAAACCAGTAAGTAAAAGTATTTTGATCTTACAATACATACAGTTTTTGTTTCGTCCTGATTAAAGGAGAATTAGTATAAGAAGAATCAGGGTAGCAATGTGATAATATCATGTTTTGACTTTGTCAGATACAAAGAGTGCGTATCTTTCTTCAAAAATAAATTTGTTCAAAATATCCTTATTGTAAGACTGGACTCAGTGTAAGACAACGTTTCTCAGCAGTTGTAGTTGGAGACTTGACTCTGTTGGATGAACTGTAAAGTCTTCCTGGATGAGTAGTTTTCACGGGAGATTCTAAAACATGCTTTATCTTGATCAAGTAAAATGTTAACATTTCGCTGGTTTCATACCTTTCGTATAGACTCTGTCGTGTCGTGTCTTGTGGGGCTCGCCTCCAATCACGTCAAGGGTCACCATACGGTGCGTGCGCCCTATTACCCTCGCAGTTGAAAGACGAGTAACAAGATGTCGTCGTCATATATCTCTTCTGCTGCGGGAGGGGGGGGTCTAGCGTAGCATAGTATAGCAGCTCTATCCATCCATTCCAGACGGCATGACACGGCACGCACAGAAAGGTTGCTCTAAACTTTTGCAAAAGCTATCTGCAAGCACTGTTCTTTCAGTCAAATGTTAGAGATCAAACCTTACGTCCGTCACAGGTGTATCAATTACTGCACGTTCTACGATTCGGCTGATGATGTCAGCATCCAGGCGTAAACTCACCGAGATCCTCGTACTCCAAGATGAGTAAAACGCCCACGTGTCTACTGCGATAGGAAGAAATTGTAATCTCGCTCTACTAGCATTCAGACTGTCTCCTCCATTTTCACGTGGACTCCTCCCTCATTTTGCTTTTCTGCTTTTCCACCGCTGCAGTTGAGAGCACTTTGTATCCCTCAGTTACAATGGAATATGGCTCTAAAGTTCTAAGACTCTCCTTTACGTCCAATTACTATTTTCGCTTTGAGAGACTTTTCTGAGGAAAAGGAGAAGAGGACAGCTGCTGATCAGCATTCACCTACATGTGGTCGGAGAAAACCACGAAACCTGCGATGAGAGTATCCGACGCGTGAAAACACAATCGGAGATGCTTCTTCTATGCATTGTCATCGACTCCATTTTCTTATTCTCATTGTTGTATTTGTAGTAAATTTGTAAATGAGAGGAAATGTAGCTTAGTGCTATTGAAGCTTATCTACGTGGAGCGATAGGATGTAGGAGATGGGTGGTAGAGTTTGCCGGGTTTACCAACAACTTGGCTCACGGGGAGGGGTTAGTAGGAGTAGTTAGTAATAGTTAGACTTATTGATACTAGGAGCAGTAGGAGGGTTCGCTTTTCAGGAGTCAAAGCTGTATGAACTGGGACAATCATGTGAAAAGCAACAATTTTTTTCTGGGAATTGAACCCGGGATGACTTGGCGATGAGCAAGAACGCTAACACCTGAACCACCACGTGACACCACGTCTCGTCAGTCAGCTCCTCCATTTTGGCTTTTAGAAACAACTTTCTCTCGAATAAGGAAATTAATCCATAGTTGCCTTTACAAAAATTACCTCTTCGCCGGTGTTTCGAACATGTTAAGACGACGTCGATCTTTGTATGAAGAATTGTAGAAAGCAAACAAGTCTGACAAGTTCCCGGGTGTTACTCAGCACCTTCACTTGACGAGGAAGCCCTAGGGTCGTTTAACTTGTGTACCGGGCTGCACGGTTTCCTCACCCGTAGGATGCGTGAAGAAGACACCGCGTCCCGGTCGGTGAGCAGCAGAGGTCGCTTCTCGGCTAATGAATCTACACATCACGACGGGGGTTCACCAGAAATGTGAGTGTGTTTGGAGGTACACTCCTACACATTCACCCGGGGGGGGGGGGGTGGAGGGGGGAACCCGCTGGTCCCATCACTCGTATGTATCTTGCTGTCATTGTGTGAAAGAGGTCTTTACAGGGAAAGCTAACGTTGGGAACTGAAAATTAACACACCTGTAGGTAAAAGAAAAGTTGAGAGCTTCAAGGCCAAATAGTAGTCTCTGCATTGTAAAAAGCAAAATATCTTGGAATTTACTTAATCGTCTGCCCAAGAGAGAGAAAACGCTATGCGCTATAATCGGTCTCGTTATTTCTTTGAAGGGCTAAAATACGCACGGAAAGCCATATGCCATGATCCGTGGTGGAAGGAATCACAACAGCAATTTTTGCTTTGCATGGCTGAAAACCGGCGAGCTATTCTCTTATATTGCTATTCCACATGCAAGTTACTTTTGCGCATGCTCGGAAGTTAGTGGAATACACTGACGCTTCTACAGCGTAGTACGTTAACAGGGCCTCAGTTTGCGTGTGATGTTAGTGTCAGAGGTCAGGGTTGATTTGAGGTTATGTTGGTATGCGAGAGATTCGTTGGTTGTGTGTGTCCCGTATGAGCACGTGCTGCTGGTGTACTCACAGTACAGTTCACTTGAGTACACTTGCATCGATATAGTTTGTTTGGGTTTACAATTGTACGCTATACAAAATGCATCGATTACACTTTTGATCTTTCCATGTGCGTTACGCGGGTATCGTCACCAACGTAACATACCCGCTAGGAAGAGTACACGTTATGCAAAATTTCTCTCTTGTACTCTGGAGCTGAATCACTGAATCACTAAGTCGTTTCTTTCTTTGATTTGATGGATACAAAATGAGAATGCTAACTCACCGTTCGCAGTCTGCTCTGAATTTGGTCATCTTCCTCTGCGGCGCTGGGGTCGTTGACGTCACCGTATCACTCTTCTTCTTCTTGCAGCCGCTGTTGTTGCTTTTGATGCTGTTGATGCTTTTACTATTCAACGACAAAGATGAAGTAGTGCTGCAATAAGAGTCAGTTTGGCGACCGCCCGTCAGGCGCGCGATCTCTGCCTTGACGCGCCAGCAGCGCCGCGCAGTGAGCACGAACAGAACTACGTTGACTCCTGCCATCAAGGCCAGAGGGATCTGCAGGTAGAGCACTCTGGACATGGAGCCTCCTGCAACAGATAGAAGATGAGTGATTGGTCAACGGGAGCACGTGGACTGTCATGTCAGTAGGATCTCACGACGGAACAGAAGAAGTAATAACAGTAATTATTATAATTATTATTAAGGCACGCGGCTGAACGCAACTTCGTCCACGTGTTCCTTCTCTTGAAATAATTCATCAAATTCCGAACGATTCGGAGCTAAAATCGTTGAAACACCTCACAAAAAATAAAAGTTTCTAATTACAAAAAATAAAGGTTTCTAATTACAAAAAAAAAAGATTATACCTCAGAAACATCGCATCACTACTATATCTTAAAACCAACGATATCTTACCACGTATCATTAGACAAATTAAGAGTACATCATTTATAACACTAAATGGCATAATCAAGGTAATTATCTCAGCTAATGCACATTAAGTAAGTTAGCAAACATAACGGAAAGAAGAAGAAATAACATCATGTAGCCAACAGAAGAAACTTCAAACGAATAGATTGTTTTTGTCAGATTGTTTTAAAGCTTGCGGAATTACTTAGAAAAAAAAGTATTCGTATTTTCTATAAATTACGATGAACTGAAATTCCGGGTCCTGAACTAGAGATATATTTAACATTTCAGCTCTTTACTCCTAAGATAAGAATGAAAATTATAATATTAACTGATTTATTATATAACTCACTCAAGAGAAAGCAGTCCCACACTGCGATGTTCGGTCTGAAGTCGTGGTAGACGCCCCACGTCTCTCCGAACTCGTTGACGCTGACCGTGAGGGCGGACAGCGCGGCCGGCAGCCCCCACGCGTACAGCGAGTACAGCAGGAAGCGACGCCGGTTCCTGGCGCGACCGCCGCTCTCGTAGCGACCGCGCAGCGCGCTACCAACAACACGATTCAAAGATACAAAGAACTACATCAACATTCGAAGACAAATTGCCCTTGAGTGGGTATTAAAAACACCTGTCAACAGCTCTGGATTTTTTAAATCTCTTTTTGCGTTCTTATATAATATTCTAAATTAATTTGTCAGTTCACATATTTCTGTACTATCGAGTTCTTCAATTAAGTACCACGAAGAAAACATTCAAATATACAAAAACAGTTTTCATATTCTATGCTACGATACTACACTACGCGCACTTACGAATTACTTTAAAATCTTTTCAGAAAGAAAATATATTTAAACAGGAAGCTTAATTAACAAGGCGCATAGTTTCACTTCTGTAGCAGGTTATGTTCTTGAAAACAATGTTATTCAAAGCTCTCGAATTACAGTGGATTCACTTGTCCTCCTTCCTCCTCACGAAACGCAATCGAACTTTAGGAAGCGGACACATTAGGAAGCTTCAACAAGTCAACAATCATACGAGAGTGAAGACTGTACACAACTGTACTGAGTAC